>WTXF01000020.1:0-335040 GCA_022496215.1 Russula brevipes
ATCTGACTCGGCAGTCAAGGTCCACCCTGAAGAAAATGACGGTACGAAACTGTTCGCTGCTATGAGCGGGCTCAACGACGCCTCCGATATCGTGAGACTTCTCGGGACTCTTGAGGGACCGTAAGGGACTTGAGATCAGTGGCACGCATACCTAACCGACTCGTCATTTCGCAGGTACGCCTTTGTTTACTATCACGTGGGTCATATCTAGGAGATGGGAACGCGCTCTCAATCGTTTGTTAGCATCGGTCGGGACGCCTTTTCTTTGCGCGGGACCCTCTCGGTCGTAGATCTCTCCTCGTGCACTGGCCTGATAGCAAGCTGCCGCGCTTACTCTTAGCTTCGGTGTCTATCGGGACCAGCGATGGTTATGATTTGACTGAGCTCTCGACCGAGCACATCTACACACTCGATCTCGATGGTCTCAGTGGAACCCCGACTATGCCACTCGATACTTATCTGAAGTGTCTTCCTCGCCTCGACGACAGTAACTTTGCATGCGTACCATTTGTCCGTATTTATCTTGCTACCTCTCTTCTCAACTGATTGAAGAGGTACCCTGTTCTCACAGACGCGACCCGAGAGGGTGAACCGGGAGCTTCCTCCTGTAGACACTGAGCTTCCTCGGCTACAATCGCTGGACAGTATCCCTGTCCACCTTTCGTCAGCGGTAGAGGATTTAATTTGTCATCTGGACCGTAGCGTTGCGCTCCGCGTCCGCAACATACCCCCGCGAACTGCAAGATCATCCACAATAGATAATGCACATTCAGCGCCGCCTGTTTCCGCTCGCGTGGCTGTTCTATTTAGTGGCGGGATTGATTCCACTACTTGCGCCTATTTAGCCGACAGGTAAGTCGGCAGCGCCAACTTGTGGCATCATGGGATCTTACCGTGATAGGCACATACCACCGGACGAGCCTATAGATTTGCTGAATATTGCATTCGAGAACCCTCGCAAGATACGGGTCCAGATGGATGGCAACGTGGGCGGTATGAAAAAGAAAAAGAAAAAGTTAAACGCGCTGCACGACGTTGCGTCCATGCAAGGCCAGGCATCAGGGCGGTATGACCCAAATTATCTCGTTCCTGACAGATCTGCTGGTTTGAGCGAGCTGGAGGAGCTGCGGAAGCTGTGCCCAAATCGGCAGTGGAACTTTGTAAATTTCCTCAATCCTATGGGAATGTACTGTTCTGTTTTGACCAAGGAACCTCAGGTCGAGATTGACGTACCATACACGGAATATCGAGCTGCTCAGCCGACTGTTAAATCGATTATGTGGCCTTGCCAGACAGTCATGGACTTGGTTGGTGATGTTGTGCTATGATTTATCTTCCCCCGGGCTTATCAAGTGTATGAACGGGACAGAGTCTTGCGATGGCACTGTATTTCGCGGCGCGTGGCGTCGGGAAACTGAGAAGTAGCTCAGACGCTCAGCCGGAGCCGTATACGAGCCCTGCTCGGGTGCTACTAAACGGTCTCGGATCCGACGAGCTCCTCGGTGGATACGGTAGACATCGAACGGCATTCGGCTCAGGCGGCTGGCAAGCCGTCATAGACGAGGTAAAATCATAAGAGCCTTTCGTTGACGTGCGCTCCCATGATGCTATTTTTTTTTACGACCAGCTTCAACTGGATATCGATCGCATCCCCACGCGCAATCTCGGCCGCGACGACCGCGTCATCTCGGCACACGGGAAGGAGACGCGACACCCGTTTCTCTCTCTCGACGTTGTGAACTTCCTCGTTGGGCTCCCGGTGCATCTCAAGTTGGATCCACGCCTCGAGGTCGGGGTAGGGGATAAGATGCTGCTCAGGCTCGCCGCGTGGAAAATGGGTCTCGTCGAGGCGAGCACGAGGAAGAAACGCGCGATGCAGTTTGGCACTCACGCGGCAAGGATGGAAGCGGGCGTCGCGGATGGTGGGGGTACATTGCCTGTGCAATAGTATAAGTGTAATAAAGAAGTCACGTGTGGTGCATACGCGTGACGTTTCGCACGGCCGAGACTGGTTGCCACCGCTGGCTCAAGAGGCTGACCGTGACGCGCTTGACGGTTGACGGCAAACGTGAACGCAGTGAGGCAGTAAACTTGCTCCAAAGACAGACACCCCATGGCATCGGCTCGCATAGCAGGTGTGTGCATCTGATGTCACTTGGTTCTCAAACCTACCCTTCCCCCGTCTCCAGTGCCCCTCGCTATTGGCGTAGCGTTGCTACAATCCAGTTTGTACGATGTACCAGGCGGATTCAAGGCCGTCATGTTCGACAGATTCTCAGGCGTTAAGGACCAGGTATGGTTTCAGCCTCTGTCGGAGTGGAGCGTGAGTTGGCTGAACGGTTGAGCCTAGGCTACAGGAGAAGGAACACACTTTCTGGTTCCGTGGCTTCAACGTGCTATCCTGTATGACTGTCGCATCAAGCCACGGGTACGTTCGCTCCGGTTAGAGACCGTATGGGGAGTGTGAACGTTGAATGCAGAACATAAACACGACTACGGGATCGAAAGACCTTCAAATGGTCTCCATCACACTTCGTGTGCTCTCCCGCCCAGACACAAATCATCTCCCGAAAATTTACAAGGGCCTCGGCCTGGATTATGATGAGAGAGTCCTCCCCTCCATCGGCAATGAGGTTTTGAAGAGCATCGTGGCCCAGTTTGACGCCGCAGAGCTGATTACGCAACGCGAAGTGGTGAGTCGCTTTCTGTCTCTACTGTCACAGACAACGAAGTACTCTGGCAGGTATCGTCGCGCATTCGAGAGGATTTGCTGGCGCGTGCAGGGGAGTTCAACATCAAGCTCGAGGACGTGTCCATCACGCATCTCACATTTGGCAAGGTATGATTTCGTCATGGCTCTGCTGCGACAAAACCTGATCCTTTTCGCACCAGGAATTCACGCAAGCTGTGGAGGCGAAGCAGATCGCCCAACAAGGTGCGTTGCTCTGTGCATCTGGCTAGTGCCTGACACTCAGAGGACTCTTAGATGCGGAGCGCGCCAAATTTGTTGTCGAAATGGTGGGTGGCAAGTTGAGCGGGTTAACGTGAAAATCAAACTAATGGGATGGTTCAACAGGCGGAGCAGGAGCGGCAAGCGGCCGTCATTCGAGCCGAAGGAGAAGCGGAGGCTGCCACGACGATATCACGCGCGTTGGATAAGGCGGGCGAGGCGTTCGTAGCGCTGAGGAAGATTGAGGCAGCCAAGGCGATAGTGCAGTCGCTGTCGAGGAACCGGAACGTGACATACGTGCCGAGCTCAGGAGGGAACGTCTTGTTAAATTTACCCGTTGGCGAGCCGCCGAGGTGAGGTAAATAACGGAGTTTCGGAGATAGCCGCACTTAAAATAAAAAAAAAAAAATCCGGCGAAATAAAACTTAACATCGCTTCACTCTTCGACGGTCGAGTTCTGAGTGCCAGTGGGTCTCGTTTTCTCTCTCTCTCTCTCTGTCTCTCTCTGTCTCTCTTCCTCTATCTCTTTGTTTTTCTTTCGTCGCCTTTTCTCTACTTTCTCCTCCTCAACCTTCACTTCATTTTCTCGGGTCTCATTTCATCCTCCGCTTGTCGTGAGTCTTTATGCTCTCGTGTCACGCATTCGCTAATGTCCTTGCCAAGATCTCTCTCTATTATACTGTAAAGTATGAACCAGATGGCCATGAGTGCGGCAGAGGCTCCAGTTGCGTATCTCTTCTGTCCTCCATTCGGTTCAATCCCTTCTCATCGTTTTCATCACTCCCAGAAAAGAGCCCACCTCTACGTGGGAAATCTCAGCCCTCGGGTGACCGAGTACATGCTCACGGAGATATTTGCTGTGGCTGGTCCGGTTCAGCACGTCAAGATCATCCCAGACCGCAACTACCAGCACGGCGGCCTTAACTATGGCTTCGTCGAGTATATGGACATGCGTGCCGCAGAAACTGCTCTGCAGACTCTCAATGGCCGTAAGATCTTTGACACCGAGATCCGCGTAAATTGGGCATATCAGGGCCAGCAGAACAAGGAGGATACCTCCAACCACTACCACGTCTTTGTTGGTGACCTCTCTCCCGAAGTTAACGATGAGGTCCTTGCCAAGGCGTTTTCTGCTTTTGGCACCTTGTCCGATGCTCGCGTCATGTGGGACATGAACTCTGGAAAGTCGCGTGGCTATGGCTTCTTGGCATTCCGCGACAAGACCGATGCTGAGCAGGCCATCGCCACCATGAACGGCGAGTGGCTCGGCTCCCGTGCTATTCGTGTCAACTGGGCCAACCAGAAGACCCAGGGAGGTCCCTCGTCGACTTCGGCACCCCCCGGGATGGGTGGTGGCGGAACTGCACCCGCTCCTATGAACTTTTTGGGTGGACCCCTCTCGTACGAGACGGTCGTGCAGCAGACGCCCGCTTACAACACGACCGTCTACGTTGGCAATCTCGTTCCGTATTGCACGCAGGCAGATCTGATCCCCCTGTTCCAATCTATCGGATATCTTTCGGAGATACGTATGCAAGCCGATCGCGGTTTCGCATTCGTCAAATTGGACACGCATGAGCACGCCGCCATGGCCATCGTCCAGCTTCAGGGGCAGATGGTCCATGGACGACCTATCAAGTGCAGCTGGGGGAAGGACAGGGCTGACGCCGGGTCATTGCAAACCGGGAGTCTGAGTCCCACGCCAAGTGCAACGCCCTATGGAAACATGGTACGCAACTAGTGTATTCCCGTCTGACCAGTTCAAGCTAATCTCATTTCAGCCAATGTATGGTGTGCCACAGCCCGGGACTTACGGGCAATATGGCTTTGGTGCGTACCCCCAAAGTCCCGGTGGCGCTGCCCCTGGGATGCCACAAGCTGCTACCGGAGCCGCCGCTGGCCAGACTGCGCCCGGTGCGGATGTTGGCGCTGTTGGCCAGCCTCCACAGGGTCAATGGCCGGGGGGTGACCCGAGTTCATATTACTCAAATTATTGGGGTGGTAGGTGTCCTCCAAGTATCTCTCTTATCAGTCAGAGCTGACGATCAACGTTGTGTCCACATAGGATATTACCCACAGCAGACCGCGTCAGGTCAGCAAGGCGCCACGGACGTACAGCAGGGCCACTAATTTACTTCCTCTCTGTCTTACGGATCCCTTTTCCCCCTCAGCAGTCACTCTGTCGTTCAATTCCTTATTGCAGCGTTCGTTCGTAATTTTCCAACGACTACTAACGATACGTAGCTGTTGGCTTGGGCGATCCCTGTTTCTCTTTCGTTTCTTTTATTTAAGTTTTGAAAAGTCCCACTGCTCGATAGTCGCCTGTTTTCTTCCTTGTCTCGTACGCGCTAACTTTACCAACCAGAAGATGTCTTTCTGTATTTGAGTGGCCACAGACACCGTCGACATACTTTGTCCTCGTGAAGGAACGAATGGATTACGATTATTACGTGAGGGTGTAGCATAACTATGGCTCATCCACCTGACACCGCAATGGCATCTCCGCTGCTAGCGTCCCCACCATCTCCGCCATTACCTGTGGGAAGCCCAGTGGAAGCCCTTCAGGTGCGGCAAGTCCAAGGACCGGTTGAGACTACATACTGGATGCGACGTCGATTATACCGTCCGATCTGTGCCCATAACCATGACCAGGCTCTTCGTGTATTTCATCTTCAACTGATCCCCCCGATGCGTCCCCCCCATGACCTGAGTAAGCCTTTGCATCCTTGCCATAGGCAAACGCGGAGCCTGAACTAGCATCGCCACCGTCGCCACCATTGCCTGACAACCTCATCAGGCATGGTCGACTGACCAAACACGATGCGTACCAGATAAAAGGTTGATCAGACCACCACCTCCTTCCACACTTCCTCCAGAGGCGTTTCCACCGGAACCTGTGTAAGCCTCGGCTCCTGAACCCCTGCCGTCATCGTCGTCTGGAAGGGAGTATCAGCGGAGACCTTTGCGTTCATAGGGTGATGTATACCTCGCTTCTGCGCCCTGTCGTACCGTTTGCCGTTCACAGATCCCCCGGAAGCATTGCCACCGGGGCCAGAATGCGTAGACGCTCCATGGTCATGGGCATATGCGTTACCAAACAAGACATTGACAGGGGCATTGCGATCGTGATGCTCCGCACCGTTTTTGTTCACGGGATCCGTAGCCGCATGTGCCTGCCCATACTTCCCTCGCGGGAAAAAGCGAAGATAGAACATCTTCTTTTCGGCCCGGACATCAATGAGCGTATGACGCTCAACGTTCCCTCCGGCAGCATTTCCGCCCGTACCAGAATATGCTTTTGCTCCAGGGCCAGATGCAAAAGCAGATCCAGAGCTGGCGTCACCGCCATCACCGCCGTTCCCTTGATTGCGAACATTAGTCTAAATCGGGAAATGGACGGAGAGCACGACCAACCTGACCAAAAATTGATCAGAGCGTGCCCACCTCCGACGCTCCCTCCAGAAGCGTCTCCTCCCTTTCCTGAGTAGGCGGCGGGAGGGCCTTGGCAGGAATTAGGTTAACGCCGGTCATGGATGAATGTGGGTAATGACACACCCGACTTTCTCTGCAAGGCGAGCACCGAGCCGCCCGACCTTGATCTGATAACGGCATCATCTCGGCCCATATCGGAATCAATTGGCGCTCGAGATACTGCGCGGCGTCTGGAGCAAGAGTTTTTGACAGATCCACCTGAAGCATTACCTCCTGGACCCGAGTGTGAAGCGGATCCGTGCCGCTTGCTAACACCCAATTGTCAACCCAGTTCAGTTAATTGTACAAAACTGTAGTTCACCTGTATGAATCACCGGACTTGGCGTTTCCACCATCTCCACCGTTATTGGACAGGATATTGACCAGGGCTGGGGACGCATACACAGACCCACCAGAAGCGTCACCACCGGCACCACTGTACGCAGAGCTGCTACCACCTCCGCCATACCCGAGACTTTAGAACGTGTAAGGGTCAGTGACAAGAGCACATTGAGGTGTCCTTTCTTGCCTGGTAGCCGCACCCGACGACGCATCACCTCCGTCACCACCATTATTCGACAGTAGATTGATCAATGGTTGACCAAGAATGCCGTCACAGGAAGTGTCGTCGGTATACTTATGCTTTACTTCATTGCCTGGGTGGCCCGCGTCTTTCGGAGCATTAGATGGTGGGTTGTCACCTCCAGGAGAAGGGTTGGTATTGCTCGGTCCCAGAAAAATCGGGATATCTGGTGCGCCTTTATTTGCCCCGGGATCTGGATCCGGCTTCGGCGTGGAAGTAGTCGGGTCACCAGGATTCGTATTTTTCTCCGGGGGGTTGCGTCTGCGGGCTTATTTCCAGCATCTACCACATTGGGATCTATGCCAGGCGATGGCACAGGGTCATTCGGGCCAGATTTCGGATCCCCATTGCTTTCATTGGGCTTTGGTTGAGGCTGATCACCAGACTGAGGGATTGGCCCAAGATCTATAGCAGGCGGGCCACTGCCACCACTTGGGTGGTCACCCTGGTTGTCATGATGGTCTCTGTACGCGCGGAAACTTGCGTCCGGAAAAGTGATAGCAAAAAGGTAAATTGGGACCTACCCTCCCTGTGCGTACGAGCTACCGGAGCTCGCATCGCCTCCGTTCCCTCCGTTACCCGAGCCCAAGTTGAGCAAACCAAGACCAAATCCACCAGACCCGCGGTGAGTTAGAGGGCTACGACCGGAGAACACGCCACCGGGGCGACTAGAGTCAGATAGCACTTGCGCTGGGGAGCGTGGAGATGAGTTGTAGTTCTGCACGAATGGGATGGGGGAGGAATGAACCAGGGACGGAGAAAGGGTCGCGGCGAGAAGGGAAATGTGTAAGGTCGCACGCATCGGGATAAAAGGAGAGAAAGGGAAATTAGAAATATGTGAAATAGAAGTGAATAAACGGGGGTAGGTTGTGGCTGGTTGAAGCTGGTGGGCGAATGACGCTTATATGCGTGTCTCTCCGGGGCCAAAGCATGCACAAACACCAAACACGGGCGACGCGTCGGACACGTGACGCATGATACAGCGGCGAGGCGAGCAAAGGATATCCAAAAAAGCTATTAAAAGTTGGTTGGGTATAACAGACATAACGAGTGAGCCACCAGCGTAAGAAAACAAGGGGACACGAGGAGCGCTGCTACTCATCGTCCACTATCAACCATTCGGCGTCAGATTCACGCCTTCTCCTGCTGAAATCGTGTCCCATCCTTCGTCCCCGCTGCGACTTCCCCCCCATTCACGCTCCCGTTTCCCGACGTGCGCTGAGCAACGGCGTGATCGCCGGAATTTTCAGCCGCTTCCGGATCATCTTGCGAGTTGGCGGACGCTTCATGTCGCGTCCGCATGTCCTCGTAAAAGTCGTTTGCCTCATTCATGCGGTTCACCTCGGCTTGCTTCGCGTCGAGCCAACGCTGCAGCAATTTGGCATTGTCTCGCGTGAGATTTTGGTTTCTTTCTTCGATTTGGCCCAATTCGAGTTGCAGTGTGCTGATCTCGTCGTGCAAGACCTGCATATTCGTGTATCAGTATTGGCACGAGGTCGACAGCAAAGCCCTCAAACGCACCTGGGCTGTCCGGTCCTTCTCCGTCATCAACTCTGCATGCTGATCTACTTTCCTCTTCAGATGCGAGATGTCCTCGCGTGCTTTCCGTAACGCCTCGGACTCTATGCGGGCCAACTCTTCCTTTTCTCGGAGGGTCTCATTCATGGCCAGGAGACGCTGCGCATTCTGACCCTGGGTCTTGTATACAGTAGCTAGTTCGTCGCGCAGCGAGGATATCTGCGACTCGAGAGAAGTGATATATGCCTGTCTGACGGGGTTCCTGCAGGACGCACATGAGCAAACGCGTCAGTCTAAAAGTGTTGATCGGGACGCACTCTTCGTTTGACCCCGGGACAAAGACGGTCGAGCTGCTGGGATTTTGCTTGACGGTTGCGACTGCGCGTAGTAGCGAGGCGTTTCTCTCCTTCAAAAGCTTTGTTTGTTGTGCAAGCCGACGATCTAGCGGAAATCGGGAGGACCATCGATGAATATAAAAGGGAAAAATGGTAAAACGGGACGGTGGGTGGGGCCCATGCACGCACACTGTTCGATGACGGGAGAAAAAGCGGACTCCTTCGCATTGCGCTCTACAAGGCGCAGTCTGAGTAGTTCCTGCCACGCAGGTTCTGCCATGAGAGTAAGTCAGAGATAGCCTCGAGCTCGTACGCCCGATTATGGACTTTGGTCGCCCCGCGTCCTCAGGCCGGTCGGCGGTCCCGGTCCCGGCCGGCAGTTCGGCTGCACCGGAGCGTTGCTCAACTGTCCGGCCAAGCCCAGCCAAGGCGAGAGAAGGTGTGCACCGGTCGCGGACTCTTTCCATCTCTTACCCACACTCACAATTTCCACCCATGGGTCGCGTCCTTCTCAAGGTAATTTGCGCCCTTTCCTCTCTCGACGCGGACTGAATTCCTAAATCTCACTTTCCAAAGGTTATCATTCTTGGCGACAGTGGGTCAGTCTCTCTCCAACCCTTCCCCATCCCTCCCCTCCGTTCCCTCCCTGACAGAATCACGTTTCTTCCATCCAGGGTCGGTAAGACTTCCCTCATGAACCAGTATGTCAACAAGCGCTTTAGTAACCAGTACAAGGCTACCATTGGTGCCGACTTGTATGACTCCACCCTACTACCCACCTCACCCTTGGCATCATACTTTCTTTTGTAGCTTGACGAAGGAGGTTATGGTGATGATCGTCTAGTCACGATGCAGGTTCGAAACCGTGGATCCTTTTATCCCAACCGCGCTTACGTTTGCCATAGCTCTGGGATACCGCCGGCCAGGAGCGATTCCAGTCACTTGGCGTTGCCTTCTACCGCGGTGCAGACTGCTGTGTACTAGTCTACGACGTGAACAGCTCAAAGTCCTTCGAGACCCTCGACAGTTGGCGAGACGAGTTCTTGATCCAGGCGAGTCCCCACGATCCCGAGAACTTCCCCTTTGTCGTCCTCGGCAATAAGATCGACGTGGAAGAGAGCAAACGACAAGTGCGTTGCCATACGATGCCATCTCGACCTTAGATTATCCGGACTCACCGTTCTGGGGATGTGGGGGAACAGGTCACGCAGAAGCGCGCAATGACGTGGTGCCAGTCGAAGGGCAACATACCTTATTTCGAAACTTCGGCAAAGGAGGCCATTAACGTCGAACAGGCCTTCCAGACGGTCGCCAAGAACGCATTGCAACAAGAGGCCGAAGAACAATTGTAAACGACGTTCATGAGGTTTGATATATATCTTTGGCTGAAGCTCTTTTTTTCAGATACGTCGATTATCCCGATCCTATCAGGATCGACTCTGAAGCGTCGCAATCGTACGGGTGCAATTGCTGAACAGCATTGTGGTGCCGGACATTTTCCACATAGCCCATCGTTCTTGTCGAGCATGACCTTTGCCTCTCCTTGGATTTTGTATATGTTTCACTTTCGCGCTCGCGCGGTTAAGCACTGTCGTGCTCCCATCTAACTCGGGCGCGGGAGCAATGTAATCTCTGGTCCATCCATGTCCTCATCCTTAGATCGCCTATAAGATCAAACTCCCTGCGTAGTCTTTTTTTCCTTTCGACTCGCTACATGAGTACGTATTGGAAGAGCGAGTTAGCTCGGATAAACAGAGCGTGCAATCACCGACAGAGAACCTCCAAGCGGCGAAGCGGCAAACTTGAGCTAAGTCAATGACGATGTATTTTATTGAGTGGTGCAAGTATCATAAACCCTCTACCAACTGACATCTCCCACCTATATTATATCTTCCGCTCCATTAAATCAGCCGTTTCGTCGAGAAAGCTGGCTCCATCTACTGCTCACAAACGATGTCGCTCCAGTCACTCTCGATCTCGCCCGTCTGCCGCCCGACCAACTCTCTCCAGATCGGCCGTGACACTGGGCCCATCCCGTCTTCCTCAACGGGGATCTCTAAATCTCGTCCTTGATACCCGATCTTATTTACGGGGCTGACGATCGCCGCGGTGCCTGTATATCGAGCAGAGGCAAAAAGTCTCGGTAAGCGATCTCTAAGTGGTGGTGGGAAGAAGTAAAAAAAAAAGAGAGAAAGAATCATCACCGGTGCCAAACATTTCTACGAGGCGACCCGATTGCACGGCCTCGCACACCTCCTTCATCTTCACTTCGCGTTCAGAGACGACCAGCTTCGACGTCAGGTTAGGGATTCGGAGCGTGCCCGCCGATTGGCTCCGCGCTAGTGACAGCACCGAATCGCGCGTCACACCCGGAAGGATCATGCCGTCTAGCGGAGGGGTCACAAGCTCGAACGTCCCGTCTTCTAGCCTGAAGACGAGAAAGAGGTTCATCGTGCCGACCTGTTTTTTGTTTTTTGTTTGCCCCGTGGCCTCAATTCCCAAAACAAACGCTCAGAAAGTGGTGTGGGTGGGTACGAACCTCGGTGAGACTGTGTTCGGGCCCAGAGAGCCAAAGATTCTGGACGTAACCCAAATGGGCTGCGAGCTTTTGCGGATGGACGGCGGGCGCATAGTTCGCGCCAATTTTATTAGCCCCCGTTCCTAATAAGGAGCACACGGGTCAGCCAAGGGCCGGTGCTTGTGATCCACCTTTTTGTTTTGAACTGACCTCCAGGGAATGCGCGCACGTGCTCCGTTGTGCCGTGCAAAGCTACGGGCTTGAATCCGTCTGGGTAGTATGGCCCAACCGGGCAGCAAATGACATAGAGGAGAGCTGAAGTAGGAGGTGAAATCCCGATGGTATTTTGAGTGCCGACTGAACGGTAGCGGCAGAGCGGAGAGTAAGTAAGGAATGAGACCATGCAACAAACGGTGAGACGCACTCATTACAGGGCGGATGTACAAGCTATAACCGTTCTCTTGAGGTATCCAATCACGTTCTAGTCGAACGAGCACCTTGATCAGATCGAGGAAGGCGGCACCATTGAATGTCTTTTGGACAGAGAGTCGATATAAAGACGCCGTGGCATGAAGCTGTATAACTATATACTCACCGGTAAAGCAAGCCTCTGAGCACTCAAATTCATACGCGCCATATTCAAGTCGGGACGGAAAAGGGTAACCTTTCCGTTCTTGTTCCTGTACGCTTTGAGCCCTTCGAAGAGGCACTGGGCATAATGGAACACGGTCGAGCTGGGGTCGAGCGATAGAGGGCCGTCTTTGGTGCCGAGTAACGACCAAAAAGGCGAAATAAAATTTACTGTCGACGTCAAAGTGACGTGGCACGTACAGGGTTTGATCTCTGGGGTGCCCCACCCCTTGGACAACTTCCACGGTATCACGAGCATATGATCGGTCTAGCAAAGCAGTCGGGAACCCGATCACAACAGAAGCGAAACAGACGTACAAAGTTGTGACCGAACTTCAGGGATTTCAGCGCAGGCATTTTCTTGGGTGTAGGGTTCATGTTTATCTCGAGCTTTCCATGCTACGCGCAGAGACCGGCATGAGGACGACAGGCCAACGAAAAAAAGTAATAGAAGGCCGACTTGACCTCAATGCCAGGCAGTGGGCCCTGTGAACTTGATTTCCATCGCGCAGCAGTCACTGCAGGGATGAATGACTGCTTTCGAGCCCTGAGACGAGTCTGTATCCGATGAAGTGAGATGGCCATGCAGGAAGTCGAAACGCTGTCCACTCGCACTCGCACAATTGCATCTCGGAATAGCGACAACCCGGAAAGTTGTCAGCGGCAAGCCCCGGCCCGCGGCCACCGTCCTTAACCTTAAAGTAGTAATTGATTTTGATTTTGACATCTTTTCTCTCGAATACACAATGGACCGGTACTTAAGAGACCATACTCTACGGGGTATAGTAATGAAACAAGTCACCAGAGGTTATGTCCATGAAGCAAGTCCACAATTATAGTCCACGGTGGCTAGTAAAAGACGAAAGGTCAGTTAGATGATACCCCAGGCTCCAGCTGTGTCCGTGAGTGTTGTCCAGAAAGTGTCCCAAACGCAGAAGGTACGCGTGGCACTGCAGCAGGATGGGTATCTTGGGGAAGCTCATCTGGTGAAGGTCCCGAAGACTGACGAAGGCGAGAATGCGGTGCTGGGTTGGATGTACTTCGCGGCCGAAAGGGCGCAGGAGATGGACCCCCTTCAGAAATTAAGTCAAGGGTTGAATACAAGAACCATCGAAAGGGCTGCACACTCACGTCGACTCGGTCGTTCCGTCCTGTCACGACTGGGTTTCCGTTCAATGGTTTCTGGCTCCAGAGTGCCATGCTGGCCGACCGAAATCCATGTGTCCACCAGGCTGCTTCGCCAGCTATCCGCGTATACACTATCGCCTACCAACGTCCTTCGGTCTCGTGGTTCCGCGCTGGCCGGGCGATCGTGGAGGCTGCCTGCCAAGGGTGCGGGGAGCACTATTTGGACGTTGTTGTGCGGAGCGTGTGGGGCGCCACGTACGGTTTGCCGACTGCGGGTGGTCGTGGTGGAGTGTGTGGTGCCGGCCGAGGCCGTCGAGAAAGGACGTGGCGTGAAGCGTGGATTTGGGCGCCTGAAGGAATGAGTGGGGGATAGTGAAGAAGGAAATGGGGTGGGCGATGTAGCAGCTTCAGAAGACGGGGAGGAACGACCATTGAGTGAGGGTAGAGAGGTAGCTGAGGCGCTGGCAGGGATATGTGATGGAGAAAAACGTGAGGGCGGTGGGTGAAGATAATTCCCGTTCGAAGGTGGACCAGCGTCATTGCCCTCATCCGTCTCATGGGTGAAAGAGGGAGCACGACTCAAAGTGCTGGCCGGGGAGTCCCTGATGTGGGGCACAAAAGAGGAGTTACTACCATGGTGAATAGGCGTCGAGGACGGGCCGCCCTCTAGTGAGATTCGAGGAAGGTTGGAGTTCTTGTATTCTGTGAACGCGGCGAGCTCGAGTTCCCTCTGATGTACGAGACCCTGTCTCGGGGGAAGTGGTGTGGACCTGGAGCGCGCAAACCAACGGCGCCAAAAAACATGCCAAAAAAAAACTGCGAGAAGGAGGCTGCCGACTGAGGCGGAGGCGACTATGATGATTATGGTTGTATGACGAAGGCCGTGGCCTGTCGCATCACGGGGTAAATGACGAAGGGAACGAGGAGCGGTGTTGGATGTGGTGGGAAAGTCTGAGGAGTTGCTCAGGCGCATGTCGTGGAAAGGGAGTGGTGTATTGAACGACGGTACTGTCACATCGAGCGCAGATCAATGTGGGGGTGATGCTGTTTGCCAGGACCAGTGCTGACAGAACAGAAGGGAGGGAAAGTGAGGGCGGCAAGCAAGCAAAGTGTTATTATGTGGCCATCATTTCGCCGACGCCGACCGCTCACAAGCATGCTCGCTTCTGCTCAGGGCGCTGTAGTTGCCAAGCTGAGTTTAGTTTGTTTCAATCGGACAAATCACTCCACGCTCTGTCAGTCAGTGACTGCTATACTGGCAGTGGCTGCGCACAAAGCTGCAGGGACGCGGAACGCTCGTTCACGCGTGCACGGGCGACGTAAATGCAACACAACGGTCATCTCATCTGATGGCAGGCGTCGCTTCCCAGCCCCAGCCCGAGGCGGCGATGCCCTCACTCCGTGCTCCCTCAATCTCCTCTTCCAAGCTAACAGCACCCGGCCATCCCACCGTCCCCCTGACAAATCGCCTTCTTTTCCCTCACCTTGCACCGTCGTCGCCCACACCCCCTCTCCTCCAGGCCTCCTCGACGTATCCAGCGCTCGACGCGGAGCTCTACGACCTCATAGCACTCGCCCTTCGTGCCTACATAAACCCATGGTGGACAAGGATCACGCGTTACGACAAGCAACTCCTCGTCGAGCTCACACGCATCCTTTCGTCCGTCCTCCGCGCGCTCGAGACGAGAGCACGTGCGGTCGATCTCAGCCCGCTCGTCTACCATGATCTCCCCACCCTCCTCGCGCAGCATTGCGCAGACTACCGCGTTGCGGCGCGGAAACTTGGTTCTTCCTACGCCGCTGCCGGTTCCGCCTCTCTCCCCATGTTGTTTCATGGACAGCAACAGCATGTCGGCGTGTCTATCGACGGGAAGATAGATGAAGTGTACGTCCGCGCAGCGGTCGATATCGTCCTCAAAGCGTGTCTCTCTCCAGAGGACTGGGATCCTCAAGTCGAGCGATACATCGTTCGCGAGGTTATCGTCAAGACGGTATGCGTAGACCTTGCACCGCGGATTACCCAACCATGGTTTTTGCATAGCACTCTACTGGGCCTTCTTGGTCCCGCAGATGATCCTCTGGGGGTGAGTATCCTACAACCGTTGTGTGATCAGTCCCTTTCTCTCATCCGCGCTCACCCTCCGTCATGAGCTAACTGCCTGTGAAGCCCCCAGATCCTCCTTCCCGCTTCAACTCAAATTCTTCCTTACTACCTTCCTTGCCTAATATTATAGTTTCCTTTCTCTCCGCCGTCCAAGCTATCTCGAGTACTGCGCTTTTCATTATTCAGATCTACAAGCGCACCGTCCACACGATCAAGAGAGTAAATAACTCACCGCCGCATGTCCCGCCACCCCACGCAACCGAGGCTACACCCGCGCCATTACCGCCGATTCCGGAGACTCCATCCACACTCAGCGTGCCCTCCCCGTCCCAGTCGGTCGCCCCTTCCATCAGCTCGCATCCAAGTAGCGTAGGCACTCCGCCACCTACACCTCCGCCGCCGCCTGCTCGCGCTCCCCCGCACAACCTTGCGCGCCCTTCGCTCCTCCTCTTCGCCGAACTTCTCTCCTTGCCTGCCCGATTCTCCGGCGCGGCACTCCTCTTCCTTTGCGATGCTCTCTTCGGCGCGTTCGCCCCCTTCCTCGACCGGTGAGCATCCCGCTATTAACCTCCGCTCCCCAAACCCACGACGGCTGCCTAACTTTGCTATTCCAGTCTCCTCCCGCTCTTCCTCTACACGTCCGTTTTCACCCAAGCCCAAATTACCGGGCTCATAAGCGCCGCTAAGCACGCGCTATTTCCTAGCGGCTATCCGGCTCAGAGCCCGCCGGATCCAACGCCCGAGGAGCAAGCCGTGCTGCGCTCCGAATTGGTGCGGCGCCTCGCACAGGTGATACCCGGTGCGTGTATCAAAACAGCTCTTACTCTTCTTCATTTCGCCCCTTCCATTCCATTTATCTCCGGCCGTTACCATATTTTTTTCCTTACACGTTTGATGATGACAGGTCCGTTGGCACCGTTGTTGTTAGGCCCAACGCCTGCCGCGCGCGAGCGAACGCTGAATGCGCTGCTCGATCCGTTCGACGAGCAGGCTTGTAACGCCCATCTGTTCTTGCTGATCTTCGATCTCGCATTGCTTGCGCTGTTTCCGGAGATGGCCGTGGGCGCTACGGGCTCTGGGGCGGGTGGGTAAATCGGTCTTTTTCGCGCCCTCCCTCCCTACCACTGTCTACCAGTCGATCCTTTGTGAATTTTTACGAAACGGTGTCAATGCTGCTTTGCCGTATAATGTAACACCGATATCACGCGCGTACCACATAGTACGTCAGTTTATGCCTAGTCAACGTCATGGCGGTCTCGATGGTGAGCGCTTTCTTTGTGAGCATGCGATTGATAACCCGAATGTGCCTCCGGTCGATCATCGGACTGAATTCTTTGAAACATTCTTCGTGTGTAACCAGTCGTGGGTTTTCTGGGTGGATGGATCTGTCATACTCGCTGGGTCCAACTCACATAGGGATGTCCAATCCGACTGTCGCCTATGCGATCTACGAAATTACTGCTGAACTATCTCACGGGATCATAGAATCTCCCGACGAGCTTCTGTGATGGTAGCGATCACAGTGCCCGAAATGTTTGAGAGGATCACATAGTAGAATCATGTTGCTCAGAAGCACAGGATCATATCACGTTACAGGGGTGATTAATTCGGAAGAACGATGTCAAAGTTTCGCCATGCAGTCCAGTTGGGCCAGGTCTCTGGACAATAGTACCGAGGTGCAGTGAGGTGACATTGGGTGTTGGAGAGGGCAGAGAAGGGAGCGGCCGATAAGGAACGGACAGAACAACAAGTAAGTTCGAGATTTCTGACATGAGGCATCGCAATCTTAAGTCTAAGGGCTTGAGTTGTGCACGCGGGAGTGAAAGTGAAGGTCGTGTCCCAGATGTCGACGATATGATGACCAAATGCATTGTGCCTCCCGGACAGGACGTTGGGCTAATTAAGAGGAGTGCTCGCGTAAAAGAACACCAAATACACAATCCATTTTGTTACCAACGAAGACCTTTGCTAAGCGACACACATATGATAGCCCCTCACAAACTTTTACTTTTCAGCTGCAGCTGCCCGATTCGACAGTGAAACAACCGCGATATGCGATATGTAATTATGGATAGTGGCGAGAAATATTGTCATTCCCTCTGGCAGGGGTGGGTAGAGGTCAACAATTTCCTTCACAGAAATGTGCAAAAACTGTATGACTGGGGAATCTCGGGGACTGAAGCCGCCATTGGACAGATAGACAGGAGGTACTGTACTCTCAACGTGCGCCCATATCCCATATGTGTCATCGAGTGTCATTGGTAATTCGGCTACAGTAGGGATGGATATGTCCAGGGACCGGTTGCCAAGGGAGATGTCCTGGCAGTACAGTACACCCAGCGAAACCTACATTACGAATATCAGTGGGACAATGCATTCGACCCTTGCACCTGGTAATTACCTGTCGAAGTTGGTGAGCGCGAACTCGATCCATGTAAGTTACATAGATACGCAGACCCCGGACTATTCAAGGTACCAACGCGTTCCTTTTAAGCACGCTAGTCTAGTAGTCTAGTAGCAGACAATTTTAGTATTCTTTAGCTTTTAGTATACTGTACCTACCAATTGCTCGTACATGCTCATTCATATACCGCAGACAGTAGGCTGCCCACCTCAGTTCTCGTGCCCGCCCATGCGGGCGTACACTGAGGTGAGGAGCCTATCCACTGCACTTGCATAAGTTAGATACGACCCTTCACTGGCACGCGCGTCCTATTCGGGACTCATCAATCTCGACTTTATACGCTCGTATTATTATGACTGACCTGATATGTCAAGCATCTTTGGACGTTCGTCACACGTGGAGCCATGGTTCTTTGCGCCAATCGGACAGCCTTGATGAGTCCTTGATGTCAGTCTTAAGTCGGCTGGCACCGCATACGCAGATTCGGAATTTGTGAGTCGATAAGCTTCTTCAGACTTTGGGCGCAAGGATGGCATGGCAGATGTGTCTAGAAATTCGTTCAGGGTACCCACGGTCCGGTAGATGGGTCCTTATCACGGGAGCTCGAATGCATCATCGCTGGAAAGGTGCGAATTACTCCGGCCGTGGTCTAAGTAGAAAAGTTCAAATTGTAGGAAGGTCACAGTAAGAGTCGGATTGGTGACAAAGCTGAATTAGGATTAGTACAGATGAAAGCAGCCCATACGGGCCCTCCTTTTGATCTTGCTTAAGATCACAGTAAAAAAAAAGGCCAGGGACACGAGTCTAGATGATTTACACACGACGTCGATGTTCCGGATTATGGTGGAACCGGCCCATAATGTAAGTTCCCTAGACGGAAAATCGCATCGGTTGACATACCAAAGGACGGTCTGACTATTCCCTGCTCTCATTACGAAGGGGGAAACCATCCGCCTCCAAGAAAGTTTAAGGGCTGGGTGAACAACCGAGGTTTCCCATTAACCCAAAGTGAACTTTGGTCCAGACGACTTCCACTTCGCGGCCCCAGGGGTGGCCGGATTCGAAGGCGATGTTGCGATTTTTGCATGAATACGATCCATGGAAAAATCACAACATCGTCTGGTAAGTGGAGAGGTCAAACATCGAATGTCTTGGCAACGTGTTCACATCTGTACTTCTCAGGCTTGAAAAGGGGAATTGGACGGGCTCGCTACCAGGAAACGATAGCTGGACAGTGGGACACGGGGTTAGAGGGTTAAAACGAGGGTCGGTGCACTGCTTCCCTTATCGATATCGATGTCCGAAGACATACGTAAGCTAGTTGGGCGGCTGGACGTTGGCTATGTCGAATTGGCATGGCAGCAGTGGGAGTTCACCAGACAGCGAGTTGGTGGTGTGAGCGTGAGGACATTTTTCCGAGGTTGAGGCGACGATACACCAGGTAGTGAGAAGACGCGGAGAGTGAAAATTTCGGCTGCTTCGCTACACACATTGAAAGGTCATGCCATGACGACGTGGAAGAGAGAATTAAGAGAGAATTTGATGGTGAGGCAAAGGGTGCACGTTTGGCTCATGACGGGGAGAGAACGAGGCAGAGAGAACATGAACTAAATATGAATAGGCCTAAGAAGTTGGGCACGGACGTAGCAGGTCACCAACGGGCAGATAGCCATGAATCCTGGTTTGGTATTCACATCATATATCAGATGGTCCAAAGGATAACATTGCAGGGTGCGACTCATTATACAGTACTTACTAGCGGAGAACAAGTAACGATAAAGCAAAATACAAGAAGGAATTGCATATGCACATAACGAACAATGAGTGTCAGTCAAAGCAGGTTGAACCCACACATCTCCCGTCCTCCCTTTGGAACCTCACATTTCCTCTCCTCTTTCTTCCAGCTACAGCTTGAATTCGCTCTTCGCCAGTTTCACCTCGGCGGAAGCCGCATCGTCCACGAACCAAACAAGCTGGCCAGGGGCCGTTGGCCGCACACGCGCAGCGGGCAAGCCAAGCTCGGGAGTGTCCAGGATATCCTGGAGGATTTGCACTTTGCCCGCGCCAGTCGCGACGAACACGACGCGCGCCGCATGGTTGATCACGGGCAAGGTGAGCGTCAGGCGGCGCGGAGGCGGCTTGGGTGAGTCGTCGATGTACGCCACCCAGCGGTCGCTCTCCGAGAGGAGCTCGTGGGCCGGGAAGAGCGACGCTGTGTGGCCATCCGGACCGACGCCGAGCAGGATGAGGTCAAAGACGGGGAAGCGCGCCGCGTCCCTCTGCGCGAATTCCCGGATCAACTCCTTCTCGTACGCATCTGCGAGCTCTTCGAGGTCGTCTTGCAAAGATTCGTCAATCGTGTGGATGTTGTCGCGCGGGATGGGTACTTTGGAGTAGAGCGTGTCATGTGCGAGCTTGTGGTTCGAGTCTTCGTGGTAGAGCGGCACAACGCGCTCGTCGGCGTAGAAGACATGCCTGTAGAGACACGGTAAGATGGGACAACGAAGAGGTATATATGGGCCGGGAGTGGTTACTCGCCACTTGTCCCATTTTACACCTGGATTTGTGATCAGGGCAGTGAGCGCCTTTGGAAGGGATCCACCAGAAATAGCGACGGTGAACCTGCCGCGCTTATCGATAGACTCCTTCTGAGCCTTGAGAATGTACTCTGCGAGAGAGTCGGAGAGTTTTGAGGTGTCGGAGAACGAGTGCACGACAGGTTGAGTTGGCGGAAGCATGACGAAAGCCGAGATTGTGCGCCGGTGAATCGCGATGACATAAGTACAAGCGCATGACGTCATCAGGCATCGCCTTCGCCCCGGCCTGCCATTCCTGACCACTACAGTACTTGGTACGATGTCCATGTCCCGGTGCGTTGTTTGCCACTGCAAACGCTTTTCTATCATGTGGCGATAATTGGTGGCTACAGAATACACACAAGTGCACGATTCGTGCCCGTTCCTGATCTCCGGCATCTCCCTAGGATCACAAAATCAGTAACTGGAGGCTGTGTAGAATATACATAAATACGCGATGCAATGTCCGTTCAAGGCCAATTCACCGTCATCATGGGCTCTAACGTGTACGTCCAAACCCCCTCGGCACTATCGCTGACCAGTCTCAAATCTTCCCTGCCCTAAGGCACATCAATCCTACATTCCCGCAGCCAAGGAGTACCCTCTCCGGTTATTCATCCTCAAGCAGCTCTGGGGTGCTGACTCCTGAGGGACCAAGTGTAAAGGGTGTCACATGTCACCAAAGGGAGCTGTTCGTCGGAGATAGTCTAGGTGGGTGTTAATGCGCGGATCCCTATTGTACTGTTATAGAGGTGGGTGACACAGGCCTTTACCAACGAGCGGCTATCGAGAATCTCCCTGACGATGCCCTTTTGGAAATATTCGATTTCTATGTGAATGAAGACCGACAAATAGAGGCGTGGTGGACGTTGGTGCATGTATGCCAAAGATGGCGATACGTCGTGTTCGCGTCACCGCTTCGCCTGAATCTGCAACTCTTATGCACAGGCAGAAGGCCAGTCAGCACGATGCTGAATTTCTGGCCAGCTTGGCCTATCGTCATACGGGGCAATTCTAATTTAACCGTTCTAGCGGAGGGTGCAGAGAACATCATTTCCTCACTGGGGCACAACGATCGCGTGTCTTGCGTCGATTTACGGCATATTCCAATATCATTAATGGAGAGGTTCATGGCAGCGATGCAGGAGCCGTTCCCGGAGCTGACGGACCTAACGCTTATCCCGAGCACGGGTGATAGAACGATGCCATTGTTCCTTCCCGATTCGTTCTTGGGGGGATTTGCCCCACGTTTACAATCACTCCTGCTGGAATACAGACCATCTCCGGCACTACCAAGAGTACTTTTGTCGGCCAGTGGACTTGTCCACCTTCACCTTTGGAGTGTTTTGTATTCTGAGTACAATTCACCCGACGTAATGGCCACTTGCCTATCCACGATGACTAGGCTCGAGTCACTTCGCCTTGGATTCCATTACCCTCGACATCGCCCCAATCCAGAAAGCAGATGCCCACCTCCGTTGACGCGCGCTGTCCTCCCCGCTCTCACCCTTTTTAGCTTTAAGGGTTGTACTGACTACTTGGAGGACCTCGTCTCCAGACTCGACGCCCCTCTACTCGGCAAGGCCGAGATGACTTTCTTCAGTCCACTCATATTCGATACTACACAACTGCTCCAGTTTATCGGCCGCACAGAATCGTTCGAATCGTTCTGTCATGCAGCGATAGAATTGGACAGTCTCTCCACGGTCACGCTCTACCCGCAAACAAGAATAGTTGGCCACGAAAAGCTCCTGTTGGGAATCGTAAACGTCGTCGCCGATTGGCAACTTCTCTCTCTGGCGCAGTTCTGCAATTCGTCACTGCCCCCGCTCTCCACTTTGGAACGCCTCGACATCCGCAAGGATCCGTCACGTCTGCCCCACGGGTACGACGACATGGCGAACACGCGATGGCTGGAACTTTTACGCCCATTTGCCGCTGTGAAGGACTTGTCCCTATCCGAAGGACTTGCACTGCGCGTCGGACCCGCACTGCAAGAGCTCGCCGGAGAAAGGGTAATGGAAGTATTGCCCGCGCTGGAGAATATTTTCTTGGAGGGACTCGGACTTCAGCCATCGGGACGCGACCGGGAAGCCATTGAGCCATTTGTCACCGCCCGACAGCTCTCCGGTCACCCCGTAACCGTCCACCGTTGGGGAGAGGTGCAGGAAATACAGGTGGAGGGGTGATAAACGATGAGTGTGTTTTTTCCTTCAATGCCAATTTTACTCTCGGGTGCTATGTACTACAGTATATATAGCCTTGCCATTCTCATTTACTACTTTTTTTTTTTGGTTGACCCCGTGCTTTAGGGATTGAGACTGACGGTCGAATTGGTGAAACGGCGCCCAGTCCCTCCCGATCCGATCTTGGGTGGACTTGCTAGTGCCCGGGCCCACGAGACGACTTGTCCTTCGACAACCTTGACGATATCTTCCACCTGCGTGATATCCAGCTCCCAGAATTTCAGCCTGCTCGGCGCGGGTCCAATGGCAGCTGCGCCGGGCTGATTCAAGTCCAAGACGGCGACGTATCCTTTCTCTTGAAGTATGGGCCCGACAGTAGAAAGTCCGAGACCTGAAGACGGCGACCTTGGGAAGATCGAGCTGGGGATGGTGGCAACAACTGAATCAACTAGCTACTCACCCTCTTTGAGACCATGAATGTCCAGTTCTCAAACCTTCATCCTCCTCTCCTTCTTCTGTATCGTCGTCAATCCAAGGGCAATGATGTCAGCGAAGGGGTCCTGCTGGTACCGTAATGCCATAATACAATTCTCGGTTAGGGCAAGTGGCAAACCTCAGTCCGGGGGGATTCACATGATCACACCGCTCGCCGCCCGGTACAAATTCTCAATGCCAAAGGACGTTGTCATTCACTTCACACCTTGTGCAGCCCTTCCCTTTCTATCTTACTAGTGAAACTCTTCCGTGCACTAGAGCCCTTACGATGCTGGCAACGCACTGTGGCCTTGGCACGCCCTTACTACTAATAGCAATTTCCTACAACAACTTTCGCTTTCTCATATCTTCCAAACAGAGCACCACGACAAATAACACGCAATGCCAATAAAAATTAGATCCGTGCTCTGTGAAGTACACCTTAAATTCAAATCCATGCGATAACAAAGTCCGTACATGCTGAGGTACTCCATGTTGCCGATGCTAAGGGTGCTGCCCATCTTGCCCATCTTCAGACAATAACTGAATGAGGTCCTGGCGTCCTTGCCCCGACGCGACTTGGAACGGGGTCTCGCCGTTTTTGTTCCGCATGTGAATATTTGCTCCGTGCTCCAGTAGCAGCTTGATTATTTTGTAGCTGCCACAGGATGATGCCACATGCAGTGGAGACGAGTGATCGTTATCTAGCGCGTCAACGTCCGCATCGTGCTCTAGTAGAAGCCATATGGCACCAAAAAAGTGATCCTCCAGAGATATTGCCTCATTGTGTATTGCATTGTGTAGTGGTGTCCGACCGTTCTTGTCCCGCGCACGGACATCTGCACCACGTTCGACCAGCAGCTTCATGGTCTTGCTACTCCCGCATAATGATACCAGATGTAGCGGAGTCCGATGGTGATTGTCCTTTGCATGTGCGTCTGCACCGTGCTCCAGTAAAAATCTCGCCACCTCGAAACCTCGGTCGTCAAGCCTGAATACTCCTCCATGTAGTGGTGTCCGGCCGTAGTTGTCCCGCGCATTTATGTCAGCGTTGCGCTCAACGAGAATCTGAATGAACTCTAGGAGCGGCACTGTAGTTGCCATGTGTAGTGGTGTCATGCCTTGTGGGTTCCGGATGTCCACATCTACACAGTGCCCAGCTAGCAATCGTGCGACATTGGCATGTCCCTGATGCAACGCTGCATGAAATGGTGTTCCGATTGTGCCCATGACGGTCAGATCTTCTGGACGCTTCGAAATGAGGTAATTCACCATGTTGTGGAACCCTAATTCCGCGACGTAGTATAAGGGAGCCGAATCTAGTTGTCGCGACACAGGTCGTGGACCAAAGTGGTTAGGAATGCGAACCCACAACCACGTAGCGAAATGCGGTTTGTTTGCGTCGACAAGGTGATCGATACTGTCGCGAATGTGGGAAAAAACACCCTCAAACTCCGCGTGGTCACCGAAGTATTGAGCAGCATATTCGACTAGAGGATACTTCTTGATGTTCTCCTCGTCAACGTTGGGATCCAAATGAAGTAGGACGCTGAGACAAGCCTGGGACATGATCGTATGAGCTGCCTCGAGGCGGATGCTATGATAACGAAAGGCATCAAGTTTTGAGGTGGCAAGTCGATCCGAAGTTAAGAACTCTTTGACCGAAAAATGGGAGAATTGAACCACCCGGGAGGCCCCGTCCACGACAACGGTGATCAAACTGGAACATGCAAATAGCACAGCTTGCTCTTGATCCTCCCACCGCAAACCTTCGTCCAATTTTGGGGGCCCTCCCGTTGGCGTGAAATCAACTGCAAGGACCTCTGCTAGCTCCTCTACCTGAAGCGGGCGAGTGGCAACAGTGAGGCACTGCAGGAGGCGATGAGCATGGGCTCGGTTCGATCTGGGAATTTCTTGTAATATTCGCTCATATGTCTCGTCCAACGATTCTGGCAATTCCTCGAGAATACGGCGCACGCTCGGTGGGAGACAGTGCCGCAACCTTTCCAATTGACAGAAGACCCAACGAAACCTAGATGAAGGGCTTAGGATGGGTTTTTGAGCAAACAGTAGTGGTCCTCACATGCCATCAGCTCTCTCTGAGAGCACCTCAATCACCATCTTCTTGTCCTCAACCCGCCATCTCCGTATGTTTTTATCCGAATGAACAACAGCGTTCACAAAGTTGTCGATGTCTTTCTTTTGTCCACCCTGATCGTGAAGAGCTATCCGTTTAGATGCCAATGGCTCAAGGGAAGTCCGAATGTCAATCTCTGGTCGACTTGTGATGCACAAGCGCAAGTTTGGGAGATTCGACTGGGTGAGTTTTTCGACAAGGGCCAGGACTTTATCACGCGACGAAGGCATCCCAGTCGTGTTTGGACACTCATCGAGCGCATCGACAATAAGATATATTGGGACCTGTCCCGGAACCCTGAGCATGTCCTCGAGGCATTGTGTAAGTGTGCGGTCACTTGCTTGTCGCGAGCCGGATCGGTGAGTTGAATGATAGCCCATGAGAATGTTGCAGAATAGATGAGATTGATAGCAAAGCTGGACGATTAGAGAACAAAGTAAGGCGCGGACATCCTGCTTTCTTTTGTCCTTGAAATCGAAGAAGAAATATGCCATATAAGCCGATCCTGCGTTAGAGATGCCTTCGATATCCCGGACGATTGATGAACTGATGACGGTAAATAACGCAAGCCACGATGAGTTCGCAAAGTGACGAACCTCAGGACACTCTTCCCGGAACCAGCTACACAGGTGGGCGTCCATTAGCAAGGGCGTAGACGCGAAGGGAGGTAGAATGTACGTTTTCCGTAGATCCATAGCAACGAACCGGACGACTTCCAATCCATGAAGTCGGTACTTTCAGTGAACCATACGGAAGTGCCCTCGTGGTGAGCATCGCTTGCGGTGTTGTAATTTACAGAAGGATCCGAGGGAGAGAGCCAATTTCTGAGCTCTTGTAGTAACTGATTCCCTGTGAGAGCAATTGAGCGCGCGGAGCCAACAGAAGTAGGGAAATGTGATCACGAACGCTTCTGATCACTCAAGCCATTTGTAACCTGTCGTATTTCTTCTCTTATTCTCTCATCACCTAGGCACATAAATCTTGGGAGCAAGTAGTCGAAAAGAGGTCACACCATTTATGATGACGCCTTCGACGTCCTGTACCTTGTCATAGACCGCTTCCACTTTCCCATCGACCTTGTGGGTCACCTTCAGACCTTGTGCAGCCGCCATCCGAACTTCTTCTTGCGTAAGCCAATCCAGACGGCCCAACGCATCCTCGATATCATTCCTCCCAACCAGCTTCTTCACAAATGTTTCTAAACAACGGTGAGTCGATTAGGATTATTCACGTCTCTAGCGACAGACTCACTCGCTCTGCCTCGTTTAATCTCCTTTGTCAAGATGGCAAGGATCGAAAGTACCTCAACCATGATCTTGATAATAATGTCCATCATCCCTGCGGTTGGTGGAACTTCAATGTAGGTCTCCACTCTTCTGAAGAAGTTTTCGATGCGATCGAAGACATCAGCGAGTGCATCCTGACTAGCGGAAACGGCATGGGCAGCCTGAGAGCATTCAGCATCATGGACACTTTATGCAGAGGAATAGACGATGATGCTCACCGAGAGGAGAATGCCTATCCCAGTGAAGATCACCCCCGCGATTGGGTACAACTGCACGGCAATAGATTAGATATCACATCCGGACGAGTCAATCGAAAAACACTGAGAACGTACCATACTAATACCACCGCCAATGGCAGCGGAGAACGTGCTCAGAACATTCACGGTCGGATTGAGCCATTTGGTCAATTTCTCATTTGTACCACGAGACTGATCGAAGCCAGGGATGTGGTCTTGGAGCACGGTGAGGATGTCATCGGGAGAATCGCAGGATTCGAGTTTTGAAAGGAGTGGATGTGAACGAAGATCGTTCTTGGTCTTCTTTTTGTATGCTTCTAATGTATTGTCGAAGATGGATTGATAGTTGGAGCTTGAGGTAGCCGCAGTGTGGTGGGACATAGTGCCGATGATTGGGATATCGAGGCAAGGTAAGGGTTCCCGGCGTCTACTCTACTGATTCTCACCACTCGGTTCCGCATTCTTTGCCAGGGTACATTCCGCCCGAGGGGGAGGTGACTTGCCTGTCCGCCCGCGTTGACCAGACTCGAAACGCTTAGGCCAGGATTCTACCGACCGAACGCCTCCGCTGACACGCTGTAGACTTTGTACGGCTCGTCTCCAAAATCGACTTGCTTCTACTCAACAGCCTCACCGGGTCACCGTATCATTAATATCATCCTTCTTCAATCAACTCATATCCGACACTCCCGCAAAATTGAAACTGCTCCAGTCCATCGGTCGCACCGAAAAGCAAGCAGAAATTTTGACTTCGCCCCACCCCCGCGTTCGGATCGAATTTTCGGGTTCATACAAGATATCACGCAGCCAGTTTCAGACTGGGCAGCTTTTTTTTCGTCTCCTGGCGCAGTGCCGTATGTAATTCCTTCTTGCCTCCCTTCTCCACATTGGAAAAAGCCTCGACATCGGTGAGCATACATCATTTCGATAACACTGGCAGTCGCGACCATGGAGGTCCCGATAGGCCCAATGCTCCCCCAAGAAGAAAATATTTCTCCAGCGCAGGTAAAAAAAACATGATCATAAAAGGTTCAACGATTGCGTGTTCTTTCCCAGGAAACTTTGAGCAAGTCCTCGCGCGGCGGCAGCTCTTCGGTCACTCCGTAGCTGTTCAATTAGTCAAAGGAAAGGGGGGAGGGGCAGTAAATGCCGATGTTAGATGGATTACGCTCTGTTTGTATGCCATTCGCTCGCCGTCGTGTGTTTTCGATGATGTCACCGTGATCTGATCCCGTTGTATGTACCTCCTACCTTGGAGTATTTCCTGGACGTTTGCAAAACCGCCGCACCGGAATGAGGTGCATGTGTGTGCTGATGGGAGTGACAAAAGACAATAAAAATGGAAGCGCGGACCACACAAGGCAGGGTATTCAAGTTGGGTACAGAGGACTCGTACCACACCGGTGTTCGTATGATAGGCAGTCACCATCCTGTGTGAGTTTCTCAGATGCACCCAGCAGATGCAAGTCACTGCCACATGTGCACATTGAAGGAAAGAAGGTAAAACAAGAAACGGGAATTGGTATCATGAAATAAATACAAAGGGGTGGCACTAGGGTGGATCACGACGTAAGTGAGAACGATACATGAGCATACAAACGGTTCAGGGGATAACAAAATTCGGACAACTACCAGGTAGGAGAGTAACATATCAGTAGAATATTACCGTTCGACGTATCATAGCGGAAAGGGCATGCATACACTAAGCACAATTGGCACCCGAAAAGAAGCGTACGAAATTCATTAAGCTTTGCTGACGCCAACGGTGTCGAAATCTCTAATCGTCATCAGCGACTCCAGGCGCTCCTCAAGGCCTTGACCGAGGCCCTCGCGTTCCCATTCGCCGCCAGTAGCATCTATGAATAGACACTCCCGGCCTTCCCTCACATCTTTGTCGCCATAGAAGCTGGTGCGCGGGCTAGCACCTGCACTTCCCCCACTGACGTGTTGGGGGATGCCCAACACCGATAGAAGGTGTGGAGGGGATCTGAGATGTTGGCGGAGGTTGTGAGTGTTGATAGGGGAAGTGTGGATGAGGGCGCAGAGGTAAGCAAGTCGGTGTATGATATGAACGAAAGTCGTTTCGTAGAGGTGTGAGGAGAGGGGGATGAGAGAGAGCGAGAGGAGACACGGGTCCTACTAAAGGTGAAGAACGCTGTGAAATAGATGCAATGGGATCAGGGGGTGCCGCAGTCATCGGTGTAGTTTGTGCATCAGTGCTGGCCGTCTGTGTGACGGACCCAGCGAAATAACTAGCTGTTGGCGTGGGAGACGGGACAGCCGTCGCGTCAACGTTGGGCCCAGCTGGGGGGGTCTGTACGATGAATTTCGGCTGCGCTGCTGCATGAACACTGGGGTGAGCTGGTAGTGGAAGAGTAAGGCTTGGGCTCGGGCTGGGCAAATTCACAAAGGGCACGTTAGCCTTGCCACGAGTAGGGCTCGGACTGCGGCTACTCAATCGTGAGCTTAGGCCGCTAAGGGATGCGAGCTCTGAGGTCGTGGAGGCAACAACAGCGATCACTTGATCATCCGAAGGAAATGACAACACGGTTGCGGCGCTGTCAAGCACGGTTGGGACAGCATGATCGAGCTGCTCCGTTGCCTTGCCGCGGGGAGTGCGGTGAGGATGGGAGGGATGGGGAGGGGAAGGGGTGATGGGTTCGATATCGCGTTCAAAGATTGCGGACGACGATGAGTGACTGTGGGTAGATGTTAGGTAATGTGACACAATTGGGGATGACCGGGTAAGGAGACTTGTAACAAAACGGCATTCTACAAAGGCCGCCGTTGACGGTCACAAGAACAGGGGGAAGGGCAGATAAAGAGATAAGAAAAAAAAAAGTGCGAATGACATGCCCAAGTGGAGTGAGGATGATGGAAGGCGGGCCACTCACACAGAGGTTGGTGATGATGGGATTGATGTGGGCGACCTTGATCCGACTCGGGGACCCAAGTGTTGTGAAGGGTGACCTGAAAGCTTGCGCTCGCGCACCGAGTCCCTCTGAGAAGCGAGAGCTCCGGTGGAAATAATGTGACGAAGCTCATTCGGGGAGGATGGCTGCGAGGAGGTGGTGTTCGAGGGGGAGACTGAAATAAATGGTGTGAGGCGAGAGAGGGAGCAAGAACGGAGAAATGACCGACCTTGGCTGGACGGGTGGGGAGAAGACATTTGTCGACGAAGGGTGATGGTGGGGAGAGGAAGGATGTTGGTGGAGCGGATAAAAGGGAAGAAGGGAGAATAATACGTGGTTCAATTGAAAGGGATGACCAAATTGATTGTGGACGGACCAGCCCAGCCCGGGCCGAATCCAGCGCTGTGCCCGCGCCCGCACTTACCGGTTAACGCCACGATCATGGCATTCGCCCTCCTCGGACACACTTCACCCCGGCTTCAGGGTTTCAGACACCTCACCGTGCGTTCATATGCAACTGTCCATTCTCCTCTCGTACTCGCTAGGCCACCGAATCCACCGCTACACACATCCGGCCCTCGACCGTTAGACCGCTTCGTTCTTGAAGCTTTGGCGCATACACCTTCCGCAGGATGCACAGCCCTCCCGCAGCTCATCCAACAATACCTGGACCGTGCCGGAAATGTCCTTGGTGCACAGCTTCCTTATGAGCCGAACCCATCTCCTTCTCGTCGTGTCTCTTTTTCTACCGACAAAGGAGGCTGCGTCCATCTCATCGCCCACGCCGCACGTGAAGGCGATCGGCACAAGGTAACGGTTTCATCAGGCTTTGCCCTTGACACCCTGGATGGACAATCCATTTTTGTAACCTGTGCCCACACGCTCGAGGAGGTGCGCCATCCCTCCGGTATGTTGTGTATGAACCCGAGTTGCTCATGACACTGTAGATTCGTTGGTCTCCATTGCTCGTTCTTCCTGCTGTGTCTTACTCTTCGGCGCTCGCCGCCCCTCCCGACCTGTCTCATGTGCGCTCCTCGGGATCATTCATCCTCTCCACGGTAGATTCAGCTCCCGCGGTTCATCCCGTCGCTTCTGTCCTCTCCTCCCTTCATCGATCCGATCTTATCTTGTTGTCTCCATTCCCTACGCGGACATCCTTGCGTTCACTTCCAATATCGCCTTATCCCGTTCCAGCAGGAACGCCCATCCGTGCGCATTTCGTATCGGAGACAATACCGCAGGAAGACGGTTGGCAGCCTTGGATCGGCGGCACATGGTCCAAGTGGGTACAGGGTGTCGTGCTGGGTTATCGTGATTTTGCTGGTCGCGAGGCAATGGTAAGTCCGTTGGGTTCCTGTCGCACGGGACACGCCTCAAACAGGCACGACAGCCTGGAACGTATGATGCACTTTCCCATATGCTCTTTCAACCCCTGCCTACAACTGGTTCCAGCGGGGGTCCGATTGTAGACGAGAACACGGGCGCTGTTGTCGGTGTCATGCTCGGTACTCGAATGGACAGTTCCGTCGAGGGTGTGCGTGGCTGGGGCGTACCAGCTGAGACCATTTTTGAGGTGCGTGCGGAAACTGTGCATAGTCCGCGTGCTGACTGTAGACTGTAGATGTTCCGCCTTCCAGGTTGAAATGATCAGTCGTTTGTACTCGTGTATTTTAGAATATTTGTAGACTATTTACAAGCTGCCGTTCCCGGGGTCTTGGCCCTTGGCAACGAATGGACCAATCGCATAATTTCGGACCGCTAAATTTGCTCGCTCGCATCCTCGATAAAGCCTCGCTCGGGTTAAATGCCTCACCGCAAATTCCTTCCGCACCTCCCCATCCTCCCCCCTCCTCTTTTCTTCTCTTCCACCATTCTCTTCTCTTTCAACCTTCGATTTCCCCCGCGACAAATAACGTCCTCTGATACTTTGTGTCCTCCCCGGTCTTATCTTGTGCATTGTTTGACCTGTCCCCACCCTTCGAGTACCCGCTGTGACACTGGTCAACACCTACATTCGCTCGTAGTTGTCGCCAGGCTTCTATGCGACACAGATCAGCTGTGGAGACTTATCGTACCTATCGGGACCCTGTTATCCAGTTCCTGGCTACGTTCGTTCCTGTCCAGTCTACACCCCCGGTCGAGGATGGACCTCATCACTTCAAGCCTCAACCTCTTGTCCCCAACATGTCCGAGGTCGCCTATCCCTACCCCTCGCCATCACCCCGGTTTCCATGGTGCCTCATCGTCGCCCCTCTCCCTCGCCGTCATCCCCGGTTTATTTTCCAAACCGTTCGTCGACCCCTTGCCGATATCGCCAGCACCTGGTGACCAGTTGTCAAACCTTGGCGACATCTGTATTCATTATTGCGTGATGGCTCGGGACTCTGACGTGATTACTCGGGGTTTACACGTGATGAAACCGCGTGGATTGATGAGATTGCGGCGGTCTTTTGTCTTGCCGTCAACCGGAAGGGGCGTACCCCTTGTCCGTTTTCCCCACCTGGTTATATTGGCTTATCTTTGTTCACGAACACGTGAATGACCCATCGTCGCGCTCGACGAGTCTATAGTGTCCGGCGCATTTGGGGCTGTTTTGGTCGGGTCTACGAGATGGTGGGGACTCGCCAGGTCAATTTGTTACCGCAAGATGACGACGAGATGGTTCTGGTAGTCATCACTCTGATTACTGTGCTGTACTTGGTAACCAGCGTAGAAGCTGTGGGTAGTTGTGAATGTATTTGTGGCAATGTCATGTATTTTTTTCCGTTGGCAAATGTGTGTGTTGTGTGCAAAGACGTACGTCGGTCGGCGTGGGACAACGACGCCCGGCGCCGGCCCGGGGAGTCGATTTGCGTCGGTCGCCTCGTTCGCTCATCGTCACTCGCACTCGCACTCACTCACCCACACCGCTGTACCTCCTTCCGAATCCTCTTTCATATCTCCAGCCTAATTATTTGGGCCAACCAACTTGCCATGCTCTTTGACCCCTCCACCTCCGATCACCTTAAACAGTGGCTCACAAAGACCCTCGAGCCAATGTCAGTTCATCCTCTTCTCTCTCTCACCTTTCCTGTTGGCTCACGCGAACCTATATCCCTTCTTAGATGCGACGCTGACCCAACGGCTCTGGCAGACTACATCCTCGCCTTGCTAAAACACAACGGTCCTGAGCCCGACTTGCGCAAGGAGCTCGCAGCACAGTTGGATGAGTTTCTAGAAAAAGGCGCGTCCCTCGTCATTCTCATCCCCCTTCTCTACTTTCTGAACATCTTCCGCGTGCACAGAGGGCCCTCCCTTCATTGACGCGCTCTTCACTGCCCTTCGTACAAAATCCTATCTCCCATATAGTTCGCCTCCTCCCCCCGCCCCATTATTACCCGCCGATAATGGCATCCCGATTCCACTCGATGCCATTATCCCATCAGGTTCATCAAGCCCTCCTGATCGTGGTAGGAAACGTCGGGCAGAACACGATGACAACCTTCGGCCACCAAAGGGTCCGCGCGTAAGTCAAGATGGTTCCTTCCCCCGACATGGCCCACAAAGAGGACCTGGTTGGAGTAATGGGAATTGGGGTGGCGGAGGTCGACCCGGCTTCGGTGGCACTCCGGACGACGTGAATGGTGCCATGGGCCCACGCATGAATGGCCGCGCACCGTCGGCGCAGTACCACCCACCAGACCAAAGAAGAGGGATCTGTCGAGATTATTACAGTGAGCAGCGCCCCTTCTAAATGTCAACGCCCGTACTAATCCGTGCAGATAACGGATACTGTGCTCGTGGTGCATTCTGCAAGTACAGCCATGGTGACGACGCACTCATACCGGGCGTCTTTCCCGTGGCTCCCCAGCAAATTCCAGGAAACTTGTTCATGCCTATGTTTCCACCGGGAATGCCGTTTGGCATGCCTCCTCCTGCGGCGTATGATCCGCATGAAGCACGCCTCGATATGCGGCCCGGAGCTCCTTCGGGTCCCATGGGACGGGCACAGCGCCCCAGGATTAATGGCGATGGCCAGCCACCACGTTTTCAGGCTTCCGGAGAGCTTCCTGTCATCCAAGACCTGACCCCTGAGTATATAATGACGAATCGGCACCCCAGCAGGACAAGCCGGTACAACCTCCCGGTGGCGATGCACAGCCAAACGGCGTAAGCGCCCCTACGTCTCCTAGTACAAAAATGGAGGTGGATGCCTCCCCGAGCAGCCCATCACCGTATCCTGTTCGCCCAACTCGTGGCGCGCCGAGCTCCCCTGCCCGTGGGCGCGGTGGCCGGCCAGGTGTTTTTGGCGGCGAGGTGCAGCGCTTCCATCCCGAACGGCGAGATAAGACCCTCGTCGTCGAGAAGATCCCGGAGGACAAGCTTTCACTCGATTCGGTCAACACCTGGTTCAAGCGTTTCGGGACAGTCACGAACGTCGCCGTGGACGCGGCGACCGGAAGGCCCTCGTGAGCTTTTCAACGCACGAGGAGGCGCACGCCGCATGGAAGACCGAGGACGCCGTTTTCGGCAACAGGTTCGTCAAGGTGTTCTGGCACCGCCCAATGGAGGGACAAGGTCTCGTGGGGCAGCGTGCTCTCGCGGCCTCCGCGCCTATCGTTGCGAGCGTCGTGGCGAGAGGCCAAGCGCAGACGGCACCCACGGCGGACGCCGAGTCTGCCGAGCCTTCATCTTCCCCAGTCCCCGGACCTCCTGGCGCGAAGAAGGTCCCCACCACCCCGTCGAACTCGTCTGCGTCTTCGCTGGCGGCGAGGCAGAAATTACTCGAGCAGCAGATCGCTGAGCAGAAGGTGCTCATGGATAAGCTGAACACCGCCTCAGCAGAGGAAAAGAAAGACATTTTTGCGCAATTACGCAAGCTGGGCCAAGAGATGAAGGCCACCTCATCATCGCAGACGGCGTTCAGCCCGTCGAAAAAGCCGAGCTCAAGTATACCTCAGACTGACGATCGGGAGGCGAAGGAACGGGAACGATTAGACAAGGAGTTAGAGATGCACTCCGTGAGCCTCGACGGCGAAGAGACTACAGAAGCACTGCAGGCCAAGCTGGCCAAGCTCAAAGCCGAGGTACGTAGTTGGCACCATCTCTGAGTAACCGGCGTGCCTCACCCAGTGTCTTCCGTTCAGGCTGCAAGTCTCGGCATCGATCCTTTGGCGGAGCCTGGGACTACCTACCCTTATCGTGGTCGTGGACGGGGCCGTGGTAGGACCTTCTACCGTGGCGGCGCGCGGGGTGGTCCCCCACGCGCGAGCATGAAGCTCGACAACGGCCCAAGAAGCTGCTCGTCAAGGACGTTGAAAGCGATAGCATACAGGCCGTGCGGGATTGGTAGAGGCAGGCGGCCAGGTTGACACAACCGAGACGCTCGAGAACGGGGACGTCGTTGTGACGTTCAGGACGCGGGCAGCAGCGGAGCAGGTGCGTTTGGTCCAGAATATATATTATATATCGTTCCAGCCCCCAGTTTTTGATCTTTTTTTTTTCATTGTTGCCGTTTAGGGTTTCGCCAAGGGATCCAACATCCCACTTGCCGGCCAAAAGCAGATCAGCTGGTACAATGGTTTACCAACTGGCTCAGGGCAGGAACGGCAGCGACGTCGTCCAAGGCGGGGTGGCGACGACGACGACGACGACGTCTGGCGAGAGGTGCATAGTCGCGGGCAGCACTCTGGTGTACATTCGCTCCACCACGACGAAGAGCCTGCGGTGAGTGGTTGGGGCGGAGACGAGGACGAAGACGGGATGGGCATGTTGTGAAGGGAGGACCCCTCGAGCAACGAAAGAGCCATTTAGGCCGTCAGTTATGATGCAACTCATTTATCCCCTAACTTCTCCCCCCGTTTTCTTTCTTTTGTGCGCGTTTGTTGCTGCATTGTGCATGTGCTCTTCCCTTTCCTTCTCATGTTTCGTTGTTTTCCATATTATTTTCCCCCTCACCTTCCCCCACAAGTGCATGTATCTCTTGCATCCTACCTTGGCCTACCCCCCATCTCATTTATGGGCTAAAGAAACAATGAGCAATGGACCCCGTCCAACAGCTCCAAGAAGCTGTAAACCACATCATCCCGCGCATTTCTGTCTGATTGGATTGAGGATGTCAATGCGCACAAGCCACGCGCGATTTCCGTGATTCATGATTCTACCACTTCGAGAACCAACAGTAAACTAAGTATATGTTATGATGGCGATGACGACAATGATGTTGTGTGAGCACAATGCGTTTCCTCTCATCAAATATGAGGAAACCTTTAAGGCCTTAAATGACAGGCGATAGAAAAGCCACTCGTGAAAAGAGGAAAGCAAAGGAAGGTAAGTGTCTCGGAAAGGAGAACGGAGGGGGAAAAAAAAATGAAAAAGAGAAGTTAAGGCTCGCTGCTGGATGGCACGAACGATATCTCCGCCTCGTCGTCCACCACGAAGCTCCCCAGCATGTAATAATCCTCCTCGTCGGGCGGAACAGGTGAGCTGAGCCGCGGCACGCGCTCACGACGAGGCGCGCTCGCCGCGCCGCGCCTCGCCGGGGGCGCGGCGAACGCGGGCAAGGAAAGCTTGCTGTTGTTGTTGTCGTTGTTCTTCTTCTTCGTGCCGTTCGTCCGCGCGGGTGCCTGCGACAGCAGGCTCTGTCTGTACACCGCCGACTGGTCGTACGACGAGGAGGGCTGCGTCGCAGGCATGTCCGTGACGAATCGTCGATCGCTCTCGTTCTCTTCCTCTTCCCCCTCCTCCTCCCGGGAGGAAAGTCCACTGCTCACTTCGTCGCCCGAGTGGCCCGCCTCGACGTCGATCCAGGGGATCAGCCGAGCCGCGGCGGCCGTGTCCCGCACGTGGAGTCTGGGGCGTTTTCTCCGGTTCTGTTCCGTTTGCCAGTGGGAGGGGAGGCGAAAAGAACGGGAGCAGGACTGTGAGAGGCGGAAGAGGAGGAGGAGTGGCTACGGCGGCGGAGGCGTCTTTGTGAGAGCGGTGGATGTGGAGGAGACGAGAAGGAAAAGTCTGCGGTTTGCGCGACGGCAGGGCGCTTTTTGGCTCGGCCGAGGGCGCGGACGGGAAGGGACGGCTCAGGGGGCGCAAGAGGGGGAGCACCGAGGTGCAGAAGGCGAGGCAGCGGTACAACCGGAGGCGGCATGTCGCGATTCGGCGGCTTCGGTGGGCCACAGATCTCTACTGGTGAACTTGTCGGGGCGATCGGGGACCTACTCTCTGACGCAGAGTCTTCAATCTCGATCCCATCAGAACCTCGGGATCCCGACATCCGAGTGCGGGGTGCCACGGGACTGCTTGCAAACGCCCCAGCATCGTCAGAATCTGCCAATAGCCAGGCGAGACTGTCCTCTTCTTCAACAACGTCGCGCGCTTCTGTATTGGGAATTATTTCCTTATCCGAAGCATCCTTGTTCGGGGAGACGCCACCGGAACACGGCCCAGGAGCGACAATGACATCTGATGGATCGACAGATGGAGACTTGGGTAGAGAGGGTGAAGGATGTCGCTCGGCAGGGACGTTCCCAGAGGACGGTCCGGGAGTCGAATATCGATGATTACTTTGGGGCGAGGGAGACCTCGAGGGTCCGGCTGATGTACAGATGTCAATTATGGATTGGTTCTGGGCAAGGGGAATGTCGGGTGAAGAGGAGCGCATGCGACTGGGAGCGGGTTTGGGGGACGATCGATTCCATATGCCTCTCTCGATCTCCATATCATCTGAATCCTCGGCACCCTTGCGCGAAAGCTGACTGAGAGTTAACTCGGTGCTGCCTGCATCCACACGAGCCTTTTTTCGTTTCGTCGCGGTTTGTTTCTTCTTGCCTTCACCCGCCGTCGTCTTCGCTCGCTTGAGTTTAGGTTTCGGTGGCTTGGCGGAAGTAGCAGATGTAGAGGCTGCCCGCCTAGGACCAAACAACCCGGCTTCGATCTCCTCGTCAGTATCGTCGTCTTCTCCAGCGTTGCATTCGAACTTGGCCTTTTTTTTACGTTTCTTGCCTTTCTGCTTCGTTAGAAGTTCCGCGACACTGACAAAGCCAGTGCAAGCTCCTGGAGGTACGTCTCGTAAGGGATCATCGTTCCGCTTGCGTTTCTTACTGGGCCCCAGGGCTGCCTTCTCGCGAGATTTCTCGGCGGTAGACCGGTCGTACTCCTCGATATCCATCACCATTTCGAGGCATTCGGGTTTAATGTGATCAGGAAGCAACCGCTCGACATCGTCGTACAGTTCCAATTGCTCTCCGCGCACGATGCTCCTCTGGACGTCGTTGTAGGCCTCGCGCGCTTTATTCCAATTCGTCTCTTCTCGGCCCTCGGCTAGTAGCACGTGTACATAGCCTTCACGCTGGCGACCCGTCCGTCCTACACGTTGCAGCTGCAGAGAATCACTACACGCGACGGTAATGTGGACCTGACGAACTTACCATTCGAATGGGAGTCTTCTGTGCGTCGTAGCACACTATCAGATCGACTTCCCCTATATCGAGGCCCTCTTCGCCAACTGATGTAGCTACCATCACGTTGAAGACGCCGCTCTTGAACTGGTCAATAATCTAGACAGCGAAGAATGAGGAACGTGTATCAAGGGCGGGCGAAGGACGTAATAAGGGAACAAACTCACATCTAGTTGTTCTCTTTGAGCTAAGCCCTTGTTTCCCTTTTTGTCTATCCCCTGGCCGATGAACTTGGTCGCTCGGATAAGTGGAGACTCTTGATTTAGGAAGTTTACGATCTCGTCTACGGCCTCACGAAACGTAATAAACACCATGGCTCGCGTTTCCCCATCAGGGCGCCCACCGGGGTTTGAACCGCTATCATCGCGCAACCGCTGTCCAAAGTGCTGAACTACCAGTGTTTTGAGCTTTTCCAGCTTTGGATGAATGGCAAAGCCCCTGCTCTTCTGCAGGTTCAGCTCATCCATGAGCGCTTGAAATGCCGGGTCCTTGTTGAGCCCCGAAGGCTTATCAGAATCCCCGCCCGCAGCCTCTTCGGTGAGAGACCGGAAGCACATATGTGGGGTGGCCTCCAGCTAAGTAACCTATCGTCAGTCTGAGTCGTACGGAAGCGGTTTCACCCACCAAATAACCCATCGCCCGGGCTAGTGCGCCTATCTTCCTAAGTGTTGGGTATGCCCACTGTAGCTGTCTGCCATCAGGGCGCCTGTTAATTTCCTCCATAGCAATACTAGTACGGTATGGATGAAAATTGACTGGGTCCAGGTTTCCGCGGAGGATGCCGGGTCCGGCACACTTTTTGATGTATGTCTAACTCTCATTAGAACGTGGACAACCATATTACCAGAGCGCGACAAACCCTTAGGACGTTTGCTAATAGATCGCGGAGTTTCCCAATTCCTTCATTCATCGCAATTATATGTTGCTCAACTTTCTGAAGGAATTCAGATTTGGAGGAGGCCAGAACACAACAAATGTTCACCGTACCTTCTCGTTGATGTAGCTTCGTATATCTAAGCTCTGCTCGTCTCGGATTTCGATTCGGCTGATGTGAAGGGCATCGACTATGGCTTGAACTGCTTCTGGTGTGCGTCCTGGCGTCGCTGTGAGTGCTAGGACACGAAAGTAGGGGTTCTTGGCCATCAGGAACCGGACCACTTTGGCGTAAGAGTACTCTCCAGCACCCTTATGGGCTTCATCTAGCAGAAAACTTATCAGTCGTAGGTCATGCTAACGTCTCTAGGTGGTGGACATGCCAACGACAAGAAGAACGATATCTCTTGGGTCACAATTATCGGTCTTGAGGTCGTTCTCAAAGGTTTGCGGCGTCATATAGAATATGCGCTTCTCCTGCCACTGGAGGTGCCAGGGTTACCTCAGTGTGAAGGAAGTGTGCATCGGGACCTACAGCCTTGTACCTGAAAGCCCTCGGGTTATTCCCAGTAAGTTCGACAGCGTCTCTTCCAGGAATCCCACACGTCTTGTGGCATGCATCAATCTGCTGGGCTACAAGCGGCTTCGTCGGAGCAACGAAAACGGCCTTGCCCTCAGGGAACCATCTGTAGACTATGAAGAAAGATTAATACGAGTGGGAAGGCAATGATAATGGCGTACAGTTCAACATCACGACTCCGGCAATAAACGTCTTCCCCAAGCCGGTGGGCAACGCAACGAGGGTATTGTCGAATAGACAGTGTCGAGATATGTTGAACTGATAGTCACGCTTTGGCCTATTCAGGGGGAAGATCCAGCGCCGAGATTCTAAAGGGTCGTGCTGCAATTTCATGGGTGGGGGCTAATAGTAAAGATATTAAGCTGCCGTCTAGATGACTCATTCTCGGCTTACAGGTCTAGACCATAAAACGGTGGTGCTTAATGAGTGCCAGTGGGTGAAATTCGAACTTCTACTTACCCGACTACACCGGAGGGAAGTAAGCAGCGTTCTTCTTCATGCATGGGCAATTAACTTACCTGGAACAAAAGGTGCGGGAAATTGCTCGAATTCAACAACTTCCTCATCTTCTCTTTCCTCCTCTACATTCTCCTTTTCCTTGCCTTTGCCCACTTTTCGTCTCCTACCTGTCTTAGCAAAAGCCGTGTGGTCCCATTTCTTAGTCTTGCGGTTGACCGGACGCGTAGGTGACCTTCTCTGCTGCGCGCCTCGGCGCGAGGATGGGGGTTTCTTCGATGGGGAGGTACTCGGCGAGATGACATCGCCCAAAAGGGTGGTTTGGCGACCAGAGAGTGAGCGGGTAGTGAGCCCCCTGGACAAAGGTGACTTGGGTGTAGAGCCAGCCTTCCGTCTGTAGTCCTTCTCTATAGCAGCATCGAGCCTCTGCAAATCTTGGACGCCAACGTCGAATGAGAGGTCAAACAGGTCATCGGAATCTGCAACGGTGAGGGGTGGTGGTACGAGCTTGACCGACGGCTTTCGACCGATTGGCTTAGAAGTAGACGCGACCTGGGTGGCCTCGATGGCGGCGAGCTCACTTAATACAGCAGAGTTCAGCTCCTCATCGTCCCAATAATCGCTCGGCGAGCTCATATCCGTGGAGAAGAGCGAGTGAGATGTGCCGCTTCCGTCAGAGCAGAACAGAGCTGCGCGTCGAACAGGACGCGGAGGCGATGAGTCACGTGAACGCTTGGGTCGTGTCTCCCTGACGGACGGAAGAGTAAACAGCACACCTCCTCTTGACTGTCGATATCCTCATGTCTGCCGAGTCCGTCGCCAGATGGAATGCTATTCCGATGACAAGACCCGAGCACAACGGGCTTCTTTCCCAGTCTACTGGTACGAAGGTACTACTGGTGCTTTCTTCTACCCTCCTCGTTTCCCTTCACGGTACTACCCCGTCCCTCTTTGTTTCCCTTCCAGCGACCCCGAGACGATGATGAATCTGAACGTGAAGTGGACGTCAAGATGGATGGAGGCGAAAGTGACGACGATATCTCACTCGTGTCGCGAAGTCCGTCTCCGGTTCCTCAGAATCAGATGGACATCGACAAATACGATGACTACGTTCGAGGCCCCGTTAGAGAAGTCATCACTGTTGATACGAAAATCAAGAACACCAACAAGGGTTTCGAGATGCTGTCTAAACTAGGCTGGGTAGAGGGACAATGTCTCGGACTTTCTCCGGATGGTGTGCTTTCTCTCCCCTCAATCATCCGTCCGAAGCTGTATGAATCCGCGTAGCTCGGATTGACCCAATCCCCTTCCACGTCAAGAATGATGCCACGGGGCTCGGAAAAACCAGCCAAGATTTTCGCATGATCGAGACCACGGTCTCACAGCGACGTGAGTTGGATTCTGAGCGCCAGCGGAACGAAACGGAGGAACAACGAAAGGCCAGGGAGGCGAGTGTTTCGTCTTTTATCTACGCAATCTGTAACTCATCATCTCTCGTATTCTACCATAGGGAAACGTCGCCCGTCTCGCCGCTCTTCAGACCGAAATATCAGAAGTCCTTCGGCCATTCTACTGCACCGTCTGCGACAAGCAATTCCAAAACGTCGCACAGTATGACGAACACACTAACTCATACGCGCACCACCACAAGATCCGATTCCGCGACATGCAAAATACGCAACGGGCCAAGCAGAACACCCGCGAAGAGCAGGACAAACGCAAGGAAAAGGAACGCAAGCGCGAGGAGAAGGAGCTTCGTAAGATTGCCGCCGCCGCAGGCGTGAGAATGGCCAAGTCAGCGCCAAGTGGCCCTGGGCTCGCCCCAGCCGCGTCCTCCGCCGAGCCCAAGCCCGTAGGTTTCAGGAAGGTTGGTTGGGCGAGCATCTCGTCAGCGGCCGGCGAATCATCATCATCATCGTCCGTCGCATCGCCACAGGCACACGCTGGCTGGGCCGCGGTAGCTCCCTCCCCATCAGCACCTGCTCCACCCCATACCGCTTCACCCCATACCCCTCCACCAGCGCCAGTCGCAATCTCATCTTCCGACGGGGGCTTCCAGACGGTGGCGGCAGCCACGTTATCGCCACCCCGCGGTCCGTCGCCCATCCGAGAGCAAGACCCGGACGCCCACCGCCAACTCCATCAGCCGGCGCCTGTCTTCCGTACTGGCGGTTGGTCTTCGATCGATAACACGACGCGTATACCACCTCCGGCGCTACCACCAATCCCGTCTGCTGACGTGTCCGCGGAAGCACCGGCAGACGTGCACCGCCATTTTGAACAATGGCCTTCTATCCCAACGTCGGCATCCGCACCATCAGCTGTACCGGCAGCGGTTCCTTTACCCTCGCCGGCTGTACCACATCCCCAAGCTTCCGTTGCAACCCTAGATGCTCATGCCCCTAAGACCAAATCTAAGAAGAAAGAGAGAGAGGCTGAGATACGAGAGAACTCGCGTTCAGGATGGCAAAGCTTTCAGAAGGGTGGACGTCGAAAATAGCTTATTCCTTTGCTTGCGTTTTCATTAGCATGTATATGGCGCCTCATCTTGAGGCACGACTGATACATCGCGTTTGCTGCCATTGTCGCTGTTCTGTCTACTACCAATGGAATTAATTTATGCTGGCACAGTTGCCGCTGCCGTCATGGCTTTGTTCTTTTGCATACCCGTCGCCAAAAATAGACCCGTCATGTTGACGGATGGCCTACTACTGTCAGAGGTCATTAAGTCGGAAGACGTCGCGTTCGAGTAAAGTATCAACTAGTTACAAGTTTGATATCTTAAATTTGTATGCGTGCAGTTGAGGGGGTGGAAGGATATGCAGAGTTTGACGAATAAGATACGGACACGGTATGGAACAAAGAAAGGCAACCACAACAGTGAAGGAAAAGCAACAGTAAACACGATGCGTCTACTCCGACTCTGAGCCCGAGCTATCGTCATCTGAGCTCGATTCCGACGAGTGCTCACTATCATGAGCATGAGCACCATGTAGTTCAGGTGTAACAGCATCGCCATTCGTAGTTTTCTCGAATAGTTTCATGCGGTCCTCGAGTTTACGAATCTTCTCTGCTTCCAGGTCTTCATCCATGCTCTTCCGTTTCAACCCACCAGTACCAGTACCCTTTCCCGTACGGTTGCGCTTCACAGGGGGCTGACGTAGAGGACGGATGACAAAGTTGTACAGCTTGGTGAGAACAGATGCAGGAAGCGTATCAATCTCCAGCTCAATCTCCTCTTGGCTCTGTCGGCACGGTTTAGCGGTGGGAAAGGGTATGGGGCGGCATAAATCTTACATCTCGGATCTCGGGCACGCCTTCATGAATGATCTGGATAACCCGCTCAAGCTTCTGCCCGTCAAGCGTCTGAATAGCTTCACTCAGATCTTTCTTCTGCTCGAAGGAAAGCACGTCATCATCAGGAATCTGGGCCTTCTTTGGCGCAGCCTTCTTCTTCGGAGGTGCTTTTGTATCTTTCTTCGCTGCTTTGGAGGCCGTCGCAGGAGTTGGGGCAGAAGCATCCTTTTTCTTTGATTTCTTTGACTTCTTCTCTTTCTGATTCTTCAGTGCACTGATGCTGTTGCGCATGGTCTCTATTTGAGTCTCCATGGCAGCGATGGTAACTAGAAAAAGTGTCAGGAGAAATCAGTATAATAGAATGAGGACATACGGGCACGAGCGCGCTCGTCTTCAGACTCCGAATCATTATCTTCTTCATCCTCGGACTCCGCCTGAAGCGGAGGCAGTCCTTTCCACTTCTCCTCGAATAGCTTCTTCAGTTCCGAGCCTGCCTGATGTACAGGTGTGCCGGGAGGATTGTATAGGAAGCAGTTGCTGATTATCAACTTGAAATCATCGCGGAACTTCTCAGCGGTAGGATAAGCACCGCTATCGAGCTTGCCACGCATTGTGCCCAAGTCCATGGGCTTCTTGACTATCTTCGGATAGTCAGGAATAGAGAGCTTGACCCAATCTAGGATCTGGTCAAGACTGGCCAGCGACGAGGGGGGTAAATTGTTACTTACTAACTGGCTCGGAGAAAGGGCCGACAGCAGCGGAATGTTGCTTCCGTCCTAGTTGATCCAAGATCTTCACACAATATCGCAGCTGCTCGTTAGAAGCCTTCTTGACTGACCGACGACGCTGCTTCTTTGGTGCATCAGCATAAGGTAGATCCTTGGGCGGCGGAGGGTGAATCTCTCGCTTCGGCCGGCCAGCACTTTCAGTTTCATTTCGGCGAATGACGGGGACAGACGTCGATGGTCGTCGGGGAGCCTTCTTTGGGATAGGAGGGGGAGGTGGCGGAGGTGGTGTTGCTGGCCTCTTTACTACCACAGGTTTAGGCTGGGACACTCTTTAAGACATGGTAGGATGCGTGACACCACCGGCTTACCTCTTCTGGAGGAGGCAACTGTTTGATTTGCTTGTCAAACACAGCCTCCACGCGTTTTCCCTGTTGGGTCACGACGTGCTCCGGTCCATTGAAGTCACACAGTTGCTGAAAATCAATCGAACATCGGCAACAAACTCATCAGCGCTGACGTAACGAGGGTTTGCTGGGTTGGGATCGGGTTTAACAGGGTTAGAAGCCATCAGCTTGCGCTCGATGGTAGCGAAGTCCATGGGATGTTTGATGACCTGAAGGTAATGAGGGATCTTCAAAGCCTCCGGGTCGACAGGAAAGCGGAACGGAGTGGCATCCTTCAGCTTTTTGAGAGTTCGAATTGTAGACAGCGCAAATTTGTGCTGCGATACACTGAGATTGGAAGGAGGCAACTCGCCATTTACGCGCGTGGCTGATTCCTGACCAGACGCATGGGCAATCTTTACATGGGCGGACGGGGAAAACAACTATATTAGCACGCCAGCGACGGCGCACGAGACAAAGTGAGCTTACATGAGCCACGGTCTGGTGCGCCGACGCTTGATCGGCATCAGAGAATTTTCTCGCCCGCTTTGCGGGAGGAGCATCATCTTCATTTGGAGACACGTCGCGAACATGAACGGAATCTACAGCAGTGATGGACGAACCGCCAACCGCGGAACCAGGAGTGCCAGATGAGGACTGTGTGGGAAGGGGTTCGTCGGCTTCAGTGGGGCCATCGACGGACGACTTGAGTGGCTCTGCATCACCCATCTCGACATCCTCCTGTTGAAGGATCCCGTTTTGCGTTTGAGAATCCTCTTCTGCCATTGATAGGTCTCGGAGGGAATGAGTAGGAGGTGAAGGAGGCGTACCGTGAGAGGGGGATATTGAACCTGGTAAGGACAAGATGGATGAAGATGAGGACAGAGGGAGGGGGAGAAAAAAAAGGGACTGACTGGGATCGATCGGAGTGTCAATCTGCGGGCGAATGGAGGGGTCGTCAGGCTTGCAGAGACTGATCTGGAAATGCTCCTCGTGGCGAACGTCGCTCTCCACCTCGGGGATATCCGAGGTAATTTTAACGGCGACGTCGGAGACTGTGTTGATGGGGGTGTCGGGAGAATCGGCTAGAGGGGAGTCGGGGTCCGTGGTGGGATCATAGTGGAGACCGTTCGTGGGTGCTGCTGTGGCAGGGGCTGGGGAAATAGTCGCGGTCGCGTCGAGCATTGCACGCGTGACAAGTCACGGGATAACGGAGGGAGGAAAAGGGGGAAAGGCAGCGAAGGATCGATTTCAGGTGGACGGGCATCCGAACGGGTCCCTCCAGCTTTTATAGGTGCTGAAAAATAAAGTTCGATCTCAAAACGCAGGGGCTATCCTCTTCTCCGTCATTCCCTCCCCTCCCCTCTTCCCTCGCTTACGTCGGTGCTACGGCCAACGATACAGCGACCTGCACTGCGAACCCGCTATGAGCCTTCGTCCTCCTCTTTCTCCTCCTCCTCTTCGGCAAACACGGCCTTGGGTTGGTTGATTCGCCAAGCTGTCAGATTTTCGGGCGGAGTTTAATAGCACCATCATCGCGTCAACACCAACAAATAAACAGCCATTCCTCCATCAGATTACCCGAAACCGACTGAAAAAGCGAAAGGCCACATACCTGCGGTCCATTGCGGATCCTCTTCGCCGATCTTTGCGTACTTGAGAAGGGCCTCCCGTGGCTACGTGGGCATCGTGGTCAGAGGAGGAGTGGCAAGACAAGATCCGGGCAGCAAAATTTGAGCGTGGGAGGGCCACGTCAAGGTTCAAGCGCCGCCATTACTCCGCAGCCGCGTGCAGCCCCGAGGGTTCGTCGTCAGGACGATTCCCTGAAATTGCGACGTGGCCCACCGTGCTGCGCGGTGCACCGTATACACCGCCACGCCGTCTTTTCCCCTCGTCCCTTTCTGTACCCCTTCGCCGGAGCTGTGAACAAGCATCCTTTGAACGGGCTTTTTTTTCGCCGTGCCCCCATATCTCATAGATAACCATCGATCAGACCAGGCGATCTGTTGATGCCCAGACACCAGTGCGACACGACACAAAAAGGCACAGGCAAAAATGGAAAATTGAATGATACGCACATCTTCATCCCTGGTTGTGTCGCGCACCAGATTTTGCACGACGTGTTGCGTTGCACTTGCGCCCACTCGTCCCCCTCGTCCGGGGCCATGCACAGGTAGCTCGGGCCTGTGACTCTTCCGCGGATCTTGTCTGTCTTTGTCCCGCTTCCGCTTGTTTGGAAGGCCAGATGTAAATTCGCCGTCTCGCGTTACCCCTGGAATAATTATGGCAGGTGCAGCAACCGCATCCGACATGTCTTCAATTGTGGGTCGCTTTGCAGGGCCCTTGTTGACCAGCAATTTGGCCCCGTTCAGAGAAGTCTGTGGCGAATACAATACGCATAATGCTCCGCTTGTGAGCCCCACAATAATCTGTGCCGTTTGTGAGACTTGTCTGCGCACAATGAGAACAGAACGCACTTGATTAATTTTCGGGTGCCATTGCACTACGACAGGCGTTGCACCAACATCCAGCTGCTTCTCTACCTCCAGATCTTGACGGCTCAGGAAGAGAAGGGCACCGTTTTTCCTACCCTCTGAACTTCCCGCGCCCGTCACAACGTATTTGTTATCGGGGCTAAATATCGCATTTGTGGAAGGGTACAATGTGGGAACCTCTGACCGTGTAGCGATAGGCCGCTTGAATGAACGAATGTCCCATACTGGGGATGCTGTGAGCAACAGGCCAAGCGTCTCAGGTGAAACGTACGCTTGACGGTGTGGTCACCTCCCCGTGTTAGTATTGTACCCCCATCCACAGAAAACGTCAGTGACCCTGTCTCGGTTCCCTTGACATGGGCGTCTTGTGCAGTTATGTCGGGGCGCACAAAATTTGAGTTTGTTTTCCACATATGCAAAGCGCCATCAAGGCACGCTGGACGAATTATGGGTGTCGTATACGTGGTGTTAGTACGGTGCAGCGTACCTGCAGCAATGTATCTCCCGTCCGGGGAATACCCACACGCCGTTACCTTCGTGCGTGCACCCCGCTCTTTTGACTTGACCACTATCACCGTTTTTTGCTTCCGCTTATTCTCAACGTCCCAGATACTGTTCGCAATATGAACGGAGTGAAGGAAGAGATCGCATACAAAGGTCCACACCGTATGGTAGAATCCGCTGAACCGGTGATAAACGTTTGCGAGTCTTTGGGGTGCCAGGCGCATGACGATAGCTCGGTAACATGACCTCTGCGGCAATACATGAGCCCCACGTTAGGGCATAAACAACCAGGCAACCCACGCTGTATTTTTCATATCACGAATATATGGGTCTCCCTTGATAAATGTTGCTCTGACCAACCTCAGCTCGTATGGCCCCTAAATAGACAGCTCACTTACTTTTCTTCACCATCCCGGTCGTAAAGCTTTGCTTGTGTCGTCCCTGAGATCACCAAGAAACGTTGTCCATCTGGAGAGTACTTCAAGTCGTGTATCTAGGCCATTCAGCGTTAGAGGGAATGAGCAGAGTACAGATATTGCATGCACCAACGTGATAACTCTCTGCGGGCTCCCAAGACTTGAATGGCTTACATCGGTGGTCCATGCCTCCGAAGTCCCATAGCTTGCAGTCATAATCGTGCGACCCCGAGAGGATGCGGGCACCGGAAGGGTCCAATGCAAGCGCGGACACGACCTTAGTGTGGTCCTTTAGGATCAGCTCGTGCGTTATGGGGAAGTCGGGAAGGTCCGCTTGACCAGAAACATCGTACTCCTCGTCCGGGTCGTATTCTGGCTCTTCTGCCGGAGGCTCCTCAGGTGCAGCCCCAACTTTGTCGGCCGCGGAGCCGGAAGGTCCGGGCGGAGGTGGTGGGTTCATGGCACCTGGTGGGCCTACATCATGCCTGTTTCCTTGAGCGGCAGATGGCGTGGGCACCTGCGTAGAACGATCAACAACACCTCTTCGATGACACGGCGTCGAGGACAGACCTCCTCCCCCCGCTTGGCTTTGTCAAAGCGTGCAGCGTCGAGCTGCCGCTTCCGTGGCTGCTTCCCAAAGCCAGATATTCCCATTGCGGCCATTACGTCGGCGTCCATCGTGTTACGCACCTAAAATTGAGGGCCTGGAACGTCGAAAGGCTAGAAGGCTGCTCGTGGTTGTCGCAGTTGGACAAATGAGTGCAATGCAACCCACAGGCCACCAGACACGTTACATAATCAGTTTTTATGGAGAATAGCGAACTCCCCGAGCCCGAGCGAATTCTTGTGCGTCCCAACGAGTCAACCTCACTCTCCCACCACCTCGAAGGGTCCTCAATCGCCCTCTTTCTGGTGCCCTTGGCACACCCTTCTCGAAGAAATGCTCAAGAGACAACGTCCTTCATCTCCGTCGCCCCTTACCCAAGCTACTGCGACGGAAGTTCCTTTACTTTCACCCGACACGATGTCGTCGGAACATGCAGCAAAGCGCCGCAGAATATTCGCGCCACCACTAGATGGGCCATCCGTGGTTGGGGTCTGCCACTTGCGCCGTTAGGGGATGAGGCAGATGAAGACGACGTAATGGAAGATGATGCCCTGACACCACCTTGGGGCGGCACAGTAGAACCGGTCCAGGAGACGCCGGCGTGTACAAGGCGGTCAACAGTCTGTGCATGACCTTCACACAGAACAACAGCACAGAAGGTTGATATTCCCGCCATATTCAAGCTCGTCTTCACTCGGGTCATTCTCCTCTCCAAACAGCCACTCTTCAACCTCCAAGAGCCACCTGCCGGGAAATCTAACTTTCCGACATACCTGCGTCCAAGTCAGAACCAAGGCGCAACACCGACCGAAAGGTATCGGCAGGGTGCCCATGGGAGTGAAACAATGAGCAAGTCACGTCGCGACGACGCTGTGAACGTGCACGATTGGTATGAAGCAATGAATAGGTAGGGTTGATTCCTTCTTAGATTCCACTGACACTCATTACTACCCTTTCCCCCAGGTTCTTGGGCTTGGTCTTTCTAGAACGTAGACGGGAGCTCTCTACCTCCGTAGGCTCATAGCATCTCAATAAGCTTGCAGCAGGACATCCCTTGTTGTGCAATTGCATGATAGGTTACCTGCATATTTTAGTTTACTGTTTGTATTACCGCTCCCCTCGTGGCACTGTGCAGTATCATTAGTAGTTTAGTCAGACATATGGTCCATTCTTTTCTCCAATGCACTCAATGTACGGATAACTGAGCTTCGGTGATGCCATATAATGGCTGTGATTGTCCAATATCTTGGACACCTGCCTCACTGATTGGCACAATAATCGAGTCACTGTGATTCTTTGGATTTCAGGGCAATGCGGCATTCCACGCCCAAAGACGTTTTCAGTTCTTCATTAAGCAACGCCTCGAGACGTTCTCCACTCCGACCATCGACCCATCGGCGCGTCGCGGTGTCAAAGTTGAACCTCTTCGGCCCGCTGTGCATTTCATCGATACGAGGCCGTCAATGACCATGAGTGCACGCACCTAACGGGAGAAGAGAGCCAAATTTGTTTGTTGGGCGGCTGTTTGTTGATCACATATGTGCCACGCTGGCCTAGATCGAGAGTGAGGACCCCACTCTACGGAGTAGGGACAATGAGCGAAAAGAGAGGTACGGGGGGGCATACACGCAGTGCAAGAGAGACGCACATGATACTCGACCTCCAAGGACGAATCCCCATTCGAATCCAACATGTTCTGCAGCTCGTCAAGCAACTCCTCCATGGTGGTGTCCGCAAGCTTGTCATACGTGGATTGTTGGAGGGAGCTGTTTGTTCAGACACGAGAATAGATTTCACAAAGGTTGTCGCGAATGAGTCAATCAAGAGAGAGTGCGTCGACGAACCTCTGCACCACGTGAGGACTCGGAGTACTGAACGAGCGCGTGCATGCGATGCGGTGGCCGGTAGGCGGGAAGGTCAGATGGTGTAAACGTCTAGTGGTGATGCGAGTTTTCGAGAAAACGATCAATAAGGGTGGAGATGATCTCAAGAACATAACGGGTTCGCAGTAGTGTTATTTAATGTGTGCCATCCCTAAATAGGCACGGCTAGTTGACTGTACTGTGGCGCGCCAATACTGGCCCTCCACCACGGTACCAGCCATGCGACGGCTAATGCGATAGGTCAATCCCGAAAATCACCCAATCATGACAGAGCGTGCATATTTATTTGCCGCCCCTCCCGAATCTGGTGAAGCTGGTTGTTCCAGCCTCACGCATTTAAAGTACTATCAGATCCACGTAATGTGCATTAAGCTCACAGAGCCGCGGGCCAGCAATGGGTGACGTCGGAAGTAAACATTACTGTCGCTGCTCCCTCGCAGTCCAGTCCAACCAGGACCCCTTATAGTTCAGAATACTGAAAGAAAAAAGAAAACATTAACTCAGAACCGAATCAGTGTGAGGGGTACACATACTTCTTGTACCCGTTCCTCCGTGCAACATCACCTGCAGTCGTGCTGCGCATGCCACTGCGACAGTAGAAAACAATTTCCTGGTCAACCGCCGGTTTTTGGAAGCCGTACTTTTCCTTGAACTTTTCCCCATCCATATGCAAGGCACCAGAAAGGCCCGATAGTGGGAGATTAACGGCAGAAGGGATCATGCCTTGCAATACCTCATCGGGCTCCCGTACATCGATCAAATACGCATTCTAGGTCAAGATTGTGAGTCCGCTGACTGAACGGTGAAAGAAATACGCACCTCGCTTGGTTGCTGGGACTTCTGTTTCACTTCCTCGTAAGTGAGTATTGGCGCAATCCAATCCTTTTGTAATTCTTCTTTCGCCTTGTTGTAAGCTTTTTTCTGTTCTGGACTTTGTGAAGAGTTGTGACGGATCCCAGGGACCACGAGCGGGCGAGCGATGGGAATGCCCGTGCGTGATCTAATGGAGATTATGGCAAGGGAGGATCTGAAACCTGCGCGTAGCATTTTGTACCGGGCGCCAATGCCAGTACACTAGGTGATCACGACACGACAGGATCACCTTAAGTACTGCATCGCCATAGCCATAAGCATCGCCATCAGTTACGTATCATCACGTGACTGCCACCACATCGCTATTTTTGGACGTCTGAGGCATTATCACGATTGGCTGAAAATTGCCTCATAGTTTGTCCCCCTGTCCCCCATCCCCAGCAACCTTTTATCAGCCTCGCCCTCACTGGGCCATCCCGCCTACTCCCCTCTCCCTCCCGCGGGTCACAACCTACTTGTCTTCGAGATATAGGTCGCCGAGTTTGTTTGCTACTGGTACTACTGGTAACCGCTTTCCTCGTGGCTGATTTGTTCTTGGCTAGACAGCGCCAGGGCACGTGGGAGCGTGGTTCTCACTAAGCGTGCCCTGGACGCTGCTTTTCCAAATGGCTGACTTCTCGCTCTGCTCGCTCTGACGCTCGCCTGGCTGTTGTATCTCATGGTTTTATCTGACCGGCAGGCCGCTTTTGTTTGTCCGGGTCTAAGTGCGAGCGTAGTTCTCTGAAGCTTGACCCGTGATATCCTCTCTGGTTAATTGGCCAAACCTTTATGTGATCTCCGGTGCCCCTTCCTGGTCCTTTCAGCCATGACTTACGCTCCTCAGGAAAAAACCCCCCCGTTGTATACCCACCACAGCAAAAATGCGCATCACGTATGTCACGTGATCGTAGGCTCATGTGACCGGATAAAAATTTGGCCGAGGCCGCCGAGGTTGTGAGAGACTGTTCGTGCTGGGCATTTGTCGTCTCCAACAACCCTTCCTTCGCCAGCTCATTCTCCTCCTCGCTACATCCATCATGAACCAGACGAATTCATCCCAGCTTGTCATGATGACCCCGTATTTCCATTTCACTGGTGGAGATCACCTGTACTTCAAGTCGTGGCACCCATCCTCTCACGGTGCCATCGCGGGGGCCAGTATCGCTCTTGTCGTATTGGCCATTTTGGAGAGATCGCTTTATGCCGCTCGTGGAGTCATGGAAGCTCGTTGGAGGAGGAGGTATGGTTTCATGACTACTTTGATGAGTTTATACTTCAATATTGGTTCAGCGCTCTGGCCTCAAACACCTATCCCCCAGCTGAGAATAGCGTATCCCCCTGGAAGAAGCAAGAAGTGAGAGAACAGAGTGCGCAGGTTGTTACAGGGATGACGACGGTATCTCGCAATGTACGGAGGAGTCGTACCATTCCGCCGTTTATCCTTTCCCGCGATGCCGTGAGAGGCGCCTTATACGCCCTGCAAGCGTCGCTCAGCTATGCCCTTATGTTAGCTGTGATGTGAGCTACTAGCTCTTGTCTCGCTCATTTACGACTCATGCATTCTCTGGCCACCAGGACGTTCCAGGCAGCGTACATCATCTCGATCGTTGTTGGGTTGGGTCTCGGAGAAGTTCTATTTGGGCGGTTCGCGAGTGCACACGTGTAGTCTACAGTCTCTCAGTCTCTAGCTCAGGGTCTTTGAATATATTGGAATGTCTGCACGCGCGGAAGAGCTTTTTTTTCCCTTGGATACTGCCACGTATTTTTTTTCGTCAACCCGACGGATCGATGTAGGGGCAACTGATGAGGTGCGCAAATAAATTTGGTAACTCAGCTTAAAAAACTTTTTCACCACCCGCCGTTCTCATATTAAGCCAGTCATGCTCGGTATGGATATTCACCTTCCAGAAGCTCTCGACCAAAGCCACAATGCGTTTCGCTGCACTGACTCTGCTGATCGCTGCGATTACCGTGGTGAACGCCCACTTCCAGATGGCCTTCCCGCCACCTCGAGGTCCCTTTGACGAAGAAAACGAAGTGAACTTTTGCGGTGATGTTTGCTAGCCCCTTGTTCATTCTGATTCTAATATTCGCGGCAGACAACTATGTAAATGCTGCTAACAGGACCGAGTTCCCTCTCAGCGGCGGCTTCGTCACGCTAACCTCGGAACATGTCAGCTGGAGTCGTACGTCTAAAATACTGACCGTCTCGAACGTTTTCCCACCGTTGACTTGGTCGGTCAGTTGCCATCTTGCTGTCAACCGTGCAGAATCCAACGTCCTTCGACAACTTCACCGGTTCATCTGGACAGCAACAATTTGCCCGAAACTTTTCTAGCGCATCAGGGGCCGGCGATTTTTGCATTCCCCTTAACCTGTCTGACACCGGAATTAGCGGGGTTGCAGACAGTGCCAACGTGACGATTCAGTTGGTTTTCAATGGAGGTGATGGCAGCCTGTACCAGGTAGGTTTTCGGGCATCCCCCGGACGTCGTGAAGTGTCTTTGACTGAATTTTTTTTTTTTTCCAACCAGTGTGCGGACTTGACATTGTCGAGTAACTTCTCCATCCCATCCAATATCTCTTGCTCGAACTCCACTGGCTCAGGAAGCAAGACGTCTCCGGCAAGCTCGACCTCGACCGGCAACAGCGGCAGTGAAATCGCCGCGACGGGCTTCGCTGGCGTATTCGCCTTCCTTGTTGCGCTTGTTACCGTCTGAGTGGCATGGCCAACGGTTGCTAGTTCTCTCTTCCTCTGAGTGACCAGCTCAATGTACTCGTTGGTAGTTTTGTAGGAAGGCACCTAGCAACCAACCCGAACTCGTTTGAATGAAATGTAATTTGGTTTATCAGTTACTGTCCTTGGGGGATAGGATCGCGCTTCTCGGCGTAAAGCCCCGCATGGGCCGATTAACCGTCGGCACTACCGGAGGTGGTCGTGTCTGAGGACCCTTTTCAACTGTTCCTTTCTCTCCTGACGAGCACTACATACAGCGGCGCAGCAGAAAGGAAGCACCCCAGCATTGGGATAACTGGCGATAATGAGCACCGAAAGTGCTGAAATCTGGTTTTGTCCGACATACGTTTATCAGGCGAAGGAATGATGGTTGCAGCCGTTGCGGGATCACTGTGCATCTTCGACTTGGCGTGTGGAGTCAAGCCAAGGGGAATAAATACTTCTCCATGATAGTGCCGTCGAAGTCGAAAAAAAGTAAAATCATCACAATTGGACAGCCAGCGATGGCGAGCCGCGGCGGTGAAGGGCGTGAGACAAGCCTTGCCTCTTTCGTGATCCCGAGTCGGACACCGAGTCGCTGCCTCCGTCAGAAGTCCAATATCTATATGACACTCACTCTCTAGTCCCGTCGTCGCCTTTTCCGACCCTCTCACCACCGTCCTGTGATCAACCTAGGAAATGGATTAATTAATTTCCATCACGTTATTGGCGCGAAGCCGCACATCTTCTGTGTCAGCAAGCACGAGATCGGGCGCACTGTTTTAACCAACTACGCATCGCGCGAGGCATACACTAACGCCATGACATTTCTCCCACACACCCTTCAGTCCAATCTTTCCTTCATGGCCTTTGGTGATCAGACGGTGGAGGAGCTGATGGATTCCCTCGCGTTTTTCCGAATTGGCTGTGACGGAAGTTGGTCCGTTCGTTTCGGAGGCGGTCGAGCACCGATGTCCTCTTACGATGATGCGATTGATGACTCAATAACCACTCGGTTTTCATTGAGACATGGGCGAGCCTGTGCAGATTCGGATCTCGTGGGTGCGAATGCCCCATCTTGCGGTGCCGGTCTCGAGTCGCGCATCTCGCGCCACTGACGGGCGATGTTTCACCCTCGTGTTGCGTCCACATCTGGCCTAGGTGACTGACTGACACGTAGCTCCGAGTATCGGAATGAAGATCCCGTCCTAATGAGAACCGAAGATCGAAATTCCCTCCTCCCCCGCTGTTGGCGGTTCTGTCCAATTGCCATCGCCGCACACTTGACCAGCGGCGGATTCTTTTTTGGTCCGTCAGCAATGCGAATGCGAATAGACCGCTTTATCCCTGTCATCCTGCCTTCACTTTCCCTTCTCCCACGGGTTACGGCTGACGTGTCCTCGGAGCAAAAATGTCACCGAGCTCTGCACTTCGTTCAGGTCACGCACCCGTGCCCCCACGTTCCTTTCGCAGGGGCGAGTACCGCACTTCTCGAGTTGGGTGTATCAAAAATTTACATCATGTCACCTGCGGAGTCTTGTACGCTCGCTGGAGCTGGGGTGAGATTCAAGATCACTTTCGATCACTTCTGCTTCAATGTTGGCGTGGCGCTCTCACATCGAATACCACTGTCCCGCTGAGAATAGTGCATACCTCTGAAGGAAGCAAGAAGTGAGAGAAGAGACCATCCAAATTCGGAGGCGGAGACATTGGCGCCACGAATGGGTTTGCAACGTACAATGGACTCGCGCTGTCCCATCTTTGTCCTTTCCTGCGATATCGCGAGGGCCTGTTCCACCCTCTGAAGGGGTAACTTATTTATACCTTTATTAGCTGTAGTGTGAGCTGCCTGCTCTTGTCTCGCTCCTTTACGATTCACACCTTTTTTTAGCCTCTAGGTCGTTCTCATCTCAATCACAATAGGTTGGGTCTTGGAGAAATTCTTTTTTTTTTGTGCGGCTCGTTTGCACCCCGTGAACTGAATACAGGCCTGAATACTGCCCTGCCAAGCACCTTTCGTAACGGGCAATCGGCATGGGAAAATGCGAATTTGGAAGTTCAAACACTTGCTGAAAAACTTTTTCACTGTCCTGCTTTTGCAAATCGCTTTCCTACTTATATTGCGACTCACAGACTCATCGGCACATCTGAGCAGCTATCTCAAGACTCAAGGACTACAATGCGTTTTGCCTTGTTTGCTCTGTTGCTCGGTGCGATCACCGCGGTCAATGCCCACTTCAACTTGTCCTTCCCGGCGCCTCGAGGTGCATTGAATTTTTCCAATGAATTGTACTTCTGCGGTGAGGTAGCTGGCCCTTTGCGTCTTCGAGTTTTAATATCCGCACCAGACAACTATACGACCGCCGCGAGTACCAGGAGCCAGTTCCCTCTCACCGGGGGTTTCGTCACGCTAAACTGACGCATGCTGCCTGGAATCGTACGTCTAAATGCTGTGACCGCCTAGAGTGCTTTCCACCCGTTGACTCGGTGGATCAGTTTCTATCTTGATTTCAACCGCGCAAAATCCGAAGTCCTTCGCCGACTTCAACGATTCATCCGGGAAGCCGCAGTTTGCCCGTCGCACTGCGAACGCAACTGGCACCGGCGTATTTTGCGTTCCTCTTGACTTGTCCAGCACCGGGATTAGCGGCGTCGGTGATGGTGCCAACGTCACGATTCAAATCGTTTACAATGATGACCTGTACCAGGTAGGTCTTCTGGCTGCCTTCCCATCCCCCAGCATCGTGCACCGCCTGAAAGTCTGACTGAAATTCTCGCTTTCTACTCAGTGTTCGGACCTGACGCTGTCGAGGGGCTTTACCATCCCGTCCGGTGTCTCTTGTTCCAATGCCAGTAGCACCTCGCCCACCAGTGCGTCGTCACGCCCGACCTCGACCGGCAACAGCGGTGTAGGTGGAATGGAGACACGGCGACGACGATGGGCTTTGCTAGCGTGTTTGGTTCCTTGTTGCGTTGGTTGCGGTCTGAGTGGAGTGGTCAGTATACAACAGTTGTTATTTCTTGTGACGAACGATGTTCTCAGTAAATAGGGAAGTCACCTAGGCAGTATACCGAATTCCTACAAGCGGTCCTCTGATGCAGAGGGTGGGATTCTATGCGAACGTACCTTTGTGGAATGCGAGTGGGCGCCAGCACCAATTAATGCGTTCGGCAGAGCGCCCGAGCCTGATCTGATAAGATACCCTGGACAACTACAACATTCCCACAGGCCCGTGATTAGATATCCTGAGAACACTTGTGGTCAGCGCGTATCCGATGTTGTGAATTTGATTGATCTGATCTTGTGATGATAGCCCAGTCTTGAGAAATTTCTGGCAGATCCCGAGATTCAGTGTGCTGTGCTGTATATTCCGATGCACTTTCAAGTCCGTTGAGTACGCTCAAACCCCACCCATGCTTTGCAAACTGCGCGTCAAATGCGGTACAGCATCAGAACTGAAATCAGGATACACATACTAGTAGTTTCATTTTCAGACACTCTCAGAGAGCCGATTGTCGGATCATTCCAGGTGCTCCACTGGCAGATGGCATCCCAAGGCGGTCTATGCACATCTCCAGTCGCTCCAGGCGTCCTCAGACACTCGAGTCATTCAAGTTCTCACGTTTTTGTTACTGATATTCAGTGCAGTGCCCCAATAAACTACCGCGACAGAGGTACTAGTATCTGAGTGTCTGGATCACTGAAGGTAAACACTCTTGCGCACGGAATGCAATCTGACGTCTGAAACCAAGTGAGAGGGTTTCTCAGTGTTTCAGAACTTGCATATATGATATCGCATGGACGGATTACAATCATTGAGATGAGCTGAAGCTGAGATGGCGGTTGGCGAAGTTGCGCGTGATATCATGACTCGTACTAGTGTGGGATCAAGCCGATCAAGCGCGATCAAGCCCTGCGGCTGCGGTTCTTACAAATCCATATCCTTTCGGGAAGAAATGAGCCCAAATCAACCCAAAATCACGTTTGGGTTTGTCGTGCTTCCTCGCCTGAGGAAGTTCGTAAATGTGCTATAGCTAACGAAGCATTGTACAGTACAGTATGAATCACTTCTTGCCATTGACGAACAGAATGTGGGTTAGATGAAACTTGGATGAAACGGCAGTTGTGCTCATGTGTGTTTGTCATGCGGCGCGGGCGGGCGGGGCAGGCACAACGGTCGATAGGGGACCTCGGACATGACCCCGTCCGGCAAGCCGGAGGTGCCGAACAGGACCAGCCGACCAGGCGGTTGGCGCCGCGAAGCCTTTTCCCTAAAGAAAGCGAATAAATTCACCGCCATCTCAAGTAAGGAATCCTAAATCACTGCGTAGTGTTGCGCCCATGACGCGTTGTCGGCGTTTTTGTCCATTTGCTATGTCATCCCACGCTTGGACTGCGACTCGCCGCTCTGTCGAAACACGCATCATGGACAGCAACCGAGATATTAGCTCCCTCTATAATGAAATGCGCACTAGTGGTTGCCCCATGGGCCCATGCGGGGCAACGAGCGATAAAGCGGCCCTTGTTAAGTTATACGTTTATTCTTTTTTTCCCTTTGTGTGCTTCTATACAACGATCGTCGTTAGGTTGGCGAATAAGGGTATACCGTCATGGATCTTGCCAGTGCTTCGTAATCGCTTCGGCACAGCGAACGATATGTCTATCCGTACTCGGCGGTTCGCATGGAGCATATCAAATCTAGAACCTGTCGGACTGACATTCCGCGCGCTTTGCAAATCAGGGCGCGTAAGATCAATCATAATAACTTGGTCTCGAGGCGGTGTCAGCTCAGCGTCTAAGCCTACGTGGCCTTTATAATAGGTGGCTGGGTGCATGCCGATTAACTTAATTCCGCCAGACCCCCCTCCGTCCCCTTTACCACACTTCGCCAACTCGCCACACCATGGGCCTAGCAGGCGTACTTTCCGTTTTTGTCGTAAAAAGACACGAGAAACCCTGGGAGGTGGTCGACAGTAAATCCGTCGAGCCGGTTCCCCTCTTCGACGAGGACGACGGTGCGTGCGCGATTTCCTTATATTATCTGAGCTGCGAGCGTCTGACTCGACATGATGCAGATATCGACATCATTTACGTTCACGAGACGCGGGTCGTCCGCACGTTCGTATTTGATGTACGGAAAGACGAGGATTTAGAGAACTCGTTGCTGTTCGCGCAACAACAGTTCCTCGAACAAGTGCAAAGAAGAGGCTACAATGCTCTCTGGAGCGAGGGGTGCGCTCGACACGTGTTACTGCGCTAGTTTCTGCCGCTCATGCCCTTTTATTATCCCAGGTGGCAGATGACCCTCCTTCGGAAAGCAAAACGACATCGGGTCGAAGTGAAGTACATCGGCCAACCAGCTTGCCTCACTGGCAAACCGGTACAACCTCATCAACCACCATTCCTGGCTGTTCTCTCCGAGTTAAGACTGGCCCCTGCCGTTTAGGAGTTGACGGTTTCGATACCATTTTGTACCATGCCTGTTGTACCTTAGACCTTCCCATTGTTTTAGTCATCAGCATAGCATCTACCATTGTACTTAGTAAAATCTAACTATTGTATGGCCACTGTATGTGGACCTAGGTCCTCGTCATCATGCTTGACCAGATATCTAGTCGCGAGCCTCATGCAATCGGGTCGCGTGGAGATGCACTTTCGGAGCGAATTGCTCGCTCCGACGATAGCGAGATTTTGTTTGAAACTCCGTGAGTGAGAATCTCAGTCGAGCACGCGCTTGAATCGACGATACTGCGCTAATATGTATTCAATTGTGGATGGTCTGGTTCCAAAATAAGCGACTTCTGATGAGACAGCTACGGCACATCTTTCTCGATCTTGCTTTGCGGACGCGAAGCGTAACCGGCCCAAGACTGCATGCGAGCATCAGCACAGATTGACCACCCGAGCGCCGAGTATAACGTACTTCGTCGTACAGCGCCACGGCCGTCGATTCCTCGACCAACTTCAGTCCTAACCAAAGAACGCCTGCGTCATGCCGCTTCCGCAGGTGGTGGTCACGCCGCGCTTGCCTTGGAGGATGAGTCGCGCATATTCGGTCCCGACGGCGTCTTCTAGCTTCCGACGGAGCTCGTTCGGAAGGAGGAATGTCGTGAAGGTCTTTCCAGAGTTGGGGATGGCGTTCGTCTGCAAGAAAGCATTGAATGGAAGGGAGAAGGAATGGGGCATGTGTCCCGACGAGAGACCCGGTCTGGGTTCAGGATCGGAGCCAGTGTATCTACACGAGGGTGATAAGATCCTGAATCGGAAGTGGGATGACGTCGCTTTCACCTCCCGTGCGAGCGGGCATCAAGCACTATCTCGGCCAGGGGGTCTGACAGCTCCTTCGTTGCATTATCTACCATCTGTTCGTAATCTTGTGCAGGCTGAGCCGTCGCAGATTACCGACAGGATGGCCCGGAAAGACCCACCTCTGATCCTTTCGGATGCCAAGGTGGGTGCAGGGTACTGGCTCCTTGGTATTTCCACCACAGGGCCCGTCCCCGTAGGGAGTCCTTCGGTTTCCCACCTAGGAAGACCGCCGTCGAGTACACTCGATTTGTCGTGCCCAAATGATCGGAACATGAACAGTGCCCGGGGTGCCGAGAAGATGCCTTGAGAGTCATACCTAATAAACTCCTGGCTCAAATACGGGTCGCATCTAAAGAGCATCGCTCTTCTTACAAGACGACATGGGACGTTGGTGTGATTCCAAACCTTTCTACGCGATCGTTAGCCTGTCGTGGTGCGGCCATTTTCTCAACTGGCGTACCGAGAGCATCGCTGAACACCTGCGCGCTCGGCATCATGTGTTTGAGACCGAGCCCATTGGGCGCGGCAACCTCGTCGAGATCAAGGAAGCGGGCACCGGGTATGTGCTTTTCGGTGAATTCTTTGGAGGCATTCCGTGGAGAGTTTGGCATGAACCAGCTGGCATCGAGGATGTTCACATCGGCTGAGGATCTAAGATCCTGCAGAGCTTTCGGCGTGAGGAGAAAAGGTGCCTTGGAGGATATCGACCTGGACACGGAGTGCGCACTAGACGCGCGGGGTACGCGCACTACGGCCCCGGGGCGAAGTGCGGAAAGTATCATACCGTAGCAAGCAGCGAAACTGCGTGGACGGCGGGCGGCGATTATTGCCGGTCCGGAGATTCCGCCAAGTCGGTCTCTGTCCGTCTGCTGCCAGTGTCTGCCAGTGCGACTGCCAACCGACAAGGATGCCCTCGGATCAGTCAACCTGGATACTTACGGTTCCACAGGACGGCGATACAGAGGGCTTGATTCAAGAGCTCACGACCAAACTGTCACAACAGTCCAAGACGTTCTCGCACCGCAGCATCGGGCAACTCCCCATCCCGTCCCTCAAGGTACATATATATACACCTTCGCTCGCCGTCCTCTCGCCTCCGCCTTCTGCTCGCTCACGCGGCAATAGACTGGGACGCTTGATTCCCTCGTCACGCTCTCGGAAGAGCTGCCTAAGCACGACGCGAATTTCACCGCGACCGTCGCTAAGATCGTCGAGACACTCCGTAATCTCCTCAACAATGATCCGTCGAAGCTCGCGCAGCACATCCTGATAAACGACAAGCCGGTAGATGACTACTTGCTCCACGATTGGCATTGGAACGAAGGGCGATACGGGACCCAGCGCGGGCTGAAGGATATGACCGACGTTCTAGTCAAGGTGCGTTTCCAAACCTCTTCGCTTTGTGCTCCGCGCCACCCACAACCTGTGACTTCAGGAAATGACGTCAATAGACAATGTCATGAAGACCAAACTGAACAATTACAACCTTTCAAAGGGCTCTCTCGTTCAGTTGCAGCGCAAGAAGACGTGACTTCTTTGGCTCCCCCCGTCCATTTTTTGCATCGCTGACGAAAGCGTTTACAGAGGCAACCTTTCCGTGAGGTCCCTCGCGGACATTGTCTCAGAAGATGATGTGCTTCAAGAATCCGAGTACATGCAATCAGTCTTGGTGGCGGTTCCCAAGTACCCTTTATATACTCCCGAGCGAAATTTGCTTGAGACTCATAAAACCGAACTTCTCAGAAATCTCGTAAAGACATGGAACACCACTTACGAACGCTTAGCCACCATGGTGGTGCCGCGTTCCGCCGTGTGCGTCCGTCCCCCCATTCATTTATCATCCATCCTTCGCCGGTTCACTCGGTAACTGAATCGGGAAGTTTTCGCGCCACAGTTCCCTCGCGTCCGACGAAGACTATACCCTGTTCTCCGTCATCGTTTTCCGCAAAGTATACGACGGGTTTTCCCAGAAGTGCAGGGAGAACAAGTGCGAGAGATCTTTTGCCGTCACACTCGCGCTTCCAGTGTTTTTGCTCACCAAACTATTGTTCCCATAGATACATCGTAAGGGACTTCCAGTACTCAGCGGACCAGATCGACAAGGAGCGCGAGGAGCTACAATCTGCAGATACCGCCGAAAAGGAGCTTTGGGTGAGTTCCCCCACATTACAACCCGTATTTATGGCCAAACGTTCTGATCATCAACGATAGACGGAGCTCCTTCGGCTCTCGGAGATCAACTTTTCGGAGGCTTTCCAGGTTTTCGTCCACCTCAAGGTAATCCGACTGTATGTAGAAAGCGTATTACGATATGGCCTTCCCGCAAATTATGTTGGAATTGTGGTGAAAGTAAGCATCTGTTCGTCTGCTCGGTCAAATTTATGATCTGACGAGATGTTGGCAATACGTAAGCCCGAGCCGAAAACCACAAAACGGACGCTCATGGTCTTACAGCGACATTTTTCTTACCTTGCAGCACGCTCCCAGGGCCGCGCCAAGTCGAAGGGTGGCGGGTCTACTGCAAATGAGGATTTCGTCGGGGAGTACCAGTCACTGCTTGATCAGGAGTTCTTCGACTTCGTTCTGTACGAGATTCCGTGGGTTGTGAGCTGAACGCGGCCTTCTACGTCTACGGCCATTTTCTTATTCAGTGAAATTTTGAAAGACTAGCGCACGTGTAGCAGTAGTAATGAGATAAAGATATGACCAGCCTACGGGCGTAGGAACATTGAAGAGGCCTAGACTATGGTACAGTAGGGGTAGTTATAGAACGAAAAGGTAATGAGGCACTGAGAGCGATAAAGAGATGAAAGCAGAGAGAATGGGCACGTGTGGTGGTAGAATGAATTCGAAATATGTATGAAATATATGTGCGGAGAGCTGACTTGACAACAGAGGACGAGATGCAGTCCAGAAAGTCCTTCCTAATACAAGATTCATTTTACAAGTCGAGAGATCGGCGTAGATATCCAGTCCTGCCCTCGCTTAGATCATAATCCCAGGGTGGAGATTACCCGTGAGACCTCGTTTACAGCTTCGTCATCAAGGAGCTGACCTCCACGATGCATAGACTGAGGGGTTCCAGGCCCGATAGGTCGGCCTGATGCATATACATTGGGGAAGGATGGCGCAGTGGCGGAAGTTGGGCTCGAGCTGGGACCTGTGTCGCCAACCGAGTTCGTAGGAGAGTCAGGAGGAGGGTAACGCGAAGAGCCTTCCGCAATACGTGATAATGAAAGTGTCAAGTCGAGTGACTGTGCGCGATTTGTCAAAGAACGGGTTTTTCCAATCTGATCCTTGAACTTTGCTTCGGAGAGTGGATCAGACGCGCGAGTGTCGTCGCCTCGCAGACGGCCCGGAATACTGCTCAGTGTCGGGTCATCGTTCGCGTGTGACATTGAGAGGAAGCGACCGTGGCGCCCGATGGGAGGTTGAGGCGCCCAGTAATCATTGACCGGTGCAGGCGCATAGCTCGGCTGGCTGTCAAGACTCTCCTGAGCCTCTTCCAGATGGTAAATGTACGATGGGGAGTTATTGAACAACGCTTTGACATCTGGGGAGGAGTTCGCCAAGCGCAACCTCCGATCCATCATAGGCTCAGGGCGCGAGAAATCAGCAGAACCTGGAGAGATAGGGCTGTGTAAAGAAAAACAAAAAAAAAGACTGGGAAAGTTAAGCAGTGCGTACCGCGAGTCCTAGGCATGGTAGACAGCACTTTACTGTCAAAGTGAGGAAACGCATCGGCAAATGAATCACCACGCTTGTGTGCATTTGCTGTCGGTGACGGATACACATGAATGTTGTGATTGAGCAAATACTGCTCGAGCATCTCACGCCCGGATACGAGCAAGTCGCTGTTGCTACGCTGGCAGCGGAATTTAAATGAACACTCTGCCGGAGTGTCAGCGCCAGAGCTCCCAGCTGCACTTTTGATATTTGGGACAATCGCGATTTGAAGCTCGCGCTTGATCTGTTCCACGAACGAGGCGAACTCGGGAGATGTGCATACACGAGGCAATTCCGCCTGTGGCGGTACCGCCATATCGGCTTCGAAGGGAACGTGATCCTGAGCGATGTTCAGTCACGAGGAACAATGATAGGCGTGGGACACACTAAGAGCATGGTCGCCGCGATCTGAATCTGACTTTCTGGTCCGAAGATAGTGATGACGTCGGACGCGGTTTCCTTGTCAGGGAATCGAATCCGGCAGTTGGTTTTATTTTCGATGTCGTGAATGAAGATACTTTTGTCCCCGAGGAGAGTACGGTGGTACCTGCGAGGAATAACCACGGATTCGTTAAGATAGTCCTTGTCCTACATCCACAGACGTCAGACAATATCAGAGAGAAACCTTGATGGGCGAACCTTTGGATTCACAAGCTCCATTACAGATTGTTTTAAATTATCGAGATTAATGGCGTTTTTGGCGGGCGTACGTGCCACGACATTGTCGTCATTGTCGTTATAGCCCCCCATTGCCGCAAATTCCTCCGCGTTGGAAAACTTGACGTACACACCGTATTTCTTCATGATACGCTGAATGCTTCTGCCGCCAACACCGATGATGCGTTTATGGTATGACTCGGGTACATGAAATGATATCTCCGCAGGTAATTCCTCTTGAAGTAAAGTAAGTCCCTGGAGAATGGAGGCATCGTTGCCGGCAATGTCAATGAGAAAATTGTAATCATTGAAGGTCTCGAATTTGATCTTAACGTTGGTCGTCTGCATAATCTTGTTGATCTTGCCATTCTTCTTACCGCTAATGAATTCGCGATGCTCATTGGCAAGCTCGATCTGGAAGCGAATCTCATGATGAAAGGCCTGGGTGGCGTATCCTAAGGTCAGGGTGTGAGAAGTCGTCTGGGAGACGCACGCACCTTCACGATATCCAATTCCATAATCAAGGTGACAGCATTCCGGACCTCATGTTCGAGGCCATGCATCTCAAAACACATACTTTTGAATACGACTTCGGCGCCGGTCGCGTTGGAAACCTGTTTGATGATGGCCGTAACCTGAGTGGCGTTCAGGGTCGGTGGGGGGAGAAGGACATTGAACTGTGCAGGAAGCAACCAGAAAGAAGCGACGTAGAACTGACAGGCCTAATGGGAAGAGTTAACGTTGGCAAGGGCATAATACATAGCGCAACGAACCAATTGCATAATGGAGCGAATAGTGCGCTGGATGTTGACTCGGTGATCGCCGAACACAGTAATTAGACTCGTGGAACTACCGATAGGGGGAAACTGAATGAAAGTTGCGTTATCGCTCATGATGGTCTTGAGATCTTCGGCGCGGTCGGTCACCATCCAGTCCAGCTTCCTTGGGAGAATCGCGGTATCCCGCGAGATGATGCCCTTGCTCTGATAACATCAATCACGTCAGGAATTTGAGGTAAGGGGGTGACAAAACATGCCTTATTCAGCGACAGTTGTAATAGCATATCCCGCGCACGCTGGACCCCAAAAAATTCGCCAGATATCCAAATGGTGTTTTTGTTCTGCCGAACAGTGCCACCAGGCCCCATAGTGACGCCAGAAGCGATGTCTGGACCCACGAGGCCTTGCAAGGGAGAAGGGAGATAGATGTTTGTCGCGGTCTCCTCCTGAATGGACTGCAAGACGTGGCGTTTGCGTGCCGCAACGATAGCTTGTAGCTTTTGGTCAACTTCGCAAAACTCGGTATGCAGGCCGCTCTGGACAGTCGGGTTAGGAATCAGAGCCAGAGAAAATGGGAAAAACATACCAGTTCATCTAACATCATCAACAATCGCACCCGTGCCATCTCCACCGAGTCACCCTGTCCTCTAATAACAAGCTCACAGACACGCTCGGTCTCCAAGCCTGACCAACCAGCACTGCTGCTGATTCCATCGGGGGGGTGCGTGTTGAAAGGGACAAGGGGCTATTGACGACAGAGATATGGGCGAGAGTCTGAGAGGCAACCTCATCCAAACGGCGGCGAACTTCTGGCTTCAAAGCAGGCTTGGATGAAGGAAATTCCAGCAACTCCGAGCGGAGCACTCGAATCGAAGCTCTGTTCTAGAGGAAGGAGGTCTGCGGTCAGAATATCTCGAGGGCTCTCGGGAAGAGGAAAAAACATACCTGGATCGGACAGTCCTTCAAGATCGTCCCGCGCGCAAACAAGACTTGTTGGTAAGCGCCAGAGAGGAGAAATTCCATCCTACACCGTGGTCCGCAATCGAGAAAGAGACGTGACAACCTTGGGTAGTCATGGCGAGGACAGCAAGCTTTTGGACGGCCTCGGTATCGGGAGCAGTAGGCGTGACGTGAGAGTCGGTACTATGGCCATTATGGTGAGGTGGCTGGAATTGGTTCGGTTGGTAAGGATCGGGTTGGGAGTGTGAGGGGAATTCAAGAGGGGGAGTAGCATTGCGAGCATGACGGGGTCTGCGAGGATAGGAGAAGGCGGTCGTATAAATTTCCATGGGAGTAAACTTCGGGTTGGTTGTTGGGGGTACGGGTATGGGCTTGGCAATACAGGAGGGTATTGAAGGACGAGCTGGTATCAGCGGCTCTTGGGCTGTTCGTTTTGAATGAAACGAGAGACGTTGACGGGTGGTGGAGAGAGGGAGAGAAGAGGAAAGAAAGGAGGAGAAAGACGGAATCTAATAACGAACAAGAACGGGATCGGGTGCAAGTGTGTTTAGGAGCGAGCACAGCCAAAATATCATTTTCGGGGTTTTCTTTTTTTTCTTATTTACAACACCCCTATCCGTCCTGGGCCGTCCCCACATTTTCATTTCAAACCCAAACAAACCCCTCCATTGGCTCGTCCGTCGCATCAAACAGCCTGCATCCTGATCGCGAGAAGTGTCCGTACGGGTTGCTCGCCTGAACCTTCGACCCACAACGGTAGCAGAAATGTTGCTTGCACCTGTAGCAAGTCATCTGGTCCGCCAGTCAGCTCACAACCAGGTCCGGCCGACCCAAGATGCGACACTTACGTGATTGCAGCCCATCGACTTCTCCACATGAACCTGGCACTTCGGGCATGCCATTGTGCTCTTCTCCAACCATTCTCGGTTTGCCCGGGCTTCCTTACGCTTCGCCACAAGCCTTTCCAGATTCCTCTTCCCGTACCGTCGATGCATAGTTTTTCGTATGGGAGAATCGTCCGTCGTTTCCGTGTACTCAATGACCAGCTTTTCTTCAATCTCAATTGGGCAATCAGATAATGGCCCGTGCCTGTCGCAATAATGTCAATATTGCTTGACAGACAGTGTTCCTTATCCACCGCACACTCTCACCATGTCCTCTTACAAATTGAACAGAAGGAATAGTTGCATGAGGGGCACGTTCGCAACCTTACCCAGCCAGTCTCGTCTTGGACGTCTGCCAATGGTCTTGGAACAGGTGTTTGGCAGAGAGAAATTGGACATAGGACAATCGAGGGGTCTGCAGGCGATGCGATGAGTTTTAGAATATGTACGGTTGATGGACTCGCCTCTCTCCGTAGCCTTTTTCTCTCTTAGCCATTTCCACCGACGGACTTCCCCCTCGGCTACCACTCTCCTCACTTCATCTTCTGTAGCCTCTTGTCCATCCTTGACGCATTGAGGATCGAGGCATCCTACGCGTGCCACGTCTCCTTCCGAAATATACAGGCTCCATCCATCTTTGAGGCAGGCGCGGCAGAAGACGTGACCGCAGATCAATTGCAGACATCGCGACCCCTTCAGTGTTTCGAAGCAAACATCACAGGAATATGAGGCCAGGCTGAATTTCGATGACTGTGACTCGCTCTCATGCGCGGTCAAGAAAGGGAGCAATAGTTGCGGTGCGGGATGTGGAATTCTATGGTAATCGCGATCAGAATTGATGACCCGCATCTCGCTTTGTGACGCACCTCAGCACATCATCTTGTATCATGTTCATAGACGCCAGGAACTCGGCACTGCGTATCCACTCCACCCAGGTATACAGGATGACGTGGCCTGGCTGCCACAGATCGATGAGTTTCTCCAAAAGACGCCCGCTGCGTGGAACCCAAGAACCTGACACATGAAAAGAAACAATAGAGGGAGCTGCACGCAGAGGATACGCAGGTGGAAGAACAATCTCTAGGAAGATAGGGGGCAGCGACGACAAGGACAAATGGTGCTCCTGTAATTCGGCGTTTCCACTTCCCGTGACGAAGACGTCTGTTGGGCATTCGAGATCAACAGGGATTTCGAACTTCATGATGTCACTTGAGGCATCTCTAGAGACTAATCAGGGTAGATGGACTGCGGTGTTGTAAATAAACTAATCGATATCATCGAGTTGGCCTCACCGAAATCACCTCCCACTCCTCGCTCTGCTGCTCGGCGCAGACGCCCAGTTCCTGTTGTTCAATAGTAGGCATATAGGATAGAATGGTACAGGCGCATCCCAATGCCCCTGACCTTTAACAATCGTCGGCCGTAGCACTTGCCGATGACTGTTCTTTTCAGCGGATCCGGGTGTGTCAACATGCCATATAACCGGCGTTCGGCCCGCCCGTAGCCGCAGCCGTACAACATTTGCCAGTGACTTCGAGAAAGGGCCATTTGCTCTTGCGGGTTGAACATTAACTCGGATGTATCAGGACTCGGCCCAGAATTTCGTCCGCGCTCTCAGAGCTCCAGCTGATCCTCCGAGGCAAGGTGACCCCCCCAAAATCGACATAGCGAGTGCAGCTTGGCGCGAAACGTCTTTCCATGTCCCGAGAAAGGCAGAGGTCATCCTCGAGTGGTCTTTGACGCGTCTGCTGAAGGGTGGGACACGTCACTCGTGGGTGTCTCGTGTTTTCTTTGTTTCCTGTGCTCATTAATGAACCTAGCGAGTCGAACCCGGTCCTAGATCTACGGTTCTGGGCGCTTTTGCACGACATACTTTTGTCTTTGAGCCCTGAAAGCTCAAAGACGGCACTTGTCCATAATACTTGGCTTATACCACTCTTGAACCGTGTGCCCCTGCTGCCAATTGTATTCTCTTTGTTATCCAACTCCCTGAATCTTCCCACACAGAAGCGAGACGAGTTATATCTTCAGTCCTCAAAGTGTTTCGCACGCGTTTGGTCTCTCGCTGCCCCAAAGTTCTCACTCGATAACCTACTAGAATGCTTTGGAGCCGTGTTGCGAATATTAGAAGGGGAATCGACGGGTTCTAGCGAGAACTCAGGCATAAATATGATCCGTACATTGGTGACTTCGTCCCTGCTTGCGGCCGTGTCTCATTCTTCAAATAAGAAGGTCTGTCTCTCGTGAAAATTCCTATCTATATGCTCTTCCTGATGCCGTTTACAGTTTAGCCAAACCTTTATGACCAGCCACTTGGATGCATGGCTCAACTTCATTTCGAATGAGAGGCCTGCTTATTTGCGCACACGCACGGAAATCCGTGACGTGGGAGTCGTGTTACTTTTCAATGTTGACAGTCTCCGACAAATAGCCGAAGGCCCCCGTACCAGCCCTCTCTTTGATGCTCTACGAACCCATATATCCTCCTCCCAGCCCCATTTACTCTCTACCCTCTCGTTCCTCATGGCTGCATTCACCGATGCTGTCAAGAAACGCCGCTCCCTTCTCCCTTCAGGAACCTCTCCCACAACGGATGCTCACTCATTACCTATGCAGTTCTTCTCTTCCTGTGAAGAGATTCTCCATGACTTTGGGGATCTGCCGGGAAATCAAGTCTGGCATTCAAGACTAGGCTTGTTGAAAGTGGTGGAGTGCGAGTCACTGTTTAACCCGAGCAATGAAAACATGGCATCGCTCTTGAAACAAGAAGTCGGGGACTGCGTAGGATGCTTGGCTTCAGTAGACGGTAAGTACCTTTGATTACGTTTGCATGCTCGATGATCACCTGGACATCAGATCAGAATGTTCAGACAGCATTACAATGTCTCTGTGTGCTCTCTCGCATAGATCACGATCTTGTGGAAGCCTCCACGACCCACATCCTCTCGAAGTTGCCCACAGTTCTTCAGTCACCCGAATTCCTTTCCACCCCTGCACACGAATTTCTATCCCTCGTCCTTTCGTTCCATACGAAGACGCGCACTCTTCCTATCCATGTAACCCACCTAATAGACTCCTGCGGCCTACCCCCTTCGCACCTTTCTTCAACCTCAATACGAGCATCGTATGACCAGCTTGTGGCATCTCCGGTTTTTACCATGGGCCATTTAAGCAAGCTATCTATGGCTATGCGAACCTTTATCACACCTGGGCAAACCCTTGACACGGCGAGACAAGTGCTTGTTGTCTTGGGAGAGATCTGGGAACGTTTCCGTGATGTAGAAAAGGCGGCAGCGGCAGATCGTGGACAGGGGGCACGCAAAAAGAGGCGAACATCTAAAAGTTTCGCAATCTCGCAAGATGTAGACGCTGCCGCAGTAACATTTATGCTCGCTGCGCGAATTGCTACAATTGTGCTAACTTCGCTGCCTCTACACACCACCACCGAGGCAGAGCAAGCCAAAGTGAGGATCATTGTGGTGGAGTCACTCACCAGCTTCATCCGACAGGCAATACTTGCAGGTACTGAAGCGATTATGTCGTGTAGTGGCGATGCGGGCCATGATGTCTGGGCAACGCAAGTCGTGGCCGCGGCTGCTCTACGGTTCCGGTATATGGTTCAAGTGTCTGGGCATACTCGATATTGTCTTGATGACCAGGATGACTTGGGTGAACTAACAGTTGCAATCCTCGACGTAGACAACTGCCTACCAGAATTCCGTGCCGAGATTGTGAGTTTGATTGCGCTGGGATCATACTCGACATGCTCATGGAATCGAAAGTTTCGTTACTTGTTGCACTATGGACCTCATGATGAGGTCCAGCAGCAAGTCTTAATTGGCACCATTTTGGATTTCATTGAGATTTATCTGCCGGCCCATGAATCTACACCTAAATCATGGTCGGGACGGTCTTCTCAGCTATCATCTGACGAGGATGGTCCTGTATTCGCTGCTATCTCCCTTTTGCGGCTCTTGTTAGACCGAAATGTAGAGGTCATCAAGTAAGTTTTCCCGAGGGGCTCTATACGAGATGAATCATGTTCCCTAGTGCATATGCCTCATCAGCGCAACGAGAACGCATCGTCAATCTCTTGCACCTCGCCGATGGCAGGCGTGAATACGAGGATGCCGGACAAGGCTTGTCATTGATAACAACTGTCCATGAATGTCTTCATTCGGCAAACTTTTGGGAGCAAGAAAATATCCGATGTGAGATAACACCCCGGTTATTTGTTTCAGAAATTACTGACACCAAAGCAGCATCATTTTTTACTGTTCAACACGCCCGAACCGCCTTCCTGGACACCGTTGATATCACGAAATCACGGAAAAATACAAAGAAACGTACATCTGGCCATGGCTCAGAGGGTCAGATATGGGGGGCCATCAAAGCCTATACTTTTCTCCTCTATCCGTCGAGCGAATGCGTTCCGAAGATCTTTCGCAATGATTTCATTAGGAGAGCCGTGATCCTTGACTTTCTCCTTGGCTCGATGACTGGCTTCTCGACGGATCGAGCCTTTCAAACCATCAGGACGTTCCTCGCTAGAACCCTGAGCTTTGTGGGCTCGTGGGAGCATGATGCGGGTGGACGATACCTCTCCCATTTGATGACGTCGCCAGTTCCTGTATCCATCGAGCAAGTCACGATGGACCTAGTTTCGGGCCATCTCCGGTGAGCAAGTACCCCCAGTTAATTCCCCGCCGATGCCAAATCAATACCATAGTGCCGCATTCCGACTAGCCGTCCAGGGCAACACAGAAACGGCTTTCGACGCTGTTCGAAGTTGTAGAACGCAACCACTCGGGGATTGGCTTTTGTCGAAGGACCCCGACATTCCTCTCCGAGGTTCCGCCCAGATATTGATGGACATTGCCATGGCCGACTTTTCGTTGTCGTCGTAAGTCCCAGTCCTGCGATGGCATACTCCCGGCATGTTAATCCTGGTCAGCTTTCCGCCGGATCTCGTGGACTATTTGTCGTCTCTATTCGAACATGTCCTTGACCAGTTACATCCGATTATGCGTCGCTTGGCTTCGCACGATGTAACTGAACGAGATGGGCTGGTGACTTATTCCGACGTCTTACTCGTTTGGAGTCGGGTCACCGCCTTTGGGAGATACCTCGATCACCCCAGTATGGCTTATCTCTAAGATTTTCTGACTGCCATGGTTATATCTTCCGCAGAGAATCCGACCCCGAGTCTGGGCACACAAATTATGCAGGCCGCTGGTCCATCGCTCCTCCGGCGGAGTTCAGAGGACCCAAGTATCTTGAAGTTTGGCTGTGCCCTGCATGCAGTCTTGGTATCCGAGCTCCAACTGATTTCCAAGGAAGGAGAAGACCGGGAATCTCACCTGCAACGCATCGTCACTACATATATGATTCTCGCCCATTCGCCGACGTTCGTAGTAGGTATGTCCATCGGAATGTGGCAGTCTGTTCCCCTGCGTGACATTGATGTCCCATACAGAGCGAGGTAATCTCGACGAGAATATGGCAAAGTTATTCCGGACACTGTCCCCGTCTGAGTTTTCTTCCTGTCTGCATTTCTTACTCGAGGCTTTGTCTTCGAACGAGATTTCGTCAGATAGGATCGCCTGCCTCATTCGTCTCATCTCGCTCGCTTTGCATAACGCTCCAGAAAGTCTGTTCTGTCTCCTATCACATCTCATAGTGGATGACTCACAAGGAAAGCACAGACACACTGAGGGTCGTCCAGGCGCATGTCAAGGAATGCCTGGATATCTTCGTGAACTCCACTAAACTGTCCGATGCCTACACCCTTCGCCTGCCAATGTTGACATTCATCAGCGATCTGTGTTCCAAGAGAGTACGTTACTATCCTCGCTACCCAAGATACTTTGATTAATTCTTGACAGCCCGCTTCAATTCGGCCACAGGACGTAGTCTCCATCTGGGTGCTCTTCTCGAGACTCCTTGCCGGTTCAAAGGCACACGACTCGGAGACGAATGTTTCCATATTTCGCGAAATCGTCGTCATCCTCAACTCCCTCGTGCGGCTACGAAGAGATCTCGTCATCACCACCCTCCCACATCTGAGCAACATCATTCGTCACTTGCTATTTGCATTGCGTAGCCCGCGTCCGCTCCTCGGCGCGAAACAACACGCCATCGTCGCAAATTCCCTTCCTGCCTGGGTAAACCCGTCTCGCCCGCTCGGAGCAGAGGAGAGCAAGGACCTCTCTCGCCTCCTTGCCTCGCTGTCGGCGAAAACCTCGGTTCGCGTGCACGGTCCCTCGGCGGAGCTACGGAAGCCCGAGTCCCTCGCGCGCCCACTATCCAAGCACGTCGCGTGCGTCCTCCGGGCTTACCTCGAAGCTCTCAACGACCCACTGTGCATCCTGCCTGCGGACGTACGACGAGAATTGCAACCCGGACTGTTTGTCTTGTGTGACATGCTCAACGAACACACGCGTGATGCGCTCATGGTTTCGGCTCTCGACGCCGGTGGGAAGGCAGCTATGAAAGTCTTGTGGGGAGAGTACGAGAAGCAGAGGTACAAGGGTAACGGTTGACGCGATGCAATGCCCGCGTGCCGTTCGCGTGTGCGTGTATCCGCCCGGCGATATTTTCCTTCGTCGAACCGGTGGATAGCTAGCTGTGATATCTCGCCATTGATGTAATTTCAAATCTACCTCAAGTGAGCGTACATGTCCTTGTATGAGCTAGTTCGAGCTTTTTCCGAAGATTTCACAAAGCCAGCTGCCCTTTTCTCCTCTGCGATGCCTCGAATGACCCCCAAAAAGTCGTCAATGGCCTCCTCTGTGGTTTGTATGTGCACGACCAAACGGGAGCCCGCTAGGGACAACGGCTTGTCGAGCTTCTCGGCACGTCTCGCGACCTCGAAGTAATCGGTGCCAACAGACGAAGGATCATAGAAGACCTTTGGTTCGAGCAGTGGATAGGCTATCACTCGATTGCTCACAAAACGTACCATGCATGTTTCCGCTTTGCCGGTGATCTCTACATCGAGTTCCACGAGCCCACGTTCGAGCTTCCGGGCGAGGTCGTGCACAGCGGCCAGTTTAGGGAAATTGTGTGTGAGGGCATAGGCAGCGGACGCGGCGAGGAAGCCCGTCTGCCGCATCCCCCCACCGAAAGCCTTTCTGAACCTGCGCGCGCGAGCGATAAACTCTTTGCTGCCAATCAGACAAGAGCCAACGGGAGCGCCTGGGGAAAATGGGCAGTTTTTAGTTTAGATGCGACGGTTTCGTGACACGGACACGCGGGGGTTTTGTAGTACAGTATCACAGAACTGACCGAGTCCCTTGCTGAAACAGGCGCTGATGGAGTCGAAGGGTTCAGAAAGCACGTCGAGCGGCGTGCCGGTCTCTATGGCGACGTGCCAGATGCGCGCACCATCGAGGTGCATTCGGACGCCGCGCTCGCGCGCGTACTCGGAAATGCGAATTATTTCGTCCTGCGGAAATATCGAGCCATTGAGCGTGTTCTCCAGCGCTATCACTTCGGTGGGGCAGCTGCAACGGGTTCGGCGAGAAAGTAAAGGGGGCGAGAAGCGGGGAGCCATACAAGTGAATGTCCTCGTCCAGGACGATCGAGGTTCGGATGCCTTCGAGGGTCAGGTGGTGTCCTTATTTTTATATAACGGGAGGTTCAACGGGGTTGCGGTTTATGCCAAACGGCGACGGAGGAGACGGGTCGACTTACCGTTCGACGGAATGACCGGAATGGCCTGAGCGCCGGAATTGGAGGCGAGCCCGCCTGCCTCGCACACGTAGATGTGAGCGCGATGATCGCAGAGGACCGAATAGGGCGGCTGCTTGAGGTGCGAACGGATGGCCAGCTGGTTGGCCATCGTGCCAGAGGCAACGAACAGGGCTGCTTCCTTCCCGAACAATCGCGCCATGTGCGCCTCGAGGGCGGCAGTGTTTGGCTCGTGATAGACGTCATCGCCGAGCGAGGCTTGGACGGCGTACTCGTACATCTCCTTGGAGGGAACTGCCAGCGAGAACCGCGGTCGCTTCTCAGACTTATTTGCTTATAGCGTGCGTGCGCGAGAGGGTTTAGCATACCTGTCACGGTATCCGCTACATTCGAGGATAAGCACAACTTGTGTGCAACCGAACACAACACTACTCACAGACGAAAGATCGGGACACCTCCGCCCGAGATCGCTCGTTGTCCTCCGCTTGGGTGGCCGCGATAAGGTCAAGTCTGGCAAGGTCGGTGACGCGATCTCTCGCCTTGATCATCGTGCTAGAGTTGCGGAGAAGCAAAGACACCAAATTTGCACATCTCCGAGCCATTTTTGTCACCCGTCTTCCGCGTTTGCAGAAAGTATAGGCTTAATCACGAAAACCACCAACACAAAGACGTCGAAGGGATGCGCCGTTGTCATTTTCTATTCCGGGCAGCCAACGCGATAGATGACATTTAAGAAGGCAGGCCCTGGACCAGCCCGAGTCCGAGGATCTGGTGTGCGGTTTTCGAACCAGACCGAATTTGTGACGTCAACTAGGCGATTTCGCATTCGTTCATTTCTCACCACCACCCACTTGCAGGGACCTGACTGCCAGATCTCTTTGATCGTGAGTAAACCTACCTCATGGGCGCCGATTTCGCCAATAATGGCTCGTTTAATGCGCTCCACCAAATCTGCTGGCGACTGGATTCAGGTGCTCACGACGCTCCTCTGGTTCGCGAGGAAGCCACCGCCTTCTTAATTCTCAGATCGATCTAGAGATCCTGAGTGTTGATATGGTGGGACCTGACAACCATTGGAGTGTTTTTTTGGAACAATCCTCATCGATGGGAATGGGAAGGCAACCTTTGGAACTATGGCAGTGCCTTTGAGTGTCTCGGGTCATCCCTGGTGTTGTCATGACTTGCACTACGCCGACTTTTTTTCAAAGTGCCTATCACTGTCGAAGTTGTATCCTCCATGCGTCATGGACTGTGTCCTCCTGCGCCCACGTCTATAGCCATCCATATCCCTGACAAAGCACGCCCAAATCGCCGCTGAAGTGAGGGGATGAAGCCACTGGATAACAAGGCAGCAAATTCTGGCATGCTATGGGGTCATAGGAATATGAGTATTTCTTTTTGTGATACTGTACGAGTTTTGCTTGTACTGTATGTATGGTACCAACGCCAGCCTGTGCACAAACGTCCCTTCGATCGGCTGAGCCAGTGGAGGCTCTGTGACTTTCCAGGCATCAGATTTGAGGTCAGTACTGTACTGGTCGGCCTTCGTCCGGTTGGGTTGCCACAAAATTCGGTTCCTTTGCTTTGCTGCAACTATATTAGGTCATGCAAGGTCTAGGACGCGTCCTAACAATTTTTTTTTGCCTGGCAGTTCTAGACCGGTGACTGGTGACTATACAATCCGGGCCGGCGTATTCCGGTGCACACAATATGGCTGGGTGGGTTAGCTGATTTTTCCTATTGTCACCTTTCTTCAGTTCTTTGGTTTGAACACTGTCGTGGATATCTGTCGTGGATATGGGGAACGTAGGGGATTATTTACTGTTTCCGTGCGTCGCCTGGTGCTGACTGTGTGCAGGGCGCCAAGGCCCAGCAAAAACGCCAGCGGAAGGGCGAAAACTTGAAGGACACGGGGGCCAAGAGTCAGGCCAAGTCGAACGAAAAGGCGAAAAGCATTATCTGCTCGATCTGTAAACAGCCCTTCGTGAGCTTCGCTCTGTCTTTCTTTTACCAGTCGTGGTTCTAAGTAAAACTCCCTGCAGCTGGTGACCACCAGGGCGCCAGCGTACGTTGTGTTGTTCGTTTCACTTGGGCATGAAATCTCTGACGCGATTTTATGTGCCATTCCAGTCTCGAGGAGCACTCGCAGAGCAGGCATTCCAAGACGATGGCAGAATGCTTCCCAAATATGCCGACGTAGCGGACGACTCCCCAGTGTCACTGGCAAGTCGCATAGTATTAATAAGTGGTGATATTTGGGCCGTATAAATGCATCTACTGCTACCGTTGGGCTGTGTGGATGGGCATCCTGGGTGGAGGAATGAGTCTAGATATCCTGTACGGAAGGCGCAACGGAATGTGTGACGTGCGGTTTGTAACAGTGTCCCTACAAACCAAATGCACCTGTAGCTCCACTTGCATTTGCACCAACGCTCTGTAACCGCTCCCCAACCTTCTTGTTTGCTTCAAAGAACTTGGATACGCATCGGTCTATGCATACGCTCTCGCCCTTGTTGAGGTCCCCCTCTGTGTATCGTGTGCTTATACACTTGGCGTGGCACGTCCTGAGATGAGGGGATGAGGCACACATAGCAAGGTTGGGGTAGCAGACTTACGCGACAAGGCGGTTAAAAATGTCGGTGACCATGTCCAGCCTGACGCTGTGAGATCAGAACAGTTAGACAACGTGAAACGCACAACGCACTCTTGAATAGCCATTTCCATACGTTCCGAGTTGACCGCGCCAGAAGGCGCGCTAGAACCTCGCCCGAACATTGACATGGTTTCGACGGGCAGACGTTTACGAGGTCCGTGTAAGGGGGTAAGTGGGTGTGGTGTTCGGAGAACGGAAAGCGGAGTGAGCGCCACGTGCGTGAAAGTCAAATTTGTCGCGTCTCGGCTTATAGGCGCGCAAAACGGAGGAGGCTCAGCTGGAAAGAGCATCGAACACAGTCGATGGGGGAAGCGACAACGACGACGTTATCGGTTCATAGATGTCGCTTCGTGGATTTCACCCCGTCCTCCATCACTGCCCTCGCCTTCCCCCCTTTACCCTTGCCATCGATTAAGGGAAAAACGAAGGCGACCCCAGGCGACCGCATATCGAAATTTGGTCATCTGTTTGTTGGTCATGCCAATGGCAACATTGAGATCTACGAGTGGACTGGCTCGGAGGAGACCGTCGAAGCACCTCAGGCTTGGGTAGTGAAGAAGGTGCGCGCGCGTCCAGTCATTCCGTTCTCGGGGCGCGGCACTGAAGCAATTTTTTTCCCTCCAGACACTGTCGGGTGTGAACCCATCCAAAGTCGACTCCCTCGCGCTTACTCTTAAGCGTCCGGATTATCTGCATCAGGATGATGTCCCCTCACTCGCCGACCTTCGCTTGTTCAGCGCTGGTGGCGGCAGCGAATTGATCGAGTGGGATGTGCTACATGGGACCATCCGCGTACGTGATGATTCCATCTTCGCGTGCGCCTCTGACATCGTCTCTATACAGAGGTCATTACCCTCACAAGGTGGTTCCATCTGGTCCATTGCCGCGAACCCGGCTTCAACGATCCTCGCACTGGGCTGCGAGGACGGTTCCATACACCTTTTGTCCTTGGAATACGACAGCTTTCAACATCTTCGCCGTCTCGACCGTTCGAAGAGCCGCATTTTAGCTCTGGCTTGGGGACCACCATTGCCGCGAGGCAGTGGAGTGCGCGCCTCAGTTCCTCGTGAGGACAGCGACAGCAGTGACGAAGACGAGGATGAATGGCAAGATTCTTGGATTGTGGCAGGGTGCTCGGATAGTAGCCTGAGGAAGTGGGATGTCTCTTCTGGGAAAATCCTTGATAGGATGGGAACGGATAAAATCAGAGGGGAGAGGACACTCGTTTGGACGGTTGGCGTTATCGGGTGAGTTCATTGTCTAATTATCTGTCACCTGGGATCGCCCCTCACGTAGCCCAGCGATGGGACGATTATCTCCGGCGATTCTCTCGGCATGGTCAAGTTCTGGGATTCACGGACATGCACCCAACTACAAAGCTTCGAGGCCCACGGCGCAGATGTGCTCTGCTTGATGATCGGACCTGTATGGGATACTGTATATCTTAGTCTTTCACTGACTAATTACATACAGGATGGGACTTCGGTATACACATCCGGTGTCGATCAGAAAGTGACGCAATTCTCCGTGGTTAAATCTTCCTCCTCGACGGGCAATTCGATTTTATCATCCCCTACTCGGTGGGTACGAGCAGCATCCAAACGAATGCATTCCCATGATGTGCGCGGCTTGTCGATGTGGCCGCCGTATACACCATTGCCGTCACCTCATCGGCGGTGCTTTCCGACCGATGTTGCCCCCCTCCTTGTCTCCGGGGGACTGGATATGTCCCTCGTCGTCACACCTGCTGCTCTCCCTCGAAGCACCACTGCACGCATCGCCAATCCTCTGTCCACGAGTGTAACTGCTACGTTTGAGGATGCCTATCATAGGAGAATTGCATATTCTTCAGGTGCACACGGAACGGTCGGCCTCCACTTAGCGAAGCGTGCACGGCTCGTGTTGAGCACTGGTGATACTGGCTTGGCAGTATGGCGTCTTCCAGAGAAGCCATCGCTCGAGGAAGGACCATCACTGGCATTGTCAGGGGAAGGCCCCGGCTGGCATAAAGTACTCGAAATGAGTCTAAGTGTGCAAACGAATCTTGTGGCTAGTGCAATCTCAGACGACGGTCGCTGGCTAGCCGTCTCAGACTCATTCGAGGTAAAGCTTTTCTGGCTGCAAAGGAGTGTACGTGTTTTCGCTCGGGATCGCAAGCCAATTGTGTATTTATCTTCCTCGCGAAGCACTCGGCAGACGATTTGGAGCCCAAGCGCGTTCGTGACTTCCAGACATTGCTGCAAAAACACCTTCCCGGTGCCCCGTTGGCGTGTGGAGCCTCCGCCCTAGCGTTTTCGCCCGACTCTTCGAAGCTCATCATAGCCACGACAAGTGCATTCGTGCTGGTGCTCGATCTTCTATCTGACTTGGCCTCCGCAAGGGTGCTTCGGGTATTTGATCAACACAGAAGCAGGAGCGGCTCGACGGTCGAAGGACGCGCGGTGACTGGGAGACGAGACGACGACCGCCAAGCAGATGCGTCCGAACCCGAGCAAGATGCTGTCGACGCAGAAAGCGAAGAGGACGATACTCCTCCCCCTCCTCCCCAGCCGACGTACGGCAAGCCCGCGCCACCAGCGACGATCGCCCGCATGGCCATAAGCCCCGACGGCCAATGGCTCGCAACGACGGACGACGCCCGGCGCACGCACATCTTCAACCTCGACGCGGTGCGGCACCACTCTTCGCTCCCCTCCTTCCCGCAGCGCGCGCACGCGCTCGCCTTTGCGCCGAGCGCGCCCTCGCTGCTCGTCCTCGGCTTCGCCAACAACACCCTCGAGCTGTACGACGTCGAGGCGCGCCAGTTCCCGCCGTGGGCCCGCGCGCTGTGCGCCGCGCTCCCCAAGCGCTTCACCCACCTGCACGACGCCATCCTCGGCGTCACGCTCGCGCCTGCCGACGCGGTGGCCCCGGGCCTGGGCCCGGATGACGATGCGCGCAAGCGCGGCAGTGAGGACGTCAGAGACGTCATGGCGCTGTTCTGGGGGGCGACGTGGCTGTGCAAGGTGGCGTTCGCTGCGCCGGTGGGGTGGGGAGGCTTTGAGAAGAAGCGGCGGAGGCGACGCAGTGGAGACGTCCACGGCACCGAGTGGGATAGGAACGCGGTGCACAACTTCAAACCTGTCACGCAGTATCGGCAGATACTGCTCGCCGAGTTTCTTTCGTCCGGCGAGCTCGTCGTGGTAGAACGCCCGCTGACCGATGTGCTCGTAAACCTGCCGCCTGCGTACTACAGGCCGAAGTACGGGGCATCGTAATGCATTTACGCAAAAGTAACTTTATAGACAACATACTGTAATGATGCCAAAAACCGGTTTTCCTCAGTATGACGAAGGTGGCGAGTTGTACCAGAGGGGTGTGTATTGTGGAAAGATGCTTTCGCCAGTAAAGCAGAGATTAAGCAGTTGGAAGTGCTAGAGCTACAGTGGGTAATAATTTAAAATATAACAGAATATGATGTGGGTCCGTTGCTGCCAAGGTTGAGCTGAGTACGGCATCTACTGATATTATTATCCTTGTTGGCGCTTGAGAGTATGCCTTAGATTGTCTTCCGCGTCTTGCTTTTTGCTCTCCCTATATCCTATCAGCAACGATGCCACCGGCAAAAATAATAAAGCTCACGCGGAATTGAGGAGAGACAGGTAAAGCGTCCAGAACACCCCACAGGTTTGTTGAAACGGGACACGATAGGGCAAGGGCATAAACCGGAAATTGATAAACTGTTGCACCGCCTGTCAACAAAGCAACGAGGCCCGAAACATAACACGTAAAGGTCGACGGACCTGCGCAGCAGGCCATATCTTCCAGTTGGCCAACAGTGTTGGGTGATAGATATCCTGGAACCTGGCACGGATGTGTTTCCAGTCCCGGCCTTCCATTATGCCCATAGAACAAGAAAGACGGAAAGCTAGAAATTCCATACAATCAGCGTTACTGAAAAGATAGGCGCATATAGTTTTTTCCCGTGGACCTACCCCGATGGGCGCCATGACGATCTGGTCGACTAACACTCTTTTGGAGAGCGCAGAAAAGCTGGTCGTGCCCTCACCGCCCGAGCGAAGAGGAAACCTGAGTTCGAGATACTTGTTCCAGCGACCAATGATGGGACCTAACATGCCTGTCACACCCGCACCCTTTTAATGCTGAAATTAAAAGGACACTCACTCACGCCTGCCCCAAAGCAAAAGAAGCGAAGGGTGCGCGCGACATCGTAGTGAAATCCCCGCCTGTGTTCATCTTCGGGTGTGATCTGGTAATAGGGCCTCAGCGCTATTAGATAGAGCCTGCGTGGTGTGAAAACGTACGATCTGTTGTGACAACTGTGCGATGGCATCGCCGAGAGCGGTCAAGGCACCGCCCGCAACGGCGAGAGTGCGGTGCGGGTATGCCTCAAAAGATCGTCGGTAAACGCGGGCGAGAGTGATGCTGGACATGGACAGAGATGTGTCGAGTCAAAAATGACGACACATTGGGGAGCAGAGCACACTCATAATGTGGAACGCGAGGTGCGTGGAGAAGGCCCCGCCAATCGCGACAGCATTAATTTGATGGCAATTGTCATTACGTGATGTCGATCACGGCATTGGCTTCTTTCGAATCTAACTGTCTACTGTCTACGGGACTACCATACGGTTCCTTTCACCACAACCACAATAAGCCCTAAAATGACATCAGTAACGCCCTGGACAACTGCCAGACAGTGCACTTATGGCCGGGTAAAAATCCCACAGGAATTCAACCCTGAACCGGTTTCATCGCCGTGACGTACCGCCAGTCGGTAGAGCATAGTTCTCTCGCCCTATCACGCGCAGAACCCCATTGATCCAGCCGCTATGCGCGGTGACAGATATATCTAGAAACGAATGTCATCTTAATTGCTTGTGGTAAGCGAGGAGAAACACACAGGTATCATCATGGTCATTCTCGAACAGTCTGTCCAAAACCAATTTGGCGCGCCGTTCCACGCTTTCCTTGGTTTCGCGCTTTGGCGTCCATAAAACGTCTTCCTCTTCGAACCCTTCCTCGAAGACACAGTTGGAGAATTCGGACTGCAGTTCCGATCGCGTCCTACGCTTGTCGCAAGTGTGTTCACCACACTCTTCACGGCAGTTCTGGTTCGAAAAAAGTACGTTGGTCCATGCGAAAGAAGGTACGAGTGAGGTCACCTCAAGTATGATTGGCTTCAGGTGTGCCGGAAGTACACCTTCAAAGGTCAGCTCGAAAGTACGTATGGCTCTCGTTAGAGGGCTGCAATAGAACCTCTGCGGGACCGGAGCGCCGCGGAGTACCTCACGTTCCCAAGCGGCGTGGGCACTGCGGGCTTGCTCTTCTCCCGTGGTAGTGAGTTTAGGATCAGCTGCGAGAATGGAGGAAAGGGGATATCAACCAACGAACAAGGAGTAAGCCAGATACTGTAACGCACGTCCCCATGTAAGTTCACCATCCCCGTCTAATAAGGACCATTTCCTTGTGTTCTGGCTTCAGACAACCCGAATGGCGATATCACGATGAGCAAATACATACTCATCCCATGCCTGTGAAAGTCACTCAAAAAGACGCAGTATATGCTAACGATCTCCCTTACTTTCTGACCATACTTGATTATGGCAACGTTGTCTAAGTTGGAGTCCAGCCGGTTAGTGATTCCAAAGATGATCCAGAGGAAGCTCGCGCACGATAACCTTCACCATGCCGCCCGAGGAATAGAACCTTGTATGAGACAGACGCCGAGCGTTTCGAGCACAGTCCATCTATTTCGGCCATGAACTCAGACCATGATTTCGATATCAGGCCGAAAAATTCGGGGGTCTACACAGAGTGGTTGAGCAGCCTGCGAAGGTCACGTATCTGCGCTTGCGCTCACCGGTCCGATGATTGTGGCCGTTGGCTGATCTTGTACGAAAAAACCCCGGATGGCCTGAAGAGGAACAAGGGGATGATGTATAAATGAGCGAATGGGAATGTGTGAGTTACCTCATACGTCCTGGCAGTCATGTTGTTTGCCAACGCTCTCGGCGTAGCGCGGCGTTGATTAGCGGCGAGTGTGAGAAAGCAATACTAAACACGCATACATTCATTCAAGCTCGGTCCGGATCTCAGCGATCTCTGCCAGGGGTGATCATATAAGTCAGTAGCGCCTGCGAATTGGAATGATGATTCATGTCCATGCACCATGAATCTCTGCATCCCAAGTCAACCGCGAGATTATATCTCAATTTCTGATCACGCTCTGTGAGCCGTTCAATTGTCCTTGTCCTAGTCGCTTGACACTCCTTCGCTCTGAACTGGAATTACTATGTGCTTCGTAGGATCGGCAATCTTAGAACTGCTGCATTAGTATGACGTTCATATAGTATCACCTTGCTCCAGTCTAATACCATACCCAGGTCAGCACGGACGGGTCCAGTGAGTATTTTGGTTACCTTGATGTCCATCGCTGACACCTTTCTCCCCTATCCCCCTAGTCGAGAGTTATTGTGTCCCTAACTTTGATTCTCCCTCCGTATTTGCCCGAATTCTTGATAAGGACAAGGTCGCTATGCGTCCATTGGCGTGCTACGGATCGCCAGCGCTGACTGTTGTCTAGGGTGGCCATTTCTCGATCTCACCAAAGCTTTCCTTTACCACGAAGCAGAATTATCTTCCCAGTTCAAATGTAGTATTTTCCTCATCTCTTGGATACAGTTTATTCATATTGCTTCCAGGTTTTGCAAACCAAGTGATCCAATTTCCGCTTGATTCATCACGTAGTGGTCTGATCTCTCTCCCCAAATACAGATTTCTCAACGAAGAAGGCGTCGTCAGCGTCACAGGTGAGTTTTTCGAATGTATATGAGACAAGTGCGCTGGGTAGTTGACTTCTCTAGATTTCCTTCCTCGTAACCCAGCGGCAACCGCACAGAAACCCCTCTTGCACTGGCTAGTTCGCCGCGTAGAGGTTCGCGTTTACCATGTATGCCACGTCATTCCAGTTACCCCTGACTTGTATTGCCGTAGGTGGTACGTGGCAAACAGTCAATACGTGTTGAGTGTGCGCCTGCATTCCAATATGCACTGGCTGAACACCGCACCTCACTCGTTCCCGATGATACAATCCCCGCAAACGGCGAACATGCCTCGGACATACAGAAGAAGGCGGTTTTCGAATCGAACGACCTTACTCTCGACCTCCGTTACGTCGCTGAATCAGCCATCGACGGCGTCCCGTCGCCTTCTGTCGAGTTGTGTACCCTCGACCTGAGGCCTCAGGGCCATAAAGGTATAAGTATCCGTGTTGACCTGGACTTAATCGAAGGCCAGGTCGTCACATTTGTCTTTCGCACACCGCCAGAGATCACAAGGGAACAGCATATTCCTAATCCAACTAACGATCAAGCTCAGAAGCTAGGTGTTTCATTTGACCGTGAGTCAGATTGAAGTTATGAGCCGACTTATGCTGCAACACCTGGCCCCACAGAACTACTAATGGGCACCGCCAACCTTCGGAACAAAGAAGATCCTTTCCTTACCAAGGTACCCGTCGCCTTTCAGGCCCATCCAGATATTGACCACATTCCACAGAAACTTCTTCGTGATCTGCTGCATGGCACCAACGACTACTGGAATGCTTGGGTTCGGAGATCCACCTATGATGGCTCTTGGAAAGAAGCTGTTCATCGCAGCGCACTCGCACTGAAGCTTCTCATTTATGAGCCTACGGGTTAGTTATGCTGACGTTGATGATAATCGTCCTGACGCCGTTGTAGGTGCTGTGGTTGCCAGCCCAACGTTCAGTCTACCCGAGTTCATTGGTGGAACCAGAAACTGGTGCGTATCTGCCATACAGTTAGTAGGCCTCCGCTTCCTAACAACTGAGATTGCATATAGGGATTACAGAGCATCGTGGATTCGTGATTCCTCCTTCACGCTTTACGCCTTGATTCGACTCGGTTTCACCCATGAGGCGGATTGTACTATTATTATCCACTTATCTGGGGCCGTATCTTACCCTACCCTCCCCAGCCTACATGGAATTCATTCATAACAGACTGAAGGACAGGAATTCCGATGGTTCTCTGCAGATAATGTATACCATCCACGGTCAGCTACCATGATGTTCCAGTCGAAGGTTCTTAACGGCCTTTTACTGCTCGAAGGAGAGAAGATCTTCCCCGAGAAGGAACTCACACATCTGGACGGGCATAAGGGTTCAAAGCCAGTCAGAATCGGCAACGGTGCCATAGATCACATTCAACTTGTGAGGATGCCACATACTCCTAATAGAAAGGATTAACACCCCGAGACTTTCAGGATATCTACGGCGAATTGTGGGGCGGATCGATATTCTGAAAGCAAACACCAGCTGATCTAGACACTACTAGGATGGATTGTATTTACCTTGGGCAAAAGGTGTGCCATTGCACTACATTCTTCGGCTCATATCTCAAAATTTGAAGTTCGGAAAACCTCTGGCAAGTTGAAGTCAGCTATATTTGTGACACTCGACTAATGCGTCGGCCCTCACCAGTCGTATGATATATGGTAGTAGTCGCTCCTGGTATTCTGCGTCGTGCTGCTGATCAACATCTCGTACGTTAGGGTTGCAGTTCGCGATTTGTACGTCCTATCGTGACACTTATGACGCGACCTTCTCAATCTTGAAATATTGACAAACAGAGTGGATTGTATGTCTGTCGTTGACTCGACGCCGACTGTTAACCAACGTTCTCGTTAGTCGTGGTTGTCCACTACAATGACCCGGACCTGTGCGTGCGGTGCCCCCTCGCTCTTCTGCATTGCCATTGTTCGTGACCGCCATGTTCAATCGCCCGTCTAGATCAATTTGGTCAGTTCGCAAAAGGAAAGTAGTCGATGATGTCCTCACCATCGACATACTTGGCAGGGAGGTGCGAAATAAGAAGAGACATTTCACAGTGAGCCGTGTCTCTCTTCTTTTCCTTCCTTAGCTGAGGGTTTGTGCCTCGCAGTATTCCAAGGTATGCAGGTTGGAGCCACGCTGAAGATGGTTAATGCAATCAATTGTTAGATCATGATGTGGTACGTACTCAAACCTGCAGATAAGACTGCCCTTTTCACCGGCGTCGTGTAAGGGTGGCGATTGACCGAGGTCCGTGTCTAACTTTGATTCTCATGACACTACTCATTCCGCAATTAGGCCTCCGCCTCGCAGACAAGCGCTCCCTCCCGTGCCCTCGACGCAATAAGTGGTTAGAGGTGCGGGACGAGCTGTACGAACAGATTATGCAGAAGGCATGGAACCCCGAGAAGAAGTTCTTTGCTCAAAGTTACGATGAAATTGACGTCCTGGATTCCGCTGTGCTCATCATGCCTCTGTGTTCTTTTCTACGGCGGTGGGTCAGCCCCAGGCGATGGAAGGGCACGAGTTGATCTGTATCTCAAAAGTCTGATCCGCGCTTCCGGAGCACGCTGGATGCGATTTTGCAAAGTCCAGAGCGTGGTGGTCTGACAGCCAACGTAGGTCAAATATCGTGTCTGACAACTATGCGCTAACCCTAAGCACTTGCCACATAGAACCTTGTTTATCGCTACAACACGTCCGAGTCCGACGACGGCGTCGGTGGGGAGGAAGGTACATTCTGCCTTTGCACTTTATGGTCAGTAGGTTTGTATACTGTGGAGTATGTGCTATACTGCTCCGTACACAGGTGCATCGAGGCCTTGACCCGTGCGGGCGAATTCGACAGCGCCGCCTTAAAGCAGTCTATCAGAATGTTTGAAGTGCGTGAACAAGGTGACTATCACAGTTCTCGAGTTGACGCAGGACAGGATTTCCTGCAATACACAAATCATGTCGGACTGTGCACTGAGGAGATATCGCCAGCCGGTGAAGGGTGAGTACCCATGTTCATCGAGCGTCACTCCTATGACATGCTTTCCAGTCTTGGCAATGCCGTTCAAGGCTTCACGTATGTATCGTGCTCCTAGTCTCTATATGACGATGGGCTGATGGCCTCGTTTAGTCACGTCACGCTCATCTCAGCGGCGTTTAATCTCTCGAGAACTATGAAGAGGAGGATGTAAAAATATATGATGGGCATGCAATGGGCTCTCGAAGTATTGTATTGACTTGTACGAATAAACGAATAACAAGATCAACAAGATGTGGTATACAGTGCAGTATCTCGTTTGAGGCCTCTAGAGTAACCGGAGATGTCCTGTCACTTGGTTGACCAGCTCTACTGGTGCTGCAAAGGAACAAGTAAAATACCCGAAGGATCCCTACTCTCAGTTAGAGACCTACCAGGTCCGATAGCGAGAACAGTTCTGGAGCCGGCTTCAACTTGTGTCCTTCCCCTAATATTTGTGAGACCCTCGGACGCACGAAACACAACAAAGCAGCTTACGCATCCTGAATGGAACGCGCGCAGAGATTTAAGCTCTTTGCGATGGCCTCCAGCTCCAGGATCTCATCCTCTGAAGATGCCTTGAGGGCAATTTTTGTCTGGCTTTGTAGCATCGTGAGTGAGACGATACTGAGACTAGGGTAGGAGCCGTGCGTTACCCTGTCACTTCCCAATGGCGGACCAGCTTTCAAAAAAAATGAAGACTCAGCGAGGACTCCGGGCTACGACCGAGGGCACGTCATAGCTTACTTTTGGATTCTTCTTGACCAACGCCTTGTAACAGGCGAGCGTCGCATGTCTGTACAACGCCAAGGGGCCCATGGGGCCAGGGAAAAGAAGAAGCGGTTCCGGATTCGGATTTCGTGAAAGAGTCGGGGGGTGCGTGAGATCAACGACTCGTAAGGTGTTCGGAAACGCACCCGCACTGGGCGGCGATCTTGCCGGGTGACATCCCGAGGTCAGTCCTGACGACGAGCACCTAGTAGGGTGTTTGGCCGGCCCCACAAGGAAGCGGCGCAAAAGCCCGGTCAGTCAAGGGCGTGGCGTGCGCGTGCTGCGTGCACGGCAGAGAGGATACGAGAAAGGGCGCGCACGAGTTTACAAGGCTGCAGAAGTCCGGCCTTCGCGGTGGTGAGATCGCCGTCGGCAGCACGTCCTCGTCTTCTTCTGCGTCGTCGTGATTCTTCTCGTCCTGTTCCTCCGTCTTGGTGGTGTGCTGTTTGTGCGGCGGTGGGGGCGGCGGCTGTCTCTCGTGGTAGGCTACGCCGTACGCGAACCCGGCAGCGGCTGAAGCCACAGAGATGACCGCTGCAAGGATATCTATGGCCCAGATCAATGGAATACGTCCATGAGGAATTCGTAGAGTCACCAACAGAGCGAGGGTTGTGCCATGAGACGGCCGTGAGGCATGCTCAGATGCAGCCTTTTTTTGGACGATAGGTCGATAGGTCGATACCAGCTTACGTACTCGAGTCAACATTTCTTCCATCTTGCTGCCCTCACCCTTGGGCTTTGTGCGTTCGTCTCGCCTTGTTCAGAGTACAATCGAGAGCCGTTATCACTTGCTAGTGGTACATTCAAGGAGTCTACAAAGGTCACTTCGCTCTGCCCTCCAAAAATGTCGGAGTCAAACGCTGCACCGACCGCCGTGCCGCAGGATGGCCTCGCAGGCAGAACGCCTTTCTCCTCACTGGAACTCTCAGAACCAACGCTCAAAGGTATCGATGAGATGGGCTTCAAGACCATGACTCCTGTTCAGGAGAAGTCCATCCCCCCTCTTCTGGCCGGGAAAGACGTGCTCGGTGCGGCACGCACGGGGTCCGGAAAGACTCTGGCGTTCTTGATCCCAGCCATCGAGCTCCTGCATAGGATGAAGTTCAAGCCCCGGAATGGTAATGTTATGTTTCTCCACTGCCTCCCTTTCTCTCTCTCCCTCGGACACTGAATTTTGTGTGCCCCAGGGACCGGGATTATCATCATCTCGCCAACGCGGGAGCTCGCTCTACAAATCTTCGGAGTAGCGAAAGATCTGATGGCACATCATTCGCAGACGTTTGGAATCGTGATGGGAGGCGCGAACAGGAGAGCGGAGGTCGAGAAGCTGGTGAAGGGTGTCAACCTGGTGGTCGCAACGCCAGGACGGCTACTGGACCACCTAGAGGTGCGCAGATCAGGTTCGGGCAATGTTACTTGGATTGAGCATGATGCCGCAGAATACCAAAGGATTCGTTTTTCGGAATTTGAAGGCCCTCGTCATCGATGAGGCAGACCGCATATTAGAGATTGGATTCGAAGAGGAAATGAAGCGGATCATCGACATCTTACCAAATGGTGCGTCTCATCATGTGCTGTCTGAGAACTGGTCTGAGTGGATGTATAGAAAACCGGCAGTCTATGCTTTTCTCCGCAACACAAACAACAAAAGTGCAAGACCTGGTTCGAATATCATTGCGACCTGGACCCATCCACATAGACGTGGACGGTGCGGAACAGACGAGTACGGTGACGACATTATCCCAGGGCTACGTTGTTTGCCCATCAGACCGACGTTTCCTTCTCCTATTCACGTTCCTCAAAAAGAATCTCAAAAAGAAAGTCGTAGTATTTTTCTCCAGCTGCAATTCAGTCAAATATCACGGCGAGCTGCTGAACTACATTGACATTCCTGTTCTCGATCTCCACGTATGTGCGCACGCTGCAGAAACGTTCTTTAAGCTGACTTCCGCATGTATCCGTAGGGGAAAGCAAAAGCAACAGAAGCGCACGAATACATTTTTTGAATTCTGCAACGCAGAATCAGGCATCCTTCTTTGCACCGATGTCGCGGCGCGAGGTCTGGATATCCCTCGTGTTGACTGGATCGTGCAGTTTGACCCCCCAGACGACCCTCGTGACTATATCCATCGGGTAGGGAGAACAGCGCGTGCGGGGAAAGTTGGGAAGAGCCTGCTCTTTTTGTTGGAGAGCGAGCTCGGCTTTTTAGGTTTCTCAAAGAAGCCAAGGTGCCACTTAACGAGTTCAGTTTCCCGGCAGATCGAATAGCGAATGTCCAGTCACAGGTAAGACTTTTCGAAAGTACAAGCTAAAATGGCATATGCTGAGACTCCCCAGTTGGAGAAGTTGCTACAGAAGAACTACTTTCTGCATCAATCGGCGAAAGACGGCTATCGGTCATATCTCCAGTCATATGCATCCTACTCTCTCAAAAAGATATTCGACGTGAACAAGCTCGACTTGGCCAAGGTTGGGAAAGCGTTTGGTTTTGCTGTTCCGCCGCGCGTGAACATAAGCATCGGTGGGGGGAAGGGTGGCGGGGGCCGAAGCGGCGTTAAACGAAAGCGCGAGGACGACGAGGAGAAAAACAGCGGATTGGAAGAGGTCGACGAGGCGGCGGGGATGTCGCGGAGGAAGACATCGCGGAGAGACGACGAGCGAGACCGCCGAATCGAAAGATTAGGGAAGCGAAAAGTGGAGAAGGAAGTGTACCGAAAAGGAGGGCGGATGGCGAACTGGAGCCGATGAGTCGGAATGCAGCCGGAAATCCGCAGTGTCGCGTGTCCGAGGCGTGTATTTATTATATAATCAACATGCCATCTGGGCCACCCCGGCCAACGACACGACAGCAACTCGCCCCTCGTTTTTGCTTCAACCTCATCTCATCTTACTCCGCAATCTCCTCTCTCCTTCGCTTCTCAACAAATTCCTAGTGAGCTCTTCGGACTTCTCCATGGCCACTACGCAGGTATGTCGTGTCACGTTCTCTATCTCTCGGACCCCGCGTGCTCATGGCATTTTTCTCCGCTTGTGGCGTGGCACCATAGCACTACGTCTGGGCTGGCGGGCATTTCGTCCTCTTGGTTTCGGCCTTGAGGTACATTTTGGCCTGGGCTCTTTTCAAAACACCTTCGTCTTTGTGGTATAAGGGTTCGGCTCCTAACTTTGCTGTAACGCTACGGCGTGGCCTGATCGTGACGTGTGTCTAGCGAGTTTCATTGGGGCCTTCATCAGTTATATAATCGTCTGCCAGTAAGTGGACTGTTTCTTTCGATGATGGGCAAGTCGGATGTTAATTTTTCTCGGATAGAAAATCGCTCGGCGTAAGTAGTCCGCATATGATGGTTCAGTGGTCTGTGGTCTCACACCGTGGCAGTCCCCCCAGCCAACCGCCGCGTGGGCTAGGCGTGCTATTGCTGATGAAGTGAGCGAAAGCTGCCTGTTTGTCGCAGTATTTTTCTGATGAACCCGCCGCAGAATGTGCAATATCTCATCCTCGCGTTGTTTTGGCTTACGTCGAAACCCGTTGCTCGTAAGTTTCCCCATAGTTGTGGTAGATATTGACCCCTGCTCACTCTTTTCCAAATCGAGTGTCCCTCTTTCCCTACACCATCTTCTCACTCTTCCATGCACTCACGTTCACCCGTACGACTTTGATGCCTCAAATCCTCCCCCCCGGTCCCCCTGCTACGCCAGGTGGTGCGCCAACTCCCCATCCTCTTTCGAAGAAGCTTCAAGTCTGGGTCAGAGGTATGTTCTCTGGCCACCAGTAGTGTGAATTGCCCTCTCATTCAGCCCAGCCAACTACGACTCGGCCATGAAAGTTGTGGCCTACACCGAAATCTTCATTCTCGCTCGCGTTATTGTTGGCGCTTTTATGTTCCGCAACTCTTTTCTAACGCCCATCTTCTACGCCCACTTTATCCGCATGCGATTCTTCCAGTCTGCGTTCACAAGGGAGGCTATCGTCAAGGTCACAGCAAAGATTGACCAATACGCCAATAGGCCCGACGTGCCGCCGGCAGTGAAGCAAGGCTGGGGCACCCTGCAGAGTTTGATTGGGCGGTGGACTGGCACAACTCTGGATGCCCCTGTCGCCCAGGCCCCACCTCCTGCCAATGGAACTCAATAAATATATTGAGGTGGGAACATGTGGCGGCAAGTAGTCTTGGTTTTCTCAAATATCCATGAAGGTGTTTGCCGTACAATGTTGAGTAATTTGCCATGTTGTCCGCCCTCTTTGTGTATATATCCGTAGGATGGGGCTCCTGTGGTCCCAGTGACGTCAGTTGACGTGACTTACTGTGGGGCTTGTCCTTGGAAGGTATTTAATCCGCGTTGGGTGTAGAATGAATGTCATTTTATTCAAACCGAACCATGACCCATTCCAGCATCCACGCACCCCTCAATGACTTGATCGCTTCACTCGTCACGGCGGGGACTTCCCTGATGCAGGCTGTCGTCGCCCTCTTCAATCTCGTCTTGGCATTCGGGCACTTCGGGCTTGATCAGTTTGTGCAACTCGCACAGACATGCATCCAGTTCGGATTTGACTTGTTCCGGGGTATAGCCGGGTTCGTCGTCGGTACGTCCAACCCCATAGGAGGGGCGAGAAAGCCAAGTTGATATTTTTGTAGCCAACTTCTTCGTGCTGTTAATCCTCGGCGGCGGATACTACTGGTGGTCTACTCGGTCCCAGAGGGGCAAGGGGAGTAAAGCCGTGAAAGTGCGAAAGTGATGTACTGTATACTGTACCGTAAAAGTAGTGCGGTTTAGTGACACGTGAGCCCGATTTGGGCAAGACTCAAGGGGCAGTTGACCTGAGACGGCCATGTCACGGATTCCCGTCTCGACCCACTCTCCATCGCACACTCGCACCCTCCAGGAACCCGTCTCATTCCCAACAGAGCGCGCCGTTTCACCTGCACCACCGTCTCGTCATAATTCTGCCCGTTCTGCTCCTATGTCATCTCTGTCCAGTCATGCCAGCTCCCCGGGCGCAAAGAAACTATCGAAGAGAGCGCTCGGTGACGAGGTAATGTATTTTCCTTCAAGAAATGTGAGGATGGCGGCTCGGGCGAGATATGTGTGTTGTCTCGCTGATGGTGTTTGAAAGTCCCTTCTCAACTTCGCGTGTTCAATTTCGCCTTATTTCGGAGGCTGATTCTGCCAATTAGGCTCTGCGCAAAAGAATCGAGCATGAGCTCTCTCGCAAGCGCACCGTGTCCACAACCCATCAAAGTGGCCGCCGACGCGGCGGCAAATCTAACGTTGCCAAAGGCACCGTGGCGGCGCTCAAGCCCAGCCCTGCGCTTACAGTTCCAGATACCATATCCGTCGCGGAAGCAAGTCAGCTCTGCGCGGCAAAGAGGACCGACTGCGTTCTTGTCGTTGACGATGAGGAAGGATTGAGTGGAATCTTCACCGCCAAGGATCTGGCCTACCGGGTTCGTCCTGACAAAGTCCCTTTCCAGCTACTTCAATAACCTCACATATGCCACAAGGTCACGGCCGAGGGTATTGATCCCCACACCACCCCAGTTAGCCAAGTGATGACCCGTAATCCCATGGTGACGCGGGATACCACTAGCGCCACTGAGGCCCTGCAACTCATGGTGGAAAAACATTTTAGACACTTGGTGTGTTTTCTTCTTGCAACTCCCCGCTCTCCCCTCACTCGCTGCCCTAGCCAGTTTGCAACGAGGACGGCAATGTCGTTGGCCTACTTGACATTACCAAAGTCTTCCATGAAGCCTTGGACAAGGTCGAGCGTGGTTCCTCTGCATCTGAGAAGCTCTATAGTGCACTCGCGGTGTCCAGAGCGAGCTTGGCGCTGGTCTTGGCGCCAACCCCCAGACAGCGGCCATGCTCGCCTACGTCGAAGCTTTGCGCGAAAAGACAGCCTTGCCCGACCTTACAACCGTCATGGACTCCCGCACCCAGCCTGCGATGGTCGGTCCAAGAGCGACCGTCGGGGAGGTTGCACGTCTCATGCGCGAGCGCAGAACAACCGCGGTCTGCGTCATGGAACTGACGGCCACTCCGGGCGCTCATCCCAAAATTGTCGGCATCTTCACCAGCAAAGACGTCGTTTTGCGCGTTATTGCGGCCGGTTTGGATGCGAGCATGTGCAGCGTCGTACGCGTCATGACCCCGCATCCCGATACTGCGCCTCCCACAATGACTATCCATGATGCCCTGAAGAAGATGCATAGTGCGCGCCGCCATTCATTTATGTGTCACATGGTTTTGTTAATCCGTGAAACTCTAGACGGCCACTACTTGAACCTACCCGTTGTGGAGGAGGACGGTCGACTGGTCGCCATAGTTGACGTCCTGAAACTGACGTACGCGACCCTGGAACAGGTATGTTCTAATAACGTGCAACCTGTCATTATCATAATCCACTCATTCCTTACTAGATGAATCATATGACGGCCGAGGCAGCTGGTGAAACTGCTCAGGATGCGGAAGGTGGCCCAATGTGGGGTCGCTTCTTCGACTCTATCGGTGGTCACGACGATGCCGATTCTGCCTATTCTGGCTCCCACATGCCGACGGACCCCCAGAACTCATCCTTTAGCCTCTCGCACCTCCAGCAGTCCCCACACTCCGAGGTACACCCCAACGATTCAGCTTCTGTTGCCGACGATGCGTCGGCCGTGGGTTTTGCAGGCCATAAAATGGCGGGGAACGTACCCTCTATCACAGGCCCAGCAATTCCTGTTGATGATGGCACTTATGTCTTCAAGTTCCGGACCCCCAGTGGAAATACCCATCGTTTCCAGGCGCGGAACGACAACGTCGAAAATCTGCGCGACATCGTTGGTGGGAAATTGTCCGCCGATCCGTTCTTCACGGAGTTCAAGCCCACCAATGCGGACGATCCCCTGCCGGACCCAGTCGACTTCCAGCTCGCTTACACGGATGCAGATAGAGACACCGTCCTCATGACATCAGACACCGACGTTGCGGATGCCGTGAAGATCGCGCGAAATTCAGGGGCCGACCGTGTCGTTCTCCTCGTGCGAGGTGGCCGAGGCTGGGCCGAGGCAGGTGCGGACAAGAGCGAAGCAAAGGCTGCCTCGGTTACTGCTGCCGCACAGCACGAAATAAAGGAGGTCGAGAAGAGCGAGGCGGTCTCCCCGAGGGTAGCGAATCTAAGGGGACATCTCCTGCCCCCCACCACAGGACGACGAGATCTTTGGAATCCCGCGTGATTTATTACTCCCGGCAAGCATTGGTGCCCTTGCTGTTGTGATTATTGGCGTGTTCACCATCTCGCGCCTCACAAGAGATTAGATGTCAATTCGCAGTGTACCCCAAGTTGTGGTTGTGATTTCCAGCTTCGATTTTGTTCCGCTTCCTGCATCTCGCATCCGTTCATTGAAGTTATGCATATTGGATACCTTGCTCGCTGACTGCGTATGCGTCCGTTCTTTCCATAATTTCGTCGATAATACATAGAAAAGGTTAATTGGATGACGTTTGCCACACGTGACATGGTGTCGACCTCCGACCTCGACCCGGACTGTCTGACAGTGACCAGACAGTGGATGTGTGCACCGCACGGCTCCCAATAGCATGTCCAAAGCCGATCGCGATGACACTCTCAACTCGCTGGTGCGCATTCCCCTTTGGTACGCCAGAGCAGGTTGGAACTCATTGTGAACAGGCGTCGAAGCTGTTCGCCGCAATGCTGGATGACATCGTACTTGATGTCGCACTGCAATCGCATCAGGAGGTGGCGCGGAGCAGAAGGAAGTGCGAAGTCTGTCAGACACAGTACGTGTTTCCCCAGTAGCGGGCCCGCTTGTGGCTCGGGCCTAGTTGACCACGGGACGTGCGCAGCTGCAGACAAGGTGCGGACTTGTACTTTCATTGCCCCCCGAGTGGCGCAAAGGATTCCGAAACTAACGGAATGAGGTTCCCCCGTGCACACGCGTGCGTTGTGCGTTTTTGTGCAAACCCCGTGTTATGCATCTAGTGCACACACCCACTCCGTCGAGCGTGGCCGGGGCCGCCTCCGGCGTCGCAGAGCACGCTGCCCAGCTCGAGGCCGGGCACCCCCGCGAGGGATGCGGGGACCCCAACAGCCACCGATACGCCCAACGGCAGCATCGTGAACAAGGACGGTACCGTGCTGCTCGACTGTGTCGGCTGCGGACGGGCGGTACGTGCGATTGCCCACTTTTCTCCGACTCCCGTCAGCGTTTCTTTTTTGACGTGGTCACTTATTGCTTTTCATTGGGAGGGTGCTTTTAGACGTCCTCCAATCGTTATGCGTCTCATTTGAGTGCGTGCATCGGTATTGGCACGGGTACGCGCAGAGCAGCCCCGCGAAACGCGACGTCCAAGTCAAAGTATGAGTTTCCTTTTTTTTTCCGTTTTGTTTTTCTTAGTTGTTGACGTGTCTTTCTCTCGCTCTGATGTATGGCGTCGCGTGCCGGTGCAGGCTCGGTTCGGATGCGGGACGTTCGGCTTCGCCGTATCCGGGCTCGGAGAATGGAAACGCGTCTGATCACAACGCCCCCCCGCCCCCGCCGGGACCGAAGAGGAAGGGCAGACCACCGAAGAATAAGCCTAAAGGTGCGGCAAAAATGTCTCTGCGCTGTCGTGCATGGAAGGCTCGAGCCGTCACTCGTCAGTTCCCGCTCAGGGGGTGGGCAACGCCAATGACGATGGGGAAGCCTTATCAAACAAGAAACGGGTGTGTGCCCTCCGTTCGCTTTCATTGCGTAATAATCGTCTGTTGACTTGTAACTACGACGTAGCCAGGTTCACCATTATCCTCACCGACGAAAAATGCGAAGAAACAGAAAGTGTCGGGTACGTTGATTCTCGAAGAGGGCCTCCTGTCTTGCTCGGTTGCTGATATCACAAATTAGCCACTCCTCTTTCGCGAACGGTGAGAGGGGTTTGGATTTCCGTCGTTTGCTCACATGCGCTAAGAGTGGACAGAATACCCCCCTCGCGCCCCCAGGGGCCAAGTCTCAATCCAAGATACCCTCGCGCCTTCGCGAATCGTCGATCGCGTCCTTCCCCGGACTCGAGGCGACAGGAGCCTCTCCCGGGTCGCGTTCTTCGTCTCCTGCCACCGCGGCCACTCCCACGTCCAGTGTTCTCAATGGAAGGCCGAATGGCGTAATTGGTGGTGGCGGCGTCGTAGAAGAAAAGAGGGTGCCTCCTCGTATCCCGAGCCCACCGCGGCCGCCACCGCTGATCACGAGGCGGCCTGAGACAGACTATCTCGTCGGTAAGCCCGTTCTTGTGCTTTCTTTGTGGTGGTTGTGCGTTGACCGATGTCCATCTTGCGATGGGTTTTAGATGTCGAAGGTGACGAAACGGGTTCGTCGACAGACACGGACTCCGATTGATGGTATTCGAATCTGCGGTGTCTGGTGACTTTGATCGTTACCTCTCCCACAGATCATGTTGTTACACTGGACATGCCCCGCGCTGAGGATGCGTTCGTTATCTACTGTTGCTTTACCAGCACATTTGATGTTGATTATGGTTGGGTTCATATGACGATTGTATGTAGATTAATACATGTTTGCTACTGATTCATCTCAAATGCGTCGTCTGCTGGGACGGCACTACGCCATTTTTGTGCGATCACATACCCTACATGCCTTGTGGGGAGGGTCCAGAGGGAGAACCCAGCCTAGTGAAGCTCACAAACACTACTGTCTTTGCAACTCTGCTCTCTGCAGACTTCCCATCCCCATAACGGTGCCTCTCTACCAGAACACCAGGAGCCGCTTACTTTCAACGTCACAGATCGTATCATCAGAGGTACCGTACTCTAGGCGTGACCATAGAGACATAGAGACTGAAAGATCTCTTGCCGCCCTGGCAAGGTAATTGTAATTGAATTGCAATACGTGATTGACATCATCACCATACTGTGAATGAGTGGCTTGGCCCCGCCAGCGTCAATCTCAACGACTGCCACGAGACGCAGAGTTGCTTAATGGAAACAAATGCAAGGACCTTCTCGCCTTCCCCAGCGCCTCAGCATTCGAACACTCGAATCCCAGGACCGGTCTCCAAGAAGGTCATCGCCTACTCAGCCCTTTGGTTCTCTTGAGTTACATCAAGTGCTAGCTAAAAATCACTGTCTCAGTTGGCCGAAATCGTTACAGTACAGTATACAGTATTGTCGTATGGGGTAATAATTGACCTTCGGAGGACGGAGTTCAACGTTTAGCGCGTTTAGCACCAACCGAGCGCGTGTCATGACTCCGTGGTCCTGACACGGTTTGCACAGCCGAACCCGGTTGGGTCAAGTTTCAAGCTTTCAAGTTTACCCGAAGCAGAACTTACAAGTACAGCACCACGTCCACATGGCATCCGACTCAATGCTACCTCCGTTGGGGTATTCGCGCCTTGCTGAAAATATGCGAATCTAAGTGTACCGCATTTTGTTGCGCTCGTACTCGTACTGGGCAGTGCTTCCCTTGGCTACTTTTTGGGGCGTGGTGCTATGCCATCTGCAGCACGCGCAGAAACCCGGTACGAGCGGGCAAAGGAACCTGCATCTGAAACACCCAGGGTACTGTATAATCGAAGGCCTGGATGATAGCAAGGGGTCGGACGTGGCTTCCGACTCTAATAATCTCGGCTGGAGAATGCATGCTGGTGGAGTGGGAAATGCTATATGGGCCAGTCGGAGTCTCGGTTAACCGGTAGGTTCTTGTAGTCCGGGGCGACCTCAACATAGCGACAGGTAAAATCGCGGCATAGTGAGTATTTGATCTTGGGCGCTCTTACGATAGTGACAGTCGGGCTCAGTCGCACTGAACTGCACGTTGAAGATGCGCTCATGGCCGTCACTGGCCTGCTACCAAGCGCTTTCTCGGACAAACCCTGCCGTAAGGCTTCGATGGTTGCCGTCTCGTGGCTACACGTGTTAATTAAATAGGACAGCTTCTAAGATATTGGGAACAGACAGGGTGGATTTTGACCACCGGGGAGCGCGTGATGGGTGTTGTCAGGCAAGCAAAGGTTGCCAGTGCGCTACGTTGTAGAAGATGACATGCTGCTGCTTCAAGCTGAGGCGCAGAGCCTGAATATTTGCGCGCGATCCATCCAAGATGCGTAAGGACTGCCTTGGCCTTCGCAGGACTATGCATGCACGATCGAGAGCGGTACTGGGAATAGGGCCAGGTGCGTAGCCCGCAGCGCGGAAGACTGTTCTGTTCTGAACGCCGGGAAACTGGAAGTACCTGCGTGCCTCATCAATCAGGTTACTGGCAAGCTCAGGACGTTGTCATGGATTGTGTGATATAGGAATACATGATATGCTTTGTGAAACGAGTATGGGTAGGCTACATGTGTGGGGTCGAAATCGGCAAGGATACACAAAGACAATCGAACCATCAAGGCGAGGACAATGCTATGCGGGGGTGTCGGACACAGCAGCACTGGAAGCGGCAGCTGCAGCAGACTCTTGAGCTTGCACGAAGGACGTAAAGAGTGCGATAAATATAGCCAGGAGTATTAGCACAACGAAGAACATGATGGAGAGAACGATGGCTGCGAAAGATATCTGACAATTCCATCGGCACGAGGAGTAGAGAATGATTTACCTCGGCGGGGAACATGATATCGCATGGGAGAACTCGTGAAGCTATTATGACCCGGAGGAGGGAGATCGTTATTCCCGCGGACCAAGGGTATCAGGGAGATGCTGGGTCGCCAAGAAGATTGCATAGCGGGCGCGGTTCAGACGTTGCCAAGTCCGGTTGTCGTGGCGTGGCGCGAATAAAGCGGGGACCAAGGTTCGGGTTCGGGTGCGACTTTGCACACAGCCTTCGGCGTTCTCACGCTCACCCCGAGTCGACGCCGTTCGCCAACGCCAACTCGTGCGCAGTTTGCAGTTTTTGTTCTCCTCTCAACCTAGGCCGGTCCTCACACTCTTTCATCATTCGAACCATGTCATTCCCTCAAACCCGACGACAGCAAACCCACTTTGCCTCAGAAACCTCTAAACCTTCCCATGACAACCTCGTAGATTCCAATGCCTATCCCTTTGCACCCACGGCCAAGCACAAGTCGTACGTCCTAGACACATCCGTACGCCCTTTCCGTTCCCCCATCGTGATTGCTTCAACGCTCTGATTGCCTATAGACGGAGCAGAAGGGCGATTTCTATGAAGACGATGATGCAGACCTGACCGCACGGACAGCATATCCCCCTACCCCCAAATTGGTTCCACCAGTCCGCCGCACATGGTGGCAAAAGGTCTGCATCTCTAGAGTCTCCGCCGTGTAATGCGTTTCATCCATCACTCATGTTCTCACCTTTTGCCCTAGTTCTTACCGGACTCAATTGCATGCCGCCTCTATGTTCTCACAGTACTAGTGGAGACAACCGTTGATTTGGCGATAGAGGGGGATCTTCTATTAAGATTCCATAAGGCAGCAGACGACATGCAGTCACGCGCGTCGTCGTCGTCGTCGCAAAACAACAACATAATACCAGCATCAAGGAAGATGCCCGTTTTCCTCTCTATCTTTGCCTTGGCTCAGTATGTCCACCAGTGCAATCTTGTGTTGTCCATTGTCCATTCATATGATGTCCCCCAGCGTCTTCCAGCTGGCTATGGCATTAGACGCCGTGTACGCCCGAAACACTCTGCAATTTTTCGCGCTCACGTGAGTTCGGCTCGTTCCCTCCGCTCACAATGCGTTTACACAGCCTCTTTGGCTCTCTACTAGGGTCTTAATGGTCTCTTCCTTGTATATGCAATCATACAGTCCTCCGAAGTTCGCAACGCGGGGAATATATCCTCACAGAACGGCTTCTCGCATATTTCCGACAACGTTCTCACAACGATCCTTCCGATTGTCATCGCTGTCGCCGAACTTGCTTACATCGCACTTGCCTGGACAATCTATAAGGAGTTCGGCTGGAAGGTGTACAAGTTTTTGGGAGCTGATCGACAAATCAAGAGGATGTTCGCGGTCTACCAGATATACCAGTGCCTCGTCAAGTTCGACGTCTTTTTCTGGGTGGGTTTCCTTGTGCAATTCACCTGGCTGGTGCTGGACAGCCACTCCTGGGAGTTTTATTTCACTTGTGCCGCTCTGCCATTGTCGATTGTGCTGCTGGTGGAGGGCCACCTGGCAGCTCGATATGAAAATAAGTGGATGATGACCACATTCCTGTCTGGTTGTGTTGGCGCCATGGTATACTTTTCTTACAAGGTATGGCCACAGTGTTATGTGTCATACTTTCTCACTTCCAACCCTTGATCCAGTTTATCAAAGTCATAGTGAAGAAGGACACACGGCAGTTTGCTTCTGTCTGGGAGTCACTGTCCACATTTGGTTAGTGTCTGTGTTGGCTTGTTCATCGCATCCCTGACGTTGTTGCAGCTGTCATCGCCATCATTCTTCTCATCATGACCTTTGTCTACGCATGGATGGTCCTGCGAAACTTTGGACGTGGCTTGAAAGACCAGCGTACGTCAACTTCTAGACCATTCTATGTCCTTGTACCTGACACTGTTTTCTAGTCGCACAGAAGCAGACTACTGGAGGGGCAAACATACCGCGTACCCATCGTTGTCGGTGCGGCCTAACAGGATGAGCATCGACTAGACACACTTTTTCGTTTCTTCGTTCCCACGAACTTGTATTCTGTGTGTGAATACCTTGGCAGTGCATCGATACTGCGACGACCGGCCTTTATACCACTCATCGTCCTTTCGTTAATCCGCCGTGAATTATCCTTATACATTACAATCCGCGCTTGTGTGTTGCTGGGCTTCTCTCAAGCGTCCCACGTTCTTTCCTCGTTCGATTCCTACACCCCGTATTTTAGGGAGCGTTCGATTTCTTTGTCCGCATAGTCATCTTAGCCTCGCGCCAGGCTGGTTTCCGGTTGTGTTACTGAGCCGGGGGGGCGCTTATATGTATTTGATAGTTTCGATAGCTGAATTTAAACACCCCCGCTTGGAGCCTGGAAAACCACCGATCCATCCAAATGTATCATGGCCTCACCCAACCATGCTTTGCCACGTGGCGGGTGGGAAACGCACCATGGACTTGAATAGCTTACCTCATTCTGCTATGATCGCTCCTCTCCACTTCTTCTGAAACGATGACCCAAAGGTAAGTTCCTTCACCAATCCACACGCCACACGCGACAGGAAATATCATTCTCGCAGGCACCGCGTATCCCGCGCTGCCCTCGGGCTCGACGCCGGCTCCACATTCGGCCCCACACCGCCGCACTCTGGACGTTCTTCGCCATACGCGGGACACCACAATGCCTCGTCGGATACCGCGGTGTCTGCGGGTGCACGCTTCGTGGACGACCTCGAGGGCCAAAACGACGAGGCTATCGAGGGACTCAGCGCCAAAGTAAAAATACTCAAAGAGGTGCGTGAATATCCCTCGCCTTCCCCCCCAACATCCTACCTCCTCGTCAATCGATGTTCTTTGAGCGCCGCGTGGGGCGCGGCTGATTTTTCTTTTTCTTTTTCTTTTTTTTTTTTTTGAAGGGACATCCAATTGACGAGCATTCTATTTTTCATTTGGAATGGACGCTTAGATCACGATCGGGATTGGGAATGAGGTGCGCGATTCGACCATCCAGCTCAGTCAAATGGTATGTCTTTCTCTCTCTCTCTCTCTCTCTCTCTCTCTCTTCCCCTCCCTTCCCCTCCCCTCCCCTCCCCTCTCTTCTCTCTTCCTGTGCATGTGTGTCGGCGTGTGTGAGTCGTCGTCTACAGATGTGATCGTCATCGTAGCCGAAACAGAACGCTGACTCGACCCTTTTTTGTTGCCTGTCTGGGTGCGCAGAACGACGCGTTTGCGGAAACGTCGGGCGTTCTTGCTGGCACGTTCCGGCGCATGAACAACATGGCTGAGCGTCAAGGGTGTCGGTGGTTATGGTACATCGTTTTCCTCATCCTCGTGTTTTGGTTTTTTGTCATCGTCTGGTGGTTCCGACGGTAGCCCACCCGGTCTTACCTTCCCTACACGCCTGGGACTCTCATCCTGTGTTGCTAGTTATTCATACCTCGTTGTACGCATATAACCGACCCTTCGCTATACATTATCTTGCATTCTTTGGTTAGGCCCTCTCAGCGAAATGACAGCGGAGGCTGAACCCCTTCAGCAGCTTGGGGATATGCACATTGCCGTCGAGCGTGTATCACATGGTCGGAAAGACTGGATGTGTATCCGCTGCATTGGCATCCAAACATTTGGAAAACATGATAGAGAAACCAATAAAAATATCACCAACACGAAAGCCTAATCGGTTTTAGAACGTCATGTTCCAGCAACCAACTCCGTGCGCGCAATCTCTAGTACCATACGCCGTCGTAAAAACGTCATGCTCCTTTGCGTAAAGTTAAAGGGCGAGTCCATGCCGCGTGAGAGGGCCTCGAGGAACTGGCAGGTGAATACGCCGCAATCGTAGCCATTCTCTTGCTGAGGAGTATCCCGCGGGCAGTAGTCGACCCAGCCGGTCCAGTCGAATGGCTTAGATTTCTTGTTTAGGTGTTCGAGCTCGACGTATTCACGTAGGAGCTGACAGTATGCCAGTTGTATCAGGACCCAAGAGAAGCCTAGACAAGGCAAAAAGAACGTACATCGAAGACATCCTGCCGCCTCACCCCCATGCTGTCGAACGATTCTATCCGGCGTCGACGAAAATTTATCGCAGCCGCCGTCCAATGTGAGTTACCGTGGTTAATGGGTAAGAGTGCAACATCTTTCGAGAATAGATCGAACTGTCAACAGAAAGACTGATAAGTAACTTGTCCATGGGGTAGGGATGTACGCCGTACTTTTTTTGTCCATTTTGCAAGACGAGCTCTTTCATAACCTTCTTGCGACAACTTCTCGAAAAAGAACGAATTAAAGTAATGCACATTCAATATCGTGTTCTTCTTGGATCTCGCACCATTCTTCACGCCCTTGGTTTTGGGATTCGCTCCGATCGGTCTAAGATAAGTTGACCGTAGAAATTGATAATCTCGTCATTTAACCATGTGCCAGGTTTCAGACGGCTGAGATCACCGTCTGTGATCTGCAGCCTTGCGACTTTGGCAATAATGCCACGTTTCTTGAGTAACCTCGAAACTTCTTCATCGTCCCCAGGAGAAAGGAGATCGGGTAAAGGTGGGCCACGAAGGCGACTGTTAATCTCTGCATCTTTGTCGTGCCGGGCGATGCGGAGTTGTTCGAAGGATGGTATGAATGGTGGTGGAGGTTTAGGCCTACATTCATGAGTATTGGGACTAGGACGATAGGTACACGACCGCCGCACCCGCTCAGGGTTTCCCTCGCCTTTTGTAGGGCACGCTCAAGAAAATCCGGAGTGATATTCTATTAACATCTTATGAAACGGAAATTCGAGGGGCAGAAATAAGCGAGCGGACATCACCGAATGAGTGTCGTCTCTGGTCTTCATTTCGATATCTCCCTCGAAGATCGTTGAGGGAGCGGGCTGATCCTTCATAAGCGAACGGCCAACGACAGTATTAAAGACTCACACGACATTAACCCCTGACCATCAAGCAATTCCCGATACTTCACAAACCCTAAGAGCAGAATGGCATCTTGGTCACATCACTATACATAACGGGACATACCTTGGAAGGTCTGGAAGTCGGAAGAGTAACCACGAGCTCGTTCAAGCTCAAATAAGCGCTTCATCAATGACTCTTGCTCTTCTTTTCTTGATTCGAGTACGCGAGTTCTATGCTGAGGGTGAACAGTGAAGATTCGGGCGCGTAGATGGGAGGCAGAAGCTTACGACACTCTGGAAAATATGTTGTCTACCCTTCCTAGAGAAAACCTTCTTGACCACGCGGCCGGCGAGCTTCTTCTCAGCAACTGCAATTGCAGCATCCACCGCTTCTCGGGATGCTGGAAGGGCAGGTGGTGATACACTTGCGATTGCAGCAGCAGAAGGTTGGTGAGGTTCTGTGGTACTAACAGAGTCAGGCGGTTGTGGTCGTGGAGTAGGCGCAGGCGGCAGATTTGGTGATGGAGGGGGGGCCATGGATCGGTAGTATGGATTATGACGAGCTTCCACTCGTGATTCTGTTTGCGGGGTCTGGGGAATGTACAACGGTTTTTGTGCAGGGGTTTCGAGGGAAGGACTGAGGAATGCACCCGGAATAGACGGACGAAAAGGGAAAGACCGGGTGGCGGAAAGAGCACCGGTAACGGAGGTTGATGGTCCAGGGATGGGAGTGGAAGGAGGCTTGGAAGAATGAGGCAAGGCAATGGCGATAGGGCCCGCGTCGGGTTGGGGGGTTTCGCGGCTAAGGTATGTGCGAGTGGTGACGGAAGGGTTGATTGTATTTCTTCTGTTGGAGCGGAGGGCCGTCGGGGTGAATCGCGTGACTGGGCTAGACCTGACCGGCCTGACCGCGGGGAGGATCGTTTCGTGCGAATTGTTGGAGACTTCCTGCGAGGTAGATGTATCGTGTGTAAAGTACTAGGTGGAACAGACCGAGACGACGGCGTCATTAAGACGTCCGTTCGCTGCAGCTGTGATGACGAGGAACGTTGAGATGGTGGCCCTCTTAAAGCTAATGGCGAAGTCAATGGAGGGGAAGAGGAGATCTACGGTGAAGGGCAACGAACGTTCAGTAAAGATGCCAGATGCAGCTCTGTGCGTTAAGGTCACAAAGTTGGAGATCCAGTTGGACAAGAGGCCCTCGTTCTGCGAAGCGGTGGGGCGGTCACCATACAATGCCGTGGTTCTGGGGTGCTTGGCAGCTCGGATGGGAAGAATCGGGTCTTGTGGCCCTCGTTTGAGATCGAGCATGAGGAGAACGGGCAGTGGTGAAAATGGTGTGGCTCGAAGGAAGGTTGAGTCGCGGGCGCGCGTCGTGTTCAACAATTTGGGCGGACTGGAGTTGTAGCATGGAAAAACATGCCGTTTGACGCTTGGATGGCTCAGTTGGTTAGAGCGCAGGTCTCATATTCGAATTATGAGTGATCAGATGATCATCCAATCCTGAGGTCGTGAGTTCGATCCTCACTCCGAGCATCATTTTCCCTTTTTTTCCTGAGCACGCGACAACGTGCTTCCACCCCGCGACGCCTGCGTAGCCTCTGCATGCAGCCAAGCAAATCCGACCCCGACCACGATGTCGACCCTTGCCGTCCCCTCCACACCACGCGCAAGGATATCTCACGCGCCACCAGCCCCCGCAACTCCTGCTTCGCGAATAGCTCGTTCCGGTGCGGTTCAAGCATCGCCACATTACCAAACCACTCGCAGGCATTCCCTCTATGGCACAGAAGATCGCGTCGTAATTGATCCTGGCTCTCGTGTCTGGAAAGTCGGTTTCAGTGGCGAAGGTCGCCCTCGTGATGTCTTTTTTGTGAACCCGCTGTGGGGTCTCCAGCGCTCTCCGGATCCTTTCCAGCAAGACGAGGAGGACCGTCTGCTGGCGGCACAATTGCAGACCCATCTTAGAGCCGTCTTCCATGAGTGAGTTTTATGCTTTGCTTCCATTTAGCATTGACGCTTTGCGGCCAGTTCCCTGCTCACAGACCCAAAGTCGAGGAAGGTTATAATCATTGAGCATCCTCTCCTCCCCGTCTATGTGAAAGAGACCCTTGCCGAAATTCTCTTTGAAAACCTCCAGGTACCACAGTCGATGGTGCCTCTTTTCTCGGATTGACAGCTCGCCAGGTTCCATCTATATCGTTCGCTTGCAGCCACCTACTTTCTCTCCTCTCCGTTGGTCGAATAACGGGCCTCGTCCTTGACTGCGGAGAACTGGAATCCACTGCTCTTCCTGTATGTCGTTTCCCCTCCTTGTGGAGTATGATTTGACATCCATGCAGGTATTTTCTTCCCGGCCGCTCTTCCACCAACTTAGAACGACCCCTTTGGCTGGGGCGCGCCTAACATCTCATCTCCGTGCTCTCTTGCTCCTTTTTGGCACATACCTCCCACCACCGACATCTCTCAGCGCTGCTGTTAACATGCCTACCTCCTCTCGTTCAACTCGAGTTCCATTGGAAGTTCTTTCCGATGCAGTCCTTGAAGAGATCAAAACTCGTTGTTCTTTCGTCGGCGAAGCTATGGACACTCCACTGGATTCTGGCGTCTTGTCCCCACTGGGTGATGACGATGACCCTATGGACCTTGACTTGCCACCCAGCGACAGCGTCCCCTCTGAATCCGACTTCTCTCGCGTTTCAGCTGATCAGGACAGTAACGCTGACGCTGCACCAACTCCCTCCGATTTCTCTGTTGTTTCCCGGTCACAAGTCTTGCCAGGGCGTTCGAGTGCCAGCGAACACCAACTGCAGGCACTTGCGAACTTGTATATGCGTCACTCAACGGCGACGGACCTGCACTTGAAGGTCACACCCCCAGCCTCACAGCAGGTTGGCACCGGTCATGGCACTCTCATAATACCAGGGTGGATCCGAGAGAGAGGCTCAGAAGTGCTCTTTGAGGGAGGCGATATCGACGAAAGTAGCGTTGCTGAGACGATACTAGACTGCCTGCTAAAAGTACAGCCACCACCGATGCTACAGCTGCCGTTAACTGATTTCGTTGAACGCAGATCCCGGTCGACCTCCGCAAGATACTCGCCTCGTCTATTCTCGTTACCGGTGGCACCGCTATGCTTCCTGGATTCGTCCCGCGGTTGCACACAGAACTCATCCAGGCAATTGTAACCTCGCCTTCCTCTTCTGCAAAGCCACCTGTGCGCCTAGGTAGGCCTAGGCCACCAACTTACGACCGTTATGCCGCACTGCGCCCTTTGGTTCCTCACTTTGCCATTCTGAACAACCCTTCACCAACCCCTCCGTCAGGTGCACGGGGTAGCACCAATGCGGGGAAGGCTCCGGCGTTCACCCCCGCTATGATAGCCTGGGTCGGTGGCTCGCTGGCAGGGTAAGCTTTGTCATCGGCCTCGTTTCTGCGTCTCGTGATTCGGGAGCTCACCCATAACCCGCATACAGCGCACTGAAAACTGGCGGGGTGGAAGTCGCACGGGAAAAGTGGGATGAAGCTGGAGGCCTTCCGGGTCCGGATGATTCCAGAGAGGCAAGTGATGTTGCCGGGCGTTCCGCGAACGTCATCCCAGACTGGACGCGGACGCCATTACCCATGGGTGCGCCTCCTGCAAATCCACCGCCACCCCAAATTCCTGAGGCTGCCCCATGGGCAGTCGTAGGGGCCTGAACGGCAATTTGAGATTATGACTCTATGACTCTCAAGACCACGCCTAATTTGATGGCAATCACCGGCATGCATGGATGCAGTGCCTGCCCTGCCAAACTAAACCGAAACGATCCCCCTCCTATCCGGAGCTTGACCCCGGAAAATTGCGAGGGTTTTTAATAAAGTGCCCGCCATGCACGCAGTAGCCAACTAAACGGGCGTTCTCACTTGAAGCGGCGATTATGCGCCGATGAGGATTGGGGCTGAAATGTCCGATTAAAGACCGGAGTCACTGACCGCGGAACACCATGCTGAGCATCGTATCGTATATCATATCCGTATTGTACTGGGGTCGCAGTAGCGCAGTAATGACGTGCATTAAATTGAAAGGGGGGCGGCGCCGGCGAAATTCAAAGTCACACCACACCATCAACACCCGACACCCACCACCCCATCTTTCACCACCAGCGGCCGAATAATTGATCCTCGCCCTTTCCTCCTGACACATCCGACCGCCCCGCAACTTATCGCCGTCAGAGTATATAAGTCGACTTCGTCTATCCGCGCAGTTTCCTTGCCCATCTCGCTCTCTTCCCAAATCCTAATCAGGCTGTGTTGCCCTTCTGCCTCCCAGGCCCCTAAGCCTTCCATCCACTCGAACATCTCTTCATCATGGGTATGAGTTATAGGCGTTACTTGGCGGGTGCCCGTGTATACGGCTGCCTGAGATGTCGAACTCACCTCACTACTATTCACTCAATGATATCCAGGGTCAGTGTGGCTTCCCGTGCCTATTGCGACTGACTCAACGACCCACCTGCAGGCGTTCAATGGCCAGCACGGCCGTGCTTACTTGTTCGAAGACGTGTAAGATCGGTTGGAGGCACGATCATGTCGTGTGGTCACTAATGGGTGAATGCGTGCAGGGTTAACGTTATCGAAGGCGAACCGAATGACCGTCAGATGACTACGGGAAACCACACCGTCCGTGACATCTATTGTTGCAAGTGCGGCACCATACTCGGCTGGAAATATGTGAGCACGCTTTCTCCTGCCCCGTTTTTCGTTTCCTTTCTGCTCACGAACAACCCCTCGTCCGTCCTTCGCGGTGGCACGGCGGCAGGACAAAGCGTACGAACAATCCCAAAAGTACAAGGAAGGGAAGTACATCCTCGAGCGCAACCTCCTCGTCGACGTGCAATAGTCGGGTTCTTCCGCGACGTGTGCGCGCATTTTCGGCGCCCCACCCTTGCGGTCCACACCTCGGTTTATTTGGCAACCACACTTCTGACCTCCTGGGCAACGCGTTTTTTTTTTGTCTGACGTGCGACGGAACATAACCGCGCCCCAACCCCATAAACAGCATTCATCCAACCTCGCATCTGCATCTTCGCATCCGCATGTTGATATTGAATTCTCCCTCCTGCTTTGACCAACTCCACCTCCGATAGCCCGTGCCGTGCCGCCAATATGCGACTGGCGATTTTCCCACGTTATTACGCCATTGATGCATATTCGTCTCTGATGGTACCGTCTTGTTCAGTACACTCTGGGATGGGGATGTACGCCACCCCAGCAAATCCCGAGAAACCCGTAGGGACAGTCCCGGGCTGAGCCGGCTCGCTCGCGTCCATGGTACCCCCCACTTCTCACGGTGCGGAGATTCCCTATCAAAGGTTCTATATAACTCCAATGTTGCTCCCACTCCATTTTTACGTCTCTTGTGACGTATTTGCAACCTACACGTTTTCACACTGTTCAACCAGCTTTCCCTCTGGCCTCTGGCCTCCATCCCTCCCAATGTTCGGCTAGGGTGCCATACTTTACATTTGTCACCCACGAGTTACCCACTTGGGTGTCACTCTATCACGGTGCGGATGATGGATGCCCTCTTACTGTAATAGTTGAGTTATTTCCCATAGAGCTTGTTTATATATATCGCGTCCTTTTCAATCGAGAATATTATTCCGGTTGTCAAGGCCGTTGTCCGAAAACAAGAGCTGCTCGCGCCTTCGTATTACACGTGAGCCCCATTCGGTGTCTTCAGAGTCTCACTCGTGGTGACTGTGGTAGGTCTCAAGTTGATCGCGGTCTCGTGGGTAACGTGCAGTGCAGGCAATCTGAATCCGGCTTCCGGCAACACAGTGATCAACTCATATTCCACCTTTCTCGCGGTGGCCGGCCATCATTGCATCATCGCCGCGTTCCGAGATTAGCAAAAACAAATAATCTCACTCTCACACACCTTGATTATCAAGAACAGGTAAAGCGCGGTTGCCGCCCGCGTCGAACGAGTGAACGCCGTCATCTGGGAAGGTGGTCATCATTACTTCTCTCGACTTGTCACATTCCAGGAACAGTCCAGCCTCCGCGCCAGCGAGTGAGGCTAGTGAGGTCCCGTGTCCCACTCGTGAGGCGCGTGAGGGACGGGACCACGAGGTCACAGTAGCATTCCCGTACCATTTACTGTATTCACTTAGGAACTTTCGGTTCTACGGATTGGGCGCGAATAAAATACTCATTTCAGATTAAAACATCATTTTTTTTCGGGCGGGATCCACGAATACTGTACTGTAGTTTCCGAAAGAAATTCCATGTGTATGTGTGTATATCAAACGACTCATGCATCACAGGTTCAATTACTGTAGTGCCATCATAAAGGGATGTTTGGCCGAGTGTGGAAATTAACCACCTGAGAGGAAAAAAGAGCGTACCGCCCAAGGACGGTGAGGTAAAATCTATCAGTCCTTTTAATCGTCGTCTCCACAACTCAAGTGTGCCGTCTGATGATACGGAAAAAGCGGGGAATTGAACTGGGCACGTTGAACCTGGATTCAGGGTAGAGTACACAGTCTATGTTACAGTATTAAGTTCGGTAGGAACGGCGACATGCCGCGTTGTCGAGAAATTTCCTTCCAATAGCCTGGGTCGTTCGACCCCGCTTCACAAAATGTTCAACTGCGGAGGACCTCCAAGTCGTACCGATCACACATGGCACAGGCGAGCTCCGAGAGGCAAAGGAGTGCCTGCCTTGAAGGTGCTTCTCAGCACCTGTCCTTGAAGATCCCAAAGGCCTCGTGAAGGAGTACGAGAGGGATCGTCGTAAATTCAAACGGGCAATTGCAGGCCACTGTATGGTCTGGCCCTGAAATCGTCTTGAACACAGCAGGATTTGCTAGCGATGATGGCGCCGCCTTGCCGAAGGCTTTCCTCAGCTGCTCGACTTCTGGTGGGGGACCACCTTTGTCACATTTGTGCTTCTTTGTCACTGCAGTGACGAGATAAAGAGTTGCGTGTTAAAGAATATGCAAAGTGTTTATTGGCCAGACTGGGGGTTGAACCCAGGCCTGAGGCCTCAGGATATATACCAGGTACTCTACCTATTGAGCTACCTGGCCATGGGTTCATTTAGAATTGGGAATATATCTTCACAATTGTATTTGCCTTATATGGTATTGGCATTACAGGTGACAGTAACATTGCGGGCATAAAGTAGTCAAATTCTAGAAAACTGCTGGCCTTCCAGAGGACCAGTCGATCATCTCCTATACCTTCAAGTGCAGCTGATATGCTGATATCTTTATCACACCCTTCAGGTGGCCGACCGGTTTACTGTCTTCGATTTCCACTAGAAATGTGTCGCAGGATCTCTCGAGAATCCAACATGCAGAGGGTGATTGTACGACTGGTCGCGACAGGCGCAACAGGTGCAACAGGCACGACACCCTGGGGTTCGGCTTCCTGTCGCTGCTTTTGCTGTTGCCTGGAGGTTCTGGTGACTTTTGATGGCCCGCCAGCTTCCTGTCGCTGTTTTTGCTGTTGCCTGGAGGTTCTGGCGACTTTTGATGGCCCGCCGGCTTCCTCTCGCTGCTTTTGCAGCCGCTTGCTGCTTCTGGTGAATTGTGGTGACTCGGAAGTTGGTCCCATGGTAACGAAACGATTTGTCGTGGCTATGCACTCATGGCCCGTCGCGCTCGGTTTCGTGTTTGTTACTGTCTCGTATCATCGAGCTCATGGCCTCGTGGCCCGCCTCAAAGTCTGACTCGCGCTTCACTTCTCTCGTCGTCGCCCCGTCTCTTGCCTCGTCGTCGCCCTCTCTTGCCTCGCCCTTTCGCCCCTCGCCCCTCCCTTTCGCCCCTCGCCCGGCCTCGCCACTCACTTGCTCTTGCCTGTCGCTCCGTCTCTCAGCTTGTCGTCCCGCTTTCGCACCCGCGCCCTCGTGTCTTCAGCCTCATGCAGGTGTGTTTGTGCCCCGCCACACCATCACACTCCACCCACACTGTGCCGTCTGATGATATGGGAAAAGCGGGGGACTGGGCACGTGATTTGAACATTCAGGTAGAGTTCACTCATTGTACACAGTCTATATTACAGTATTAAGTTCGGTAGGAACAGCGACATGCAACATTGTTGAGAATTTTCCTTCCAATAGCCTGGGTTGTTCGACCCCGCTCCACAAATGTTCAATCACGGTGGCCCATTGCTGACATCATATTAAGATTAAGATTACTTACTTTTTACTTCGCTCGGGTTGCCTGCTTCCCTTGGCCTTGGTGATTGACGGAAGCGAGATTGTGGTGCGCAATGGAAGTTAACGCGGAAGTTGGAAGACTGAGTGGATGTCAAGGGCAAGCAGATGCAGGGCGAGCCGGTGGAGTGCGAAGACCGAACATTTGGATGGCCGTGTTACATCCCAGCAATCAACACAAGGGAAGCCACTCTGTTAATGTTGGTAACATTGCATGGTGATTGTGAAGGTGTCCGCGCTATATGCTCAACAGCCACATTCAATGACTGAGGTGGGCATCAAGGAGAGACAAAGGAGTGGCGCGAAGGTGTGGGTGCAGGGTGAACGCTCGCCTCTGAGCAGGGGATGGGTGGGAGTGCCGGCGCTGGGAGTCGGCAGTGAGGTTGCGTCGCATAGGGAAGCATTTGAGCTCTTCTTTGCGGGCGCTGCAGCAGAATCACAGAGCACTGCTGCAGTCAGCGCGAGGCATGAGCAGGACCTTGAGAATCCTTCATACGGGAACGTGAACGGCGAGAAGCGGAACGTTGCTCTTGTGCTGCTACAGGCGGAGGCGAGGTTGGTTGAAGAAACGACTTGGAGAGATGGCGATCCCAGGGCATTCAACTTTTTTAAGGTCCGATATATTACGACATCTCCGACAAATGTTTCCCCGTCGGGGAACGAGATTCGTTTCAAGTTCACTCGTTTCTTTACCGCACACGTTCAATACAGAATCATTTCGTTACCATGGGACCAACTTCCGAGTCACCACAATTCACCAGAAGCAGCAAGCGACTGCAAAAACAGCGAGAGGAAGCCGCCGGGCCATCAAAAGTCACCAGAACCTCCAGGCAACAGCGAAAACAACGAGAGGAAGCCGCCGGGCCATCACAAGTTACCAGAACCTCCAGGCAACAGCAAAAACAACGAGAGGAAGTCGCCGGGCCATCACATGCATCACAAGTCACCAGAACCTCCAGGCAACAGCAAAAGCAGCGGCAGGAAGCCGAACCCCAGGGTGCCGTGCCAGTTGCGCCTGTCGCGACCACGTCGATAGCAAATCGCACAATCACCCTGTCATGTTGGATTTTCGAGAAATCCTATGACTCCTTTCTAGTGGAAATCGAAGACAATAAATCGGTCGGCCACCTGAAGGAAGCCATACTCAGAAGGAGAACAGTTGCGCTTGAAGGTATAGGAGATGATCAACTGGTCCTCTGGAAGGCCAGTAGTTTTCTAGACGTTGACTACTTTATGCTCCCAACTCCATCAAGGTATCCATTCCAGATAAAGATCTCACAGATGAGAGCATTCGAGAAAGTCTACCTCAAAGCAGGTTACCGAACTCTGCCATGTTGTCGAGGCTTTTCCCATATCCGGAACCCGCTGAGGAGTGCGTCCACATTGTCGCTGACATCTGGACTATCGTGAGTGCTGGCAATTCTACTCATCCCCATCCTTTCCCCCATCTCCCCATTTCTCCTTGTTGGGTTTGCGCCATTCCTAATTGATCTCGTCACTGCAGTTATGAAGAAGCGCAAACGTGAGGAAGAAGGTGGTCCTCCACCCGAAGTCGAGCGAAGTCGAGCGGCTGAGGAAAGACTTCGCCAAGGTGGCGCCGTCGTCGCTAGCGCTTCCTGCCATGTTCAAGACAATTTCAGGGCCAGACTGTACAGTGGCCTGTAATCTCCCTTTTGAACGATCCCTCTCGTACTCCATGAAGCGTTTGCAATCTTCATGGACAGATGCCGAGTGGCGCCTTCAAAGGAGGCACTCGTTTGCCTCTCGGAATTCGCCTGTGCCGCGTGCGATCGGTACGATTTTGGAGGTCCAGCGGAGGACCAAAATTCGGGCCGTACTCGAGATACGCATGGGTGTTTCGCTCGTCAAGCAAAAGATCCCGGGCACAGAATTCGTGACCGCTGGAAACCTCGCTGCCATTATCGTGCCGGCGGCAATGCAAGAACGAGCAAGGCCACGTACTCAGTCAAGTTATCGCCTATTATGATCTCCTCCTGCGAGCAATCGAGAATCCACTTCGATGCAATCACAATACCCGTTTTCTGAGCGTTCTCATGGTGGATATGGGTATGTTTGCTCGTTAACGCTCATTGATCGTCCGTTCACTTTTTAATTGTATATACAGGTTCGCTGTTAGGATTTTACGGTGCTGTATGGGACGGGGACCAGGTGAGGGCCGAACCTCTCACACCCGTCTTCGATCTGTCGATCCATTGGAGGGAAAGAAGCGCCAGACATGCGATCCCATCTGCGTTGGATGCACTTGTGGCCGCTGTCAACAATATCGAAGCTCATTACAAGTCGATCGAAGCCGCTGCCAATGCAAATCCAGCACCGATGGAGTACGACCGTCATCTCCGGAAAGTGCGCAAATTCCCGTTCTTGTCATCTTATGAAGACGACGGACGGCGAATAGCTTTCAAGCTTTCAAGTACAATGAGCGGCTCGACGACGAAAAGCTCATTTTCTCCGCAACCATCAACCAGGGTGACGAATGCCTTGTCAAATTCACAGGGCAGTATTCGGAGGCGGCGCATAGATACATGGCGTCCCACGGTTTAGCACCAAAGCTTCGGTGGTGCGTCCAAATCTCTGCGGAGTGGACCATGGTCATCATGGACCGATCAACCTACAAAAGACTCCATGGCTTGGGGTTCTCCCCAGAGGTGCAGGAGAAGGTGCGACGCAAAGTGAACGACGCTGTGCAATTGCTACACAATGGGCAGTTCGTTCATGGCGATATTCGAGATGTTAACATTCTTGTCGGCCACCTTGCACCAGAGGTGGCAATTCACCTAGTCGATTTTGATTGCAGGGAGTATTGGAGCGGCCGTTTACCTAATTGACGTCAATAAGTCGACGATGACGCGACCAGACGACGTTGAGGGCGGTGGGCTCATCACCAAGGAGCACGACCTCAAAATGGTAACTTATCTGTTCACATGACGGTTCTTGCCAACCACTCTTCTCTTAGTTATAGTACCGTACTTGGAATCCTCTACATGTCGGACGTACTGTACGCGAAAATCCCCCTTTTTTGGTCGTGTAATCCCCTGCTAAAACTGCCGAACTGTTGTCCACGGGTCCGGGCGTGACATCCTTGTAAGGTGGGATCGGGATCAAGAGGTCGCGCGTTCAACTTGTTCCCTTCCCCGAACGACGCCCGAACGATGCCCGGACGCACCCCCTCGTTCTCGACTGCGTGGGCCCGAAATCCCAAAGATTGGCCACTGAGCTGGTGGCCTAGGATGGGACGGTGAGTAGGCATTCATATTTTTGGTGCTCTAGAGCTGACCATGTATGTCATGCAGGCCTCTTTGCAGCGCGGCGACATCGCCCGCGCCCTCAATTCCAACCCGGGTCTTTCAACCGCATGTCAGAAAGAACGGGAGGGGTCGCGAGCGTGGCAAGGTGCCTGGCCCTGGACTCGCTCTCGCCGAGGCAAGGACCCATGTCCTTCTTGACGCCTGCGATCTGCACCCGGCAAACGGCCAGAAGCTGTCCTTCTCGCGCCGCTCACATCTACCACTCGAGCCGCACTCGCACTTGCATCCACCGCGCGCCCCTCCCACCACGACGTTCTCCCCACCCGCCTGGGCACTTGACAGGGCGCAAGCTATCCCACTTGCGGTGCAGCACACATTCTCCTCGGGGATCCCGCAGCTGGCGCGAGAACAGCAAGCCGAGCCTCGCGCGTTGACGTTCCTTCATCTTGTGGTGGCAGTGTGGTTGGCCCCTGCCCCACTATTACTACCATTACTCTTATTTAATAGTTTGTTCAAGTCATACAGTTTATAAAGTACCATGGGTGAACACTCGCGGTGTTCACCCCATGGGTTATTTGAAAATTAGTTTGGAAGTACCACGGTTAGAACCCGTACCTGCAGGCGAGGGTGTCGAAGCGGGTGCGATGTGACGCGTGTTACACACACCCTACTGGCAACGGAATGTACTGTAGGGTTCACGACCCACGCCGCGCAGTAGTGTAGGAAGGCGGTGGCAATAAATGCCGCAGATGTTGCCATTCAAAGTCCGTGACAAGGATATTGATGTGGGCACGAGCTGATTTGCCCTGACATATTATCCACTAGACGCACAATTGGATTTGCGCAATGGCCCATGGCCTAGACTCGGTCGGACGAGAGGAGATACGGAGACGAGTGAATATGTGCGCCTCTAGCACTCGCTGTAAAAAGCCTAAACGAGAATCGCGATTGGAAGAATTATATTTACAGCAAGTCCGAAGGAAAGGGGGCATGGTTCAGGAGATGACGCGTTCGCGGTTCCGGGTTCGCATAATGCCGCGGCGGAGCACCAGTTCTGAAATTCTGAAAGCTTGATAGCTTACCGGATGGCACAACCCAAACGGCATGGCACTCGGCCTTTGGTTGGGACTTCGAATACGAAATAGCCCGAAAAGTGCCGACGATGACGAAGTGCATGTTTCGGCAGCGATAACGATAGGAGGAATGGTGATGCAGACGCAGGACGTACGGAATGATGGGGTCGCTGCCAACGCGAGCCCAGCGTCGAGCGCATGCACTCGCGCATGCGGTGCCTTGTTTTGGTTTGGGTTTGGTGCAACGTGGCTGGGCTTGCCGGCGGGCCGGCCTGCGCTTTCCCCAACCACTTACTACGCGACCCCAACAGCTGAGCAGGAAGCGAGGTGCGCCTCCTCACACGTTCATTTTTTAAAAAGACGCGCTCGTTTGCCCCACAAAAATCCTTTCTTCCCACTTTCCTTGGTTCCCTCCACCACGTACCCCGCCCTTCAGATATCCCCAGATTTCGCCCCGCCCCGCGCTCTCGTACCGTACCTGCTGCTACTCCCCAACCTCCCGAGAACCCGAGAACAATCAATCAGCCCACCCAACAAAAGATAACCGCAATCCGCCATGTCGCTCGCAGTCAATACAAGTCGCCCTCTCGTCTCGTCACCCCTCGCCTCACCGACGTCACCCACCCGACAACCCGCCCGCCCGCTAGCCATTCGGAAACCATCGTTTCCTGCGTCACGGCCCCTTCGTCCATTCCCATCGATCTCGACCATTGGCGTGAGTGGCACTCGTGGTGCCACCAAGAAAGCCGTCAAAATCATCGAGCCACCCAAAAATTACTCCGGGGGCTGCTTTGTCCTTAACCTTACACAGGCGGAGCTTAGTCGGCAAGACTGATTATTCTTATCATACACCAATGGATCCATACACGGTTTCTACTTCATACACTTGTTTGGGCAATCAATCAGGCATCCGGCCATGCAGCCGTTCACAATCCCATGTGTCCTCGTGTGGGGATGATCAACTTCGGAGACTCTTGGCCTCGGTCATATTCTCGGGCTCGACTACTGCCCAACTATATCCGTCGTCCATATACATCATTTGTGAGCGACCTACTTCTCTTATACACGTTTCCCCTTGCACTTGTCGTTTTGTCTTTAATCTTCAATTTCCCATACCGCCTTTCATCTCATTCTCTTTATTTCTCGCGCAACTTCCATCCCCCCCTGCAGGCTACCCACCTGTTGGTTTGCGCGCATCCTTCTGCTTAAAATGTCCATCACTTTCATGTCTGGCTTGAGATAAACTTGTAGACTATGAGTATGTTTGTCAGTTGTCCGTGGCACATGGTTCCGAGGATAGCATAGTAATGATACAATGACCGTGGACCAATTGGATATACCATGCTGTTGCTTGCTTGAGTGGCATTAGAAAGGGTGGATACGTTTGGGAGGAACGTAGGCACATATATCAAGCCGAGACGGGTGGCGATGGGAACAAGAGACCCGCAGCGCTAGTTGATATTTGTCTGGACAGCATGCGAAACTAATGCGGGATGTGGAAGTCCATGGATGGCTGGCCAGACAAAGTGCCGTAAAGCGGGACCGACATGTCGAACGTGCCCAGGTGCGAATAGGAGCGCACAGAATACCGAACGAACTTTCCAGGGTTCCAAGGACAATGCATTAGGCGCCCTGCCCGGCGCCGCGCGCCCCATGGCTTGGCCCTTGGCCCATGGGAATACACACCACTGGATTATGTCATGGGGATGCGTGAGGATCGCACCTTGGGGGTGCATGAAGCATCGCACGGGCGTGGTGGAAGAGATGCTCAAATGGAACGGGAGGGTGCATGTGGACGTGTCAACGGAGGTGTATACGAATACAATGAAAATGAAGGATAAGGAGAGGGGTGTGGGAGAGAGGAGGAAGGACAAGGTTTAAGCGAGTGATAAAGCAGGATAGTCAAAGGGAATTCTGAACGAAGTATGGGATTGCGGATTGGCAATGGTGACTGTGAGAAACGAGGGCAGGAGAGGAGCTAGATTGGGGTACTTTGATCCGGAGATGAGCCAGTGCGGGGATGGCAAGTGCTCAAGGTGGGTTTCGGGGGTATATTGGCTGAGAAGGTCGCAGTCGGTGATATCCGCCTTGCCTGAGAATAATAATAATAATAATATAATTAGGAATAATAAAGGACATGGGAAGAATCAAGCTGCTGCCGCCCCTCGCCTCCTCGCTCACCGACCGTTCGCTCTCAATCTCTCAGAGTCCCTCTCCCTCTCCCTTTCGCTCGCCCGGCAAGACTTGCTTTCCCTTACAATCGAGTCTCCTTTCTCCTTCGCCCCTCCTCTCACGACTTTGCACGACCACACACGACCTTCCCCTTCCCCTTATATTCTTCTCTCTCTCCCCCTTTCTCCATTTTCTTTTCAAAATTCTGCTTCTACTCTCATCACAGGTCCTCCCTCCGATCCCAGCCGTGTCCCTCCAGCTCATCTCTCCTGCTCAGATTCCCGTGCCTTTTCTCCCCATCCATCGTGATTGAGGTCCGTTTCGCACGCACCCTTCCTCCTGACACCCCTCCTAATTCCTCCTTGCCAGATATGGATTGTTGGCGAGTAGCAGTGCTGGGCGATGGAGGCGTCGGAAAGACAGCTCTCGCAGTACAGGTACGGTCTCCCTCCCTGTCCCTCCCATCATCGTCGCTCTTGGTGACATGCGATCCTCCAGTTTACTCTCAACTGCTTCGTTGGTGAGTCCGTCGTCGGCTAACTCGCTTTTACATGAGCGCCTACTGATCGCGCCGCGCCACCACTACGTATAGAGGTATGTCAACGTGGTCCATGATCCCATGTTTATATGGTTTCCTTCCATCATTCTGATCCCATTTTCATTCAGACATATGATCCGACGATAGAAGACGCGTATCGAAAGCAACTTGTCGTTGACAACCGGATGTGCTTTGTAGAAGTGATTGACACAGCAGGGCAAGGTGGGTTTACTCTTATTCAGCTCGCTTTGTCATACGTCCTTACTCTGACGCTCAGAGGAGTACGCAACATTACGCGATCAGTGGGTTCGGTGGGTCTCAGCTTGTCCCCATTCGTTCTGCGGAAGCCTCTCTAAATGACCCGCCCAAAAGTGAGGGACAAGGATTCATCCTCGTATACTCGATCGCTTCACGGGCGACGTTCGAACGTCTGGAGATCTTCCGACAGTCTATGTTGAGGGTTAAACGCCAAAAGCCGATATTCATGCTCGTTGGCAACAAAGCTGATAAGCAACTCGAGCGCGAAGTTACCCGGGAGGAAGGCATGCAACTCGCCAAGGAATTCGGTTGCGAATTCCTCGAAACCAGTGCCAAGACAGCCCAGAACGTAGAGCGACTTTTTACGAACCTGGTACGCAACCTTCGAAATACGAAAGCAACAGAGCAAGGCGCAGTACCCCAGCCACGAGTCAGGGAGCCGAGACGGCCGAGATGTTTTATCATGTAGGAGAGTGGTCTCGCGATATCGCCAGAGACTATAGACACCATCCTCTCGTTTCTATTTTTACCTCTGCTTTGATGATACCACTTTCTCTCAATGCCCTGCACTGCATCGTGACCTGGTGCAGGGATATCAAACTCGCAGGTCTTTTTCTCACCCCCGCTTCATCTCATCGCGCTCCTTTCATGGTCTCCTTTTCTTTTCATGCCGCTACTGAACATTCCGAATTTGACTCACTTGTGATGTACGCACGAAGGAAGATCGTTACTGTTTCTGACATGTTGTCTACCGGGTCCCTCGATGGTGGTTCCCATTTTTCATTCAAATTGGTTCCCGCCGGTGTGGCGTGCCTGACAGAGTACTCAGATACAGTTGTCTGTGTTTACGTCCTCATTTTTCGAGGTACGACGAGGATCATCTTTATCGATAAGTATTTTGCACTCTTTGGGCCATGCGAGATTACCATCAGATGCCGCTTATGTAAACCATGTAAAAAATCTAGGGTCTACGTCGTAAAGTAAAAAGTAAAAAAAAAACATGCGATGCGATCATTTATTGTGCCACAGGAGCGTCCGCAGATTTTGCCACTGCTCAGAATCACGGTAGAGATAGGTCATCGAGCTAAACATCCCGGGCTGGATCGTTTCGCCGCGGTGCTCGAACAGCCACATCACCGCACCCCATGATATTGCCGCGAATAAGGAAAAGTAGCGCGAGTCGGGGGGAACGGGTTTCGCCGTACCACTGCCCGTCGTTACCGGAGAGCCCGCTCGGGGTATAAATGAAGCGACCACACGGGAGCAAACGTACAAGACGATCTAGCAGGACGATCATGATGGGAGAAGAAACGTTAGACATCTGACCCAAGGAGGAAAGAAGCAAAGGAGAGGCGCATATAGCACCGAAACACCCACACCCACACCCACATGCGCAGGAAACAAACAGCACCGCCTCGAGGGGTGGAAAAAGGTGGGCGAGTGCGGTGTGGTGTGGGAAGTTTTTACAAAGAGAAAGAATGGGGGGTGTCACGAACCTGTTCGTTGATCGCGTTGCGCTCGCCGAACACGAGGTAGCCGCCGAGCAGCCCGGCGAAGAAGGTATCATGCGATCGCGCCTTGCCCCCGTTCACCTTGCGCTGGACGAGCAGGAGGGTCTTGTACGCCGCGACGAATCGCGCGAGGTTCGTCGCGTGCTGCTTCGTCGCGCGGAAGATGACCTTCAGCCGCGCCAGCCAACTTTTTTGTTTTTTGTTTTGTTTGTTTTGTTTGTTTTGTTTTTCGCGTCGGGTCGGGTCGGGTCGAGTCGGGTCGATGAAATAGGGGGGGATGAAGGCGGGCGGGCGGGTAGAAAGTAAAGTGAACAAGATCAATCAGCATTCGGGACGCCTTCGGAATGTGGGCTAGAAGGGGAAAGGGAAGGCGGAGAGAGGGAGAGAGGGAAGGGAAGGGAATGTGCGGGCGAGAATCCGAAACGCCCTTCCCTTCCTTCCCTCCCTCCTACCGCACACCGACCCCCACATCCCTTTCCTTGGAAACGTACTCTCCGCGGCCGAACAAGATGGCCATGATCAACGCATGGGGAAACCTGACTTTGACGCCATACACGAAGCCATTCCGCGCGCCCTTGAGGATGGCGAGGTAGTCATGGTATCGCGGGTTGTCGAGTATGGCCTGCAGGGCTGTAGACATTGTTGTCGTTGTTGTGGCGCTCGAACGAGATTCTTCTAGAACAAGGCGAGAAGATGGGGACGGTGTGGTGGCCGAGAGCGAGCAGAAAAGCAGGGCGAGGTCGTTCTAGGTGGTCGAGCGATGCCACGCAGCACGCAGAGCGAGGCGAGGTTTGTGCTGTTTTGGAGGCTCGGACGACTCGGGACTCGGGACTCGGACTACTGTCGGACCTCGGCAGTAGTGAACCAAATTAATCACATGCTCGCCACCACATGGACGGTCACGCATACACGGGAACAATCTATCTGATATATTCTCAAGTGGCGACCGGAGATTGTAGCGCAAAGAGAGCCTGCTCCACCCTCACCCAAGACCGAAGATCTTCTAATTTCTCTTTCGAGAAGAAATCGTCCCTGAAGTTGAATGAATCAATATTCAGCCATTCGAACTGCGCGATCGGTCATCCGTCAGATCTGTTCATCAGAAAAAAAAAATTGCGGGAGGGCATTGGATTTACACTCACACCGCCCCAATCTGAGCGATCTTGTCCTGCTTTCCCGTGATCACAACAAACCGTCGATACTGGTCCATCATGCATGGCTGCATTTGCAGGGAGGACAGCATCGACGACAGCTGCCTCAGGACCTGATAGTTCCATTTCTCCTCGGGGAAATCGGAGAACTGATCGTTGAAGGCACGGAGGCAATCTGCCAGGGTGCCACGCGGTTCAAGCATGGTCATTTCCTCGTGCCGCCGCATCCATTCTTGGAGAGGGCCCTCTTCCGACCCAAAACGAGGAGGTTCCACGGACATCAAGGACAATTGTCCTTGCCCTATTCTGGACAAGAGGTCTTGGTGTATTAACGTCCCCCTGACGATGCCCTTGTTAATCCGCTACCCTGAAGAGACGCACCGCACCCACCTCTCAAACTCCGTTACAGGGTCGGAACCTCCGCTTTGTCTTGCTGCTAGCGCTACCACGCCAGGGGTTACAAAACAGTCCCACAATGGGTGTTGCTCCAGCATGTCCAGGAGTCTGTATACAGCAGAAGGGCACTCGACAAAGACGTTTGGCGAAATCGAAACAATCCCCCCTGTTGTCAGCAGTAAGACGGTGCGCGGCGCGGGAAATGCAACAGATGTCCGCGATACCCACCCACTGGATAGATCAGCCGCATACCCCATCGCGCGGGTGGAATTGTATGATGCGTCCCATATGTCACGAATTGCATGTCTAGCCGTTTCATCCGCCGCTCCATCAAGGCGGGTAGCAAATACAAAGTTTTGATGGCGCCAACGTGCACGAAAACAAAGGAGACGTCGGCCTTGTGACCTACGTCAGTCGCGCGGCGTTTATCGAGGATGTGCTTGAGTGCCCTAGTTTCAAAACCAGGTTCGCTCGGCGTCCCATCCCCGCCTTTGTTCCAGATGCAATACGGTGACCGTGGCATTTCGTCGTACAACCATTTGGGAACTTTAAGAATGGAAAGTTCGCGGTGATACGACGGGGTTTTTCGGAGGCTGAGGCTGCGCTCCCGCCCAGCCATCACAATAGATTCCCTTTTCCCAGGATGATAAATGTCATGAGTGCGGTCATCTGGATTGCGGAACAAATGGGCCGCGCGGGCCTTTATCCCCACTACTTTCCATGGGAGGAGAGCAGCGATGAACTGGCCAGCTTTCCGGAGCTCCGGCCGGACATCAAATTCTTTGCACAATACCAAGAATGTAGCCGGAAACACAAGAAGCAAAGCAACTTGGTTATCATCCAAATTTATGCCGGAACATGACACCTTCGCCGCGCATCAGTGGATCAATTTATTCGTGGAAGAAAGGTGGAGAGACATGCCAGCTTCCGAGAAGTCATGTACATGAACAGCGCGGTCAGCGGTTTTTCGTCAGCTTGAGTATCAGGCCCTAATTTGGCGATTTCAGCAACAGGGGTGAGAGCCGGCCGCAAACTCTGCAGCTCTCCTAGCGAGAAAAGTTTTTCCAGAAGCAAAAAGCTGACCGACGAGCCGAAACAGATGGAGAAACGTAGACGGGTAGCCGAACCCTCGCTCGTCTCAGAGAGGGTCACATTACAAAGTCGCTCCTTGTGGTCTTTCTCAGTCTTGATACGAAGCTCTCCGCTCCACTTGAATTTCCTCGGGATTGATAAGTTCCTGTAAAGAACCATTAGCCTCCTGGATGTAAGAGTGCCAATCTAGTCACTTGAGAATGTTTGCAGTCGACTGTCTGCGAACAGGAGCCGAAGGCCGAATTGATTCGGCGCCATCTCTGGAAGGCGAACTTTAACAATGAGGTCACGCTGGAGGTCCGACAATCGTACATCATGGGTTCCGACATTCTGCGACAAAAAACATTTGTGATTCGGTACGCAAACGAGGCGGAGCGACGTACTCATGGGGCATGAGGCGGCCTAAAAATGCCTCCGTCTCCGCCCTCGACGCGGGAGGAAGTCGTGGTCGGTCCTGCACAGCAGGTGTCTGTGCATCAGGTGACTGAATGACACCATCCTGGTGTTGTGCATCTACGATCGGTCCTGGTCCTAGTACTGCGAATCCCTCCCGCGGTGATAACGCTGTAGGCGAGTGGGGCCCGGACGCCTCAGTGGGCGTCTGGATAGAACCCCTCCTACCAAGGGTCGAGGCCTGTGAAGTATCCAACGTCCTTGCGATACCTAGACTGGCTTTTGTTGGAAGAGTGCTACTTGGTTTGAGGTTCGGATCGTCGAATCGTTTGATCTTTGGTTCGAAGTATCTATTCGGTTTACGGACGGCCTTTTGTTGGGGACCTGTTGGCTTAGGTGGTAGCTTCTTTGCGGGCTCGGTAGTATTGGTCCTTGAGGGAGCCAACATGGAGAAAACGGGAGGATTCGGCGGTACAGGCTGCGAAGGGAGGATAGGGGCTGGAGAAGAGGGAGCAGAGAATAGAGATGATGGGGAGTCACGGTTGTGACTGGTATCTCTGCGCGTCGGCGTAGCTGGCTATGAGAAACTTAGTGACGTCGGCGGGCATGCAAGAAGGATGGCTGACGGTGTTAACAATTGTTGGTTGAGAAGGCTTGGAGTGTTTCCTTGGTGGTTCACCATGAGGCTATATCATGAAGATGAGCTGACAGCCCTGCGGTTCACAAAATGCTGTCGACTTACTGCACCGGTTTCACCTTCAGGGCTAGTAAGCCGCCGCCGCTTGTTCGCAAGGGTTGAATTCAGAGGTCGGATCCCCATGTTTGTAGTAGAGGTACTTGGTGCTCCACTAGGTCGTTTCCCTTTTTGGGACATCTCGCTGCCGGTACGGTCGTCATCGGAATCGGCCTGTGGCTGGATACCTTTGCGACGTGGAGCGGGTAACGCTTTCCCTTTAGATTTAGACGCCAGAGATCTCGAGAGCGGAACTTCGTCAGAGTCATCGCTAGAACTCTTCAAGTGGGTGAGAAGGGAACACATCTTAGTAGCAAACACTGACATCTGATTGCGAGTCATTTTGTTGCTGAACAAATTCTTGCAATGACTTGTTCGAATCCTTTTTCCCTTTCTTCGATCCACTCGACCCAGCACCCGAGATCTACAGAGTATGAGACTGTGATCTGAGCGCGGCAGATGGTCGCTGACCGTGATCGCGTAATGTTTGTCTCTTGCTAACTTTTTCTTTTTCTTGACTTTGTCTTGCCACATGTTTGTAAAATATTCGCGCTCCCGTTCTGTCGCTTGATTATCAGTGAGTGCAATGCGATGGAAATCGTGGGCTCCAGCGCACTGATCCACGAAGCCTCAGCGTCGAATTGTTCGCCAGGTGAATAATCCTTGTTGTCCATACCTACGTGCCTCCAGAAATTACGAAGTAGACGATCGCATTGTTCAACATTTTCTGCGGGTTCCCAACTACTCTGAAGTGCTGAAGAGAAAAACAGACACAGGATGCTTCTTTTCTCTCACCTATCATCTCCAGAGGAGTATCCCGCCCACTGACTAGGATTCAGCGTCAGTGTTGCGTGAACATAGCGCACATACCGAGACGAGGTATTCCTGATGTTCACGGGATGAGGTTTACGATAAAGGGATACAAGAGCACGTTTCACTGACCCATTCCGCATTGTCGTTAACTCGTGCACTGGTGATAACCTCTGTCATGTCCGACGCGTTCATTAGTATCAGCCAGATCAAAGGGCTTGCGAACTTGCACGAACCAACATGGTATACATCCTCGTCGGAGGAGCTAAGCGTGCGTTTTTTTGGCATGATACCTTTCTGTGCGCCGTCAAGAGAGGGTGGCACGCGATGGCTTGCTGCGGTAGTCCAGCACCCCGCACTGGCGGTCGCGAGGCGCGCGCCAATTATGACGATATTACGTAACACCCACAACTTCCCACAGTCAGAGTACTCTTAAAGCGGCCCCTTGTACCAACACGATACACGGACATGAGCACCAAATCAAAGTCCAAGCAACAGGAGGCACTCCGGATCCTCGATGACCTTGACTTGCTCTCACCAGACTCTCGCGCACCTGCCGGTGATGCTACGGCCGCCGTCGCCACCCCTCCCATAACTACCAATCCCGGCGAAGCCGCGGAGGTCCTCGCCTTCCTCGACGAGATCACGCAGAAGAGCTCAGAGCCCACGCGCACAGCAGCATCGCTGGCTGACCGCCCGCTGTCTAGGTCGGGCACCCCGACGCTACGGAAGAGCACCGAGCGCGTCAAAGTTGGCGGTTCGTCGCTTACGAATCCCGGATCTTCCACTGGCAGGGGCATCTCGCCCTCGTTCTCTTCGTCTTCGTCCAACCTGGTACCTGCTGAGAAGCAAGCGTTCACTCCGGAACACGAGCGACAGCCGTCTGGTGGCGGTGGATGGGGGTGGGGTAGCGTCTGGTCGAGTGCATCGACGGCGTTGCAGCAGGCCAGGACCGTGGTCGACGAACAGGTGAAAGGTCTCCCCACGCAGGATGCCAAGAAATGGAGAGAAGGTATGCTCGGCTACGCAAGAAATGCACAGGAGCGGGCTCAAGAGTACGCGAAGAACGCGCAATTGGACAAACTGGGTTCGTACCATACCTTCGTTGCGTGGCTCGACAAACGCTCTATGCAGGGAAGGACTTGAAGCGAGTCGGCCTTTCGACATTTAATGAAATTCTCAATGCTGTTGCCCCTCCAATTTCTGAACACGAGGTCATTCAAGTTTGGCTGAGTCACGACATGCAAGGCCTCGAAGGTGTTGAGCCGCTCGTTTATTCTGCGTTCGCCCGGGTCTGTACTGCACGCAATGTGTCCCTGCCCCTTACTCATTCACTTGTAGATTCTGGAGCAAGTAGAGGGTGGTGACTTGATTGTCAATAAAGGAAATGAGTCAAAACCAAAGGATGCTCTCAATACTCGTGATATCAACGCAGTGGAAGGCTTTGAACAAGCTCTGAAGCTGGCACAAGTACGCTTTCGTTCCTCCGCGTAACAGCAGAACTAAGTGTGGGATAGGCTAATTTGGAAGAGGTCATCAAACGGAACACGCCTCCGGATACAGAGCAGCCGTCGTCGATTCAGAACCCTACGACGACTTCATACGTTTATCTTCGTGTCCAGCCATTCACATCCCGTACCACACCTGAACCGGAACCAACCGAGTCAGCCCAGCTTCAATTCATCCTCCACCTTTCTGATCCTGCACACAAGCTTTCCTATACCACCGTCACTCAGGTCATTCCAGAACATTGGCTCAAAGTCTGGGACCAATATGACTGGGTGGAAGATACGGTTGCTGAGACGCTTCGACTTGGAGTTGAGGTTATTGGCCAAGAATATATCGTTGGACGTATGGGCTGGGCCAGGGAGACGCCAGCCGCGACAACAGGCGAGGACACCGCTCCAGCCATTCCGTCCGACGATTGAAGCTTTGGAACTCACTCGCTTTTTGAGGATATCCGTCGTGTATACTACGAGAACTTTGTTGCCAGACGTGATCATTCTAAGTGTAAATATGTGTCTACTTCTTTTGCGGCTCCTCGGCCTTTGGCGGTGGGATGGGCTTGAATTCCTGGGGTTTCCTCGGTTCTGATCCCTCGCCAATCTGTTCCCATGGTGAAAGAGCCTCGAAATTTCTGAGGATAGGTCAAGTCTGGCTCATGGCGAACAAGTATGAGTTTCGAACCGGAATGCCTGAGTTAGTTGGAGGGGTTCGTATACGACACGTTTCTTCTCTTCATCATACCTGACTTCTGTGTACCCCTGTAAACGAAGACAATAAGCAGCCTGCCATCAATCGACCCTGGATAAAAGTACCGTAAGAGGGAAGTCCTTCCGAAGGGGGTACCCCTCGAAACCTTCGATAGCATAACTAATAATATTCACTTGAACAATATTGAAACACACCATAATCTGTGAGAATACGGCGGCTAGAATCATATGAGCATCAAAACCTGATGCAAAGACGGAACACATACAGGTCAGGGTGATCTTTGAAGAATATCCCGAAGAGGTCCCAAGCCTCTCTCTCGTACCTAGCTATGGGTTACCAATGGCCAAGAATAGTCAAAGTGGCATGATACCAGTTGGCACCGCTAAATAGTGGCGTAACACTTGGCACTGCGTCGGCCTCGCCTGCGTACGTTTTTACCCGTATCCTTGCGGCGTACTGAACGCTTAGCAGGTGATAGACAACCTCGAACCTTTTGTCTCTCTCGGGGAAATCAACACCGCTGATATCCATTGCGGACTTGAACTGGCACTGCGAATGGTCGCGAAGGAATGTTAGGACGGGATGACAGCTGACGGTGCGATGTGAAGCGTTAATTCATCCTTCAGCACCGAGAACTGCTGGATGAATTTGGGTAGACACTGCATAAGATATGAGCCATAGTTGTGTAGTTTTTCTGTCGCGTCGGCGTATTTGGTGAGTGTCGGGTTTGGAGAGGTTGATTCTGAAAATGGAGAAGAGGAAGCTGCAGCAATACAGATTCAGTGCGCCAACAACGCCGACCGATTGGTGAGGCACACCTCGTGAGGGTAGGGATGAGTGCACGCGACGCACTGTATCGACGAGTACAGGCGCATATAGAGGATGCCTGAGGATGCGTCCCGTCCTCGCAACGACACGGAGAGCCATCTTGCGTCTGGTTCTCCTTGGGACCCTCACTCTGTGTCCGGTCTGCCCATTCAGACTCCGCTCCGGCCACCGGAGGTCATTCAACGGCAACGGCTGGCACACCGATCGGCTCACGCTCACCAGCTATGCCCACTGAAAACAACCAGGAACCTATTCCGCTATTCGATTCCTTGCCATATTATGACAATGACTTGGAGGTACATCCAATTCTCAGGGAAAAGGTCCAGCATGAATTAGCCGTCGAGACGCAAAAAATCCAACAGGAGGTGCTCCATCCACGCGTCCCACCACCTTTAGATTTATTTGCGGTCAGTCCGTCAAATATGCAAATCGCATTTGTTTCAAGCTCTTAGCACGTCTCTCTCAGAACAACCCCCTTCTCTCCGCCGAGCTAGAGCGTGTCGGCGCGCGTCAACCGCTCGCTGCTGTTGACACGGCCCGATATCAGTTGACTCTTTCGTCGGCGGTGACACCGTCAAGCGACGAAGAATGGAAGTCCGCCTTGGATGGTGTATATGCACAGCTAGAGCACCAGCGCATCCGGTATTGTCTTGTTGCTCCTGGTCTTGTTGTCTCTCGCTTACATGGCATTGCGTGTCCAGGCATAATAATCTCGCTCTGCTCCAACAATACGGAAACAACGCATGGCGTGTACATAACTACTTGCTCGAGGCAGACGCCAAAAAAGCGGAGAAACTCTTGGAGGAGCTGAAAGAACAGACAACCAGCCTGAATCGGGAGAGGAAAAATACCCAGGTAATCGCTCATTGAGACGTGATGATGCGGCATGCGTTGAACCTTTTGTAGACGCGTCTTGGGGACCGGTTAACGTCATTAGAGAGTCGGTGGACCGAGCTTATCTCTAGCATACTTCAGATAGAGTTGGCCAACGTGGCATTGGAAGCAGAGGTCGTGCGGTTAGGCAAGAGAGAAACAGAGCTTGCTGGTGCCCTATGATCTGATGTTGTAGTAGGGTAGGCCGATGCTCGGCTATATATGGCACCGATTGGGTCTCCGGCCGGAAGGCAGCTCACGGAAAGTATTTGCTCCTCTGCTGCGTCCTCTCAACGCCGCTTCAGATTTCGCGTCGCTGGTTCGGCTCGAGGAGAACACCCCATCGTCCCCTTTGCACCCGTGGTGTGTTGTTGTCAACTAACTTTATTTATGGTGTGCAATAACATGTCCAACCCACGAAGGCGCGACCGCGACCACCGAGCTTCGAGCCGATCTTCTCAATTCTTCCAAAGTGGCGTCTAACGACGCGCACATGGAGTCCCTTGAACCCCAAGTACAGGACAGCGTAGTAACAAATGGCACAGTGGAGGCGTCTACTGGTTGTTCTCCCGCTGCTCCGCCGTCTGCTTCAGCCCCGGCAATATCAGACCTCCCCAGGACCGCGGACCAAGGGAAGGATGGTGGGCAATTTCTCGTCGCTTCGTTGCAACACTCACCTATGAAACATTTTCGCAGCATGCGCTACTCCGCATACCGTCGCCAGTGGCATTGTTGCGCCCGTCAAAAAATTCCATACGGTTAACATCAACAAGAGATTCTTGGAACAGAACAACCCCTTACCCGGAGCTAGTCAGACACCCTCATCGTCTGCGTCTTCAAAGGTCGCAAGCGCAACAGGTACGTTCTACATGGCCTAAACTCCCCCCCGATTTAGTCTTTACCAATGAATGGTTACAGCCAAGTCGCCACCACCACCAGCCACCAGCCACTCTCGCCTTAAGCTAACAAAGTTACAACCGTCTTCTGTGGGCACTAGCCCAGGGTGGACCCGTCCATCCTCGGCCACGCCATCCCTGGCTCCCTCACCCGTATCTAGTAGCATGTCTTCCGCTCCCCCTCCTGCGCCCGGGCCTGCATCCCATGGTCCACCACAACTTCCTCATGTTGGAAAGGTCATTCAACCGCAACCTCGTGGGGTTATCCAGGCTCCTACGTCCAGGTTAGAACCTACCAATGGTTCAAGCAAACCAGCCTGGAGGAATGTCAAACAGGGTGGGTGTGCCCCTGGGTCAGGGCCACCGCCGGGAGTGCAGAGCGAGTTTCCCACCGCCGCTGAGGTCGCCCAGGGTGCGTTCGTTCGGTCATCCGCGGCTAGTTCCCGTGTAAACCACCTCAATCGCATACTTTTTGTAGGTCGTCTGAATGGTGTGCAAGAGAAAAAGCAATCGAATGACACTCCTGCGACCCCAAGTTCAGCCACTACAGAGGCCGATACTTTCCGCGGCGTCCACTTAGACCCCAACACTCACCACTGGGATGAGGTACGCTTTCTTTTTCATTAGCTAGAAAACAGTGCGACTGACATGTCTCAGATGGAAGAAGACAATGATGACTTCCTTGGAGGGGTCATTGAATTTGGAGACGGTCGTTCTTACCAAATCCAGCCAGTTGACGTGTCCCAGACTACGCAGGATTCATCTCTTACTTCAGTCCCCGCTCCTGAAATATCGAGTCCGGATCCTCAATCCCCTTCGGCAGCGGCTGGGATCAATAAGGAAGACCGGTTTACCGACGACATAGATCGAAGCTGGCCACGTTCTGCCGCACTTTCTTCGAATATCCGCCCACGCGTTGGCCCACCAGCTGGCGCATCCACGTCCTCCAACTCGTCGTTATCACCTCAGGAGGCATCGCGCGTACTTTTCAACGAACGTTCCAACAGACTGGAACCATGGTCAAGTAGTAATCGGGTCGCTCCCTCTAGTGGTAAGTCCTATTTGCATTTGAGGTTCAGGGGCAACTCAGCCATGGCTAGATGGTCGAATAGGTAGAGACGCATCATTACACAATAGCGTGCAGCTGTTGCAGAAGCAAGGGTTTGACCGCCCACGAGAGGTAAAACGTGACACAACTTCCTCACAAGGAATTGAGGATCGACGCTGGGAACGGGGAAGGCGCGCCTCCAATGCCACCACCACTCATTCAGCACTATCTGGTGGCCGAGATTCGTCTAGGGAAAGCTTGCGACAGTTACCTCCCCATCTATCATCTATGCCTCGGTCATTACCCCCATTACACACACACCAGCTACCAAACGCACACCCACCTTCTAGTCGGCAAGGTTCAAGTAGAGAGCGATGGCGCCAGGGACGCTCCCCGGAGCAATCTCCTGTGATCCCCTCCCCATCGGACCCTGGTTCTCATTTTGCATCCCCATCTACACCCAGTGCCTTAGCACTTTCTCCCCAGACACTCTCTGCACTCCCCGCCGACATCGACTTGGCACGAAAAGTGGCCATGCAGTCAGCGGCCGAGCGTGCAAGGGCCCGACGACAACTTGAGGAGGAAGAGCGGGAAAAAGAACGAGCACGGGCGCGGAAAAAGGCTGCCGAATTGGAGGAAAAATCGAAATCGGCGGAGAAGGAAGAGAAAGAAAAGGAGAAGGGCGAGGAATTACCCATTGCCCAGGTTGGGTCTCGTGAATGTGCTGGTGAAATGCTGATAACTAACCACCGTCATTGCAGGAAGCACAACCAGAGCCCGCTTCTCCACATAACTCCATGGAGCCTACCCCGGATCAACAGCCCCTCATCTGTCCGCCGTCATTAAAACACCATCTCGAAGTCCAGAAAATGGGCCCATTGTCCCGATAACTGGAACAAGATCTCAGCGAGGGACTCAGTTGGTCAACCAACCACCTTCGGCCGGCAGCACAGTGTCGTCATGGAGAAGCAACGCTGCCCCGCTCCTGCCAGTGTCTCCGCGGCGTTCCTCCCACTCCCCTTTGTTACCTCTTGTTACCTTTCCATCCGCCTCTCAGGTTCTTGGTGTGCAATTGCTCAACCCCAGCAACGATGAGAGTCTAGAGGAAGTAGAATTCACCGATCTTGGAAAGTTTGTCGGTGTGGAACCCAGCCCCGACGAATCGGTGGTCACCTCTCCCATTCAACAGGGAGATATTCCAACCGAGGATGGCCAACTTTCATCTATCCGTCCTAAAAGTGATCTGGAGCCCTCTTGGAGGCGCAAAGCACCGCTTGCACCCGTGGAGGACCGACCTTCTATTCTTCTGGGTGTTACACCAGAGGCTGCAGCTGAATCGCCGGCTAGTAGAGACGCAGATACTGCTCTCGCGTCTCCGTCCACATCCAGCGGCTTACTAGGTATGGCCTCACCAGCCAAACCTTTCGCCGAGGGTTCTTTTGTCAGCCAAGCTTTGGTTGTTCCACCTCCACCCCCACAGAGGTCCTATAGGGAGCCACCAATATCCACATTCGATGACACAATGTCAAGAATCAAAGGAGCGATGCAAACAAACCCTCAGCGAAATGTGGTTGGGACTGAACGTCACGCTGACCGTACACCGGCGAGTAGCATTGCACATACGACAGAACAATCAAGGCTCGGCAGGGGATTCTCCGCAACTGCGCGGTCGCATCCTTCTCGTATTCCTGAACCCGACGAACCATTCACTACAGTTGCTGAGTTGGATGATAACATCCAAAGAGGTCAGTCAAGTCGCATAAGGTTGCCCCCTTCACGTGGTCTCGAGCCGCTGTCAAAGAAAGAGCTGGCCAACCTTAAGAGGCCAATTCCACCACTGCGGTGGGAGGTTCTTTCTTGGGACCCCCCAGTGGAGGGTATGTCGATCAGAGACTACTCAGTCAATGGTGTGCTCTTCCCCAAGCCCCCGTCACTAAAGGGTCGTCCTCGTTTCTTCGTTAAATTACCACCTCGAGGGTCGTACCTCATCAGGCGCAATTCGCCGGCTACCCCCAAAGTACACCTCCCTGCTAAACCTCTTATGAACAAGACCGTGGCGACCACTGGCGCGTTTGGCCGCCCCCGTGTGGCGGACGAATCCTCGACTTGGCGGAGGGTACTACCTTCAATTCCAGATCAGGTGGAATCCGCCGCCAGCAGTGAGGGACTAGTTACTCGCAGTGGGTCATCGCCTCCCGACACAGACAAGCCCAGAAATAGTACACCTACCATTGAGACGGAGACCACACAACCGGTGCAATTGCCAACGAAATTTAGGGCAGAGCCGAAGATGCCTGCGGGTGCGGGCGTAGCGTTCTATCGCGAATCGACCTCGTGTCCTTCAGTGAGCTTCACAGTCTCTAGCGAATTAGAGGACGTCAGGCAACCCGGAGCGCCTGCAATGCCTCTTCCAACTGAGCGCACTACTCCTCTGCCTTCGGATAATTCCAAGGGGCACACTACTCACTCCCCGTGAAAAATCGGAGAGTAAAAGTTCGGATGGTTCGGTCAGTACCATAAACACTTTCTCTCCTTGGCACATTCGACTGATTGGCGGTCGTAGTCTGATACTCCCTTGACGCCACCGAGTTCGACAGGTTGGACTAAAAGCCTCGTGAAGGAATCACCTGTACGAAAGCCAGATCCCGAACAGCTCAAGTTGTTATGGTCGCAGACGTCTGAGAAGGCTAATGTTCCCGGCGTGAACTCCCTCGAGGGAATCGCGGACGACTTGCCATCCGTACCGCTCACATTACAAGAAGTCAAGTCGGAGGATGGCGAGACGCCGCCACCTACAGGATCAAACGGTCCTGGGTCCTTACGAATGTCCTTGCACGACGTGACACGAGCGTTTCAACAGGTGCCACCTCCACCAGCTGGCTCTATTCCTGGAAAAGCATCGCCTCAATCTCCCGCAGTACATTCTACCCCAGGATCATCTCGGCATCCAGTATTCCATCCGCACGCACAACCGGTGCATACCCCTGTTGGTGGCCCAACGTATCACCAGTACCCCTCACCGATGCTGAGCCACTCGCCGGCGCCTACGTTGATGTACTCACACCCCATGGCACCCAACCCTATGATGGGCGGCCCTTCGCCACAATATCCTCAACCAATGTGGATTCCCATGCCTACTCCTGCTGGTCAGACGCCCGGGGGGGCAGTGCGTTCGCTATCCTCACCGTACCCTGCGCCGGCATACCTACCGTACCCTTCTCCTGGTTCTTATCCAGCATCGCAACCTGGCCACCGAACGGTGCACAGAACCGGTCACGGCCAGCTGCGCCTGCTGGGCTGAGTCCGAATCTGTCACACTCCCGAGCGCCAATGTATCAGGGCAGCCCTGTCCTCGTGCAACCGTCATACCCCGGAGCGATGCCTGCGGGTCGTGGCGTACCCATGCAACCATCTCATCCGACACCAGCCCAACATACCGGGGGATACACACCTACAGGCCATACACATTATGGGCGCCCACCGTGGTGAACGGTGACGCCATCGAGCTGTTCATTAGAACGCAACGAATGCATTTTCAACGATGTCGGGTTTCATTCATTTCTATTACGCGCTGAGCATTCCGTCCACTTCCACTTCGGTTTTCTTCTGCTGTTTCTGTGTTTTCCCCGCTTTGTATCCACTTCTCACTCACTTGCGTGTTTCTTCATATCTCGTTTCTCTCCCACACAGACTGGCTGACATACACTCTAATTGTGAAATACCCCACGCGATTACAGGGTCCTGACGATAGGTGTCTAAGCTAAAGCGAGCTGCGCAGCGCGTTCTGCAGCTTCATCTAAGCCGTCGAAAGGAATGATTTTCAAACCTGACTGGCGAATCATCCTAAACTGCTGTCAGCGTGAGAATCCATTCGCTGAGAACGAAACGTTACTCTTTCGCTTCGGCTTCTTTAGTGCCCTTGAGACGGACGACCAAGGGAATCGTCAAGGAGAGTTCCTTGGTTGCCTTGATGACGCCCTCGGCGATGTAGTCGCAGCGCATGATGCCGCCAAAAATGTTAATAAATATGCTCTTCACTTTGGGATCCGCGAGAAGAATCTCGAATGCCTTCTTGACCGTCTCGGGCGTAGCACCGCTGATTGAAAAGTGTGAATTATATCTGAAATGGAAAAAGAAATGGGATTCGGAGCGCACCCTCCGACGTCCAAGAAGTTGGCGGGCTGACCGCCGTGCAGAGAGAGGACATCCATCGTGGCCATGGCCAGGCCGGCACCGTTGACGAGGCACCCGATGTTGCCATCAAGTTTGATAAAGTTCAGGTTCGCCTTTTGCGCCTCAACCTCGGAAGGTTCTTCCTGCGAGATGTCACGAAGGTCGAAAACATCTTTCTGACGGAACTCGGCGTTATCGTCAAAGCCAAACTTGGCGTCCATGCTGTTTAAAAAAAAAAAAAAAGGTAGCTCAGACGCCAAAACAAAAGACGAGGCCTCCCGAAATGTGCACAGACCAGAGAACGGCACCGTCCGTCGTCTCGGCGAGGGGGTTGATCTCGATCTGTGTTGCGTCCTTCTCCTTGAAGATCCGATACAGGTTGACGAAGATGTCCGCGCCTCGTTCGTCGCTTTCTCCGAGGAAAACCCAAGCTTCTTGGCGACGCCGACGGCAGCCTCTTTTGTGAGGCCGGCGGCGAACGGTATGGGAGTGGTGATGATGGCATCCGGGTCCTTCGCGGCGACCTCTTCGATGTTCATGCCGCCCTGGTTCGACGCGACGAGGACGACGCCCTGCGAGGCACGGTCGTTGAGGACGGCGACGTAGTATTCGTGCGAGGGCTGGCGGAGCTCGGCCAGCATGACCTGACGCGCGACGACCGCACCCCGCACCCCAGTTTAGCTGCAGAGGCACGCACAAAGGGGACAACTTACGGCGTTGCATATGCGGCCCCCGGCACCGGTCTGTTTGGTTATGAGACTCGCGCCGAGCATCTGGTCGGCAAACGTCTCCGCGTCCTTCGCGCTGTTAGCGGAGGGGGGTGAGCACGGCGCATCGACGGACGACCGAGGACGACGAGGGGAGGGGAGGGGACCTACGTCTTGACGACGTGTACGCCACCCTGAAGGCCGTTGGAGAATTTCCCCTTTCCGCGCCCGCCTGCGAGGACTTGCGCCTTGATCACCGCGCCGCCCTTCTGACCTGCAACAGAGACGTCAGCCGCACGGGCGAGACTGCTCGTACAAGAGGACAGGGGACGACGACGACGAACCGGAAACCTTTTGAAAGGCATCGGCGGCTTCCTTCGGTGTTTTCGCGGCGATGCCTTTCGGAGTCGGGACGCCGTACTGGTGGTTAGAAAGATGAATTTATGGGGGGTGGCAGTGGAGGAGGGCACGGGCGCGTACGGAGTTGAGTAGGTTCACGGACTGGTATTCGTGGATGGAGAGGAAGCGCCTCTGGCCCGCAGATGCGGCCTGCAAAAGAGGGGGTCAGCACGACGCAGACGGTTTTGTTGCGCACGAGGTGAAAGCTGAGGAGAACTCACTCGGGCGAAAGAACCTGCTTTCCTGAGGGAGGCGAGCATAGCAGAGGGTCAATATCAGTTGGCGCTGGCGCGGGCGGACTGACCCGGGTAGCTTAGTCAGCAATTGCATATATCATGTCTCGGACTTCGGTTGTTGTTGCAGAGAATCAGAACGACGACGACGGTTGGAGGCACCCGCGCTCTTCCCTGTCTCTCACCGCCCAGCCATTTTGGGTGCGATGGTTCTGTGAGATCATCATCTCGCTTTTGAGTGAGGGCAGTTCTTCTCGCCCGATGGACTGCCCATAATTATGTAGAGAGACAGTACAACCTGGTCATTGACAATAAATCCGAAATCCGAAGCTGTGAAGCTGTGCGAGTCGAGTCGGAATTAACTGTAAACGCGCGTTCTGGGCCATGCGACTTGCTTGCAGGCGTTTTCGGGGAAACCACCGGATGTTAATACACGTCACGACGCTGTCTGGTTCCGCTCCTAAATATTTAATCCCAATCCCCGATCCAAGTAAGCATTCTTTCTTCAGTCAGTATTCGGCCCCGGGTATGGAGTCCTCCACCATCGAGCGCTCACTCTCTAGTCCTCCATCTGCCGTTCAATCTGCGCAGAACGGCTCCCACCATTCTCAAGACGAGATGAACAGCCTGGAACAACTTCTCGAGGTCGGCACCACGATCCTCAACCAGGCACTCGATCTTGTGGACAATTCCCTCGCGTCTGACGAGCAGCTCACCGTTCATTCTCAATACATGCCCGGTTCGACCATCGGTACGATGTGAAACCCCCCTTTTCGGAGCTGTCCGCTCGGCCCATGTTGATGCACCCGCACAGGCAAGCACCTTCGCCACGCGCGAGATCATTTTGCTCTCCTGCTGGACTGCGTGGCTCGTCCCCAACCATACGTGCTCTCCTATGACGTACGGTCTAGAAACACCCCCATGGAGACCAGTCGTGAGGCTGCACGAGTCGCGATTGAAAACACGATAGCTCAGTTGAAGGATGTCGTGCCCAGCGTCCCACTGAACGCGCCGGTCACATTGCACGCAATCACACCGTACTCACAGACTATGCAGACCACATTCGGCCGAGAGGTACACCACAAACGCCAAACCATCCGGCTTCATTGATCGCCTTGCCTGATGCCGTTATTTTTCTAGCTGTGGTTCGCCGGGTTACACGCTGTTCATCATTGGTCCATGGTAAATGTGTCTCAGCTTTACAACCGGCTCTTATCGGGCGCTGATATCTCCGCGGTTAATAATAGATTCGCGTAATCGCAGGAGAACAGGTTCGTTGGCCTGTTTGTCGCCTAGTCGTATTTGCCAAATCTTGCCTTCAGGGGATAAAACTCGACGAGTCATTTGGATTCGCACCGTCAACATTAGTCCACCAAGGAAAGGAAGCCAGCTTGAGCAAGGCAAAGATATGATGCATGTGTCGCATGCTATACATCCGTGTACCTGGTATTTGTGTCTCGAGCATTTACATTTTGTTAGTCAACACGGAAGTTCCTTTACATTTGAGCATTACGTTCTTTTCCTCTGGGTTGCGTCATTCGCCACTCAGTAGGGCAGAAAGTAGTGTTTGAAAGGAGTTCATACGGTGATACCGACATGGAATGATTGTGGGCTTAACTGAATCACGTACTTTGATACTAGGGATCTGTTACAAGGGCACTCTGCGGCAGTAAAAAGAGAGCGTGGGATGACTGTGGAGTGACGAGCAACCGCTGACTGCAAGTATTGGAAATAGGCAGATCATGGATGGCCATGGTCCACATGGCTACACGACATCGGATGCCAGAGGGAAGAACGTGCATGAGGAGTAAGGTAGCACTGAACGTACTGAACCCCCAGCGGGTAACGTGAGAGGGAGTCGCGGGGAAGGATCGATGTAATCAGGAACGCGTAGCCTGTTGCGGAGTAGGGCTCTAGCGACCGGGGAATTGTTCTCGGAGCCTGCGGTCGAAAATGTACACTGCCTAGGCTGCCCATCGTCCAGTTGGATGTGGTTGTGTTGAGGATGCAGCCTTATGTCATGGTCATGCAGGTCATGGGGGCAAGACCGCTCGTATCTCGCGGGGACACAGACGCTCGGCGCTCGCCGAGCAACACATAATTACACCTCACCCATTCCTTTCTCCACACCCTCTATAATTCATTGCCATGCCTGGAGAGTTGTTCGAGATTGAGGGGGAAAAGAAGAAACGTGTGGTACGCCATTCCTTTTTTTATTCCTCTTTAAATCGCTTTGGCCATGTCGTCTTCTCACCACACGCCTTCCTCACCCGCGCAGTGCTATTTCTTCGACTCGGACGTCGGAGGATTTCATTATGGCCCTGGACACCCGTACGTCCCAGTTCTCAGTGAACGATGACGGTGCCCTGAATCATGCGCTCTGTTTTGCTGCGGGTTAGCATGAAGCCTACTCGGATTCGCATGTGCCATTCTTTGGTAATGAACTACGGGCTCTACAAGAGGATGGAAATATTTGTAAGTGAACGAGGCAGTGAGCCCGAGCCGCAGCTGCCATGGGTATCTTTCTTTTCGCTTGTGACTGATTGGGATCAATAGCGTGCCAAGCCCGCAACGAAGCGCGAAATGACACAGTTTCATTCAGATGATTATATCGAATTCCTCAGCAAGATCACGCCGAGCAACATGGGGAATTTTGTCAAGGAACAACACAAATGTCAGTTTTAGTTCTCCGTGCAGTTGTTCTTCGATGGCGTCCGTGAGAAGTTCAACCTGATCTCGTGTAGTTAATGTCGGTGATGACTGTCCCGTTTTCGACGGCTTGTTCGATTATTGTGCGATATCCGCCGGAGGATCGATGGGTCAGTTTTGGCCGCTCTCTCTCTTGGATGCATTCTCACCCGTTACCAGAGGGTGCCGCGAGGCTCAGCAGAGATAAATGTGACATCGCTGTGAACTGGGCAGGTGGTCTACATCACGCAAAGAAGAGCGAAGCCAGCGGCTTCTGCTATGTGAACGGTGCACTCCATCCGCCATGTCTTATCTCGTGATCTGATGATCCTTGACCGCTCGCTCGTGTCTTCTAGATATCGTTCTTGGCATCCTAGAATTATTGCGGTAAGTTCCCTGTGCGATTCTACCACTTGATCTGACTTTCTACTCTTTGACTAGGTATCATTCAAGGGTGTTGTACATTGACATCGATGTCCATCATGGGGATGGCGTCGAAGAGGCATTTTATACGACAGATCGGGTGATGACCGTCAGCTTCCATAAATACGGGGAGTATTTCCCCGGGACTGGGGAACTCAGGGTCAGTGTCCCCGCAAGTTTGAACCCCCCCTGACCGCTACTCTCACAGGACGTTGGCATCAGCAAGGGGAAATATTACTCGCTGAACTTCCCTCTTCGAGATGGGGTCAATGACGAGAACTACAAGTGCGTATTCGAACCGGTGAGTTTTTTTTATCGTACCACATCCACGATTCGACTGTTTTCCTTCCAGGTGATACAGCAGGTCATGGAATCATACGATCCTGCTGCGGTTGTTTTACAATGCGGCACTGACTCGCTTGCGGGCGACAAGTTGGGCTGCCTGAACCTATCTATGAGGGGTTTGTGTTTCCGATGAGCCCGCTCCTCAACCCCTAATAGTAAGTTCCAGGCCACGCAAACTGTGTGAAATTCGTCAAGTCGTTCAATAAGCCACTGCTTCTACTCGGCGGTGGTGGTTACACGATGCGGAATGTGAGCCGCGCGTGGGCATACGAGACTGGACTGGCAACTGGTGTCGAGTTGGGCCGTGGTAGGTGCATGCCCAATGGAAGACAGGAAGAAACTCACGCCTTCTTCAGATATTCCCGTCAACGAGTATTATGAATATTTTGGTCCCGATTATCAGTTGGACGTGAAGTCGTCAAACACGGAGGACCTGAACAGCCCTGCGTACCTTGAACGTGTCAAGAACATCGTGATGGAACATCTCAGACATGTCGGTGGCCCTCCCAGTGTTCAGATGACAGGTACTTGCGCACTCTAAGACTCGTCAAGTGATGGTTCTGATAGACTGGTCTAGATGTTCCCGTGCTACCGATAGACGAGCAGATGGACGATATGAACGAAGACGAGGATATGATCGATCCGGACGAGCGACGCCCCCAGCGATTGCTCGATCGACGAGTGCAAGCGGATGGGGAGCTTTCGGATTCGGATGACGAGGGGGAAGGGGGACGGCGAGATCATGCGTCCCATCGCGGCTCGCCGAGTAGCAACGGCAGCAATACCGGCGGCCACAAGTTCGGAATGGGTGTGGGCATTCTCACCGCGCCCGCCCTGTCGACGCACGGTGCGGGTCCAAGTGGGCACACAACGGTCCCACCACCAGGCATCGGGCCAATGGATTTGGATCAGGGCCATCGAACGGTGCCCCTGCCCAGCCCGACGCCAGCGGGAGAGCATCGCCCGGCTATGAGGAGCTCAAGCAAGATGAGATTGCCGTCTCGGACTCAAGGAACGGGCGATAGTGCCGGTTCTCATCTCGTCTCATTCCTATTCACGTTCCTCTCTCCGTCTCGGCCCATTGGCCTTCACGCTCCAGATCTCTCAGTGATAGATACACGCACGTCGGTCAACTGTGACAGGTACAGAACTATCAGGATACACCCCGACATGCATGGCATGGCATGGGAATGACAGCAGACCCGTCCGCAAACCAACTAAGCTCCTCGACTTCGATCGTGAAGCCACATTCGTGACACACTTGGACTCCGACACCGTCTTCGTTTGTCGTAGTCTCACTGAATTCATGCTATGCTCTGCGTCCTTCCGCTTCTGCCACACCCTTCCCGAGTCCGTTTGCGCAACTCCCGCAACCCTTGTTCGAATTTCTTATTCTTCTTTTTCTTCTTATCTGCCGTCCGTTTCTCCCATTCCGCGTCCAGCGCCTCTGGCGTGCCCCACTTCTTCCAGGCAAATTCCTCGACCTGGTACCGGCAATAGAGCATCATGTTTGCGAACGTTGACTTGTGCGGATTGGCTTTGAGCATATGAGGTAGTAATTCCTCGTCCCTCAACTCGGCTTCGCTTGATAAGAACCGTGTAAAAGACGGAAACGGGATATACGCTCACAGTCAGTCAAGAGGTAGTCCTGACGGCAGGCATCCTTAAGTCAAATGTACGCGTAAGATGCATCACGTTCACCTCTTTACACTCTGTCTTGGTTAGAAGGCTGTATTTCTCGACTTTTTCGTTTCTGCACTTGTCGCATACAAGACATCTGAATACGTTCCTATACATCTGGTCGATGTCCATCGAGCCACAATCATGACATTTGGGGTTTCGACTCGCATCCAGGTATATGGCTGTGACGGGCAGATTTCCGTCAGGGAAGGATGGTCCGCAAACGTAGGTTGTAGGTGTAGGATAGAAAAGCAGCCAGTGCACACGTACGAGGATCGAGGTTCTGCATGGCCCTCTGCCTTTCGCGTTCCCTCTCTTTGGCCTTAGAGCCGTCGTCCGCTTCCTTGTCGTCCTCGACGAGGAAGCCGCCCTTCGAGTTGACCATTTTCGACAAGTCATAGTCAAAGTACTTCCCGAGACGCGAATCGCGCTGCAATTTGTCTCCGCTGCCGCCGGCGTGTTTTTTCGAGGGTGCGGTGGGGGAGCCGGAAGAGGCGGGGACGACGGAGAGGGGTCTCTTGTTGTTCGCGTTACGCACGGAGGACGCCACGGCGGACGTTTCCTTCTCGCGCTGTCTTGCCTTGGCTTTTAAAAAAAGAACGAAGGGGAATCGCATAGACGGGACCACACACGCGTGCGTGTCATAAAGGGCAAAGAAAACCGATGAGAATGGAAAAAACTCGTTTGGCTGCTAGGGCCAGGGACGTGGACGGTACCTCTCAGACGGTTCAACTCTACTTGTCTGACTCGTTCTGGGGTCGATTCGACGTTGGCATGTTGCACGGGCGGGGTAACCGCCCTTGTGCGCGTACTTGTACTCGTACTTGGTCCTGGTTCCGACATGGACGTTAATGCATTAATGACGCGTACAACGTGATTGTCTCACGCGCGGCCATCACTCGGCTCCCAAACTCCCACACATATACACATGCCCGCGGTTCTGCGGTTCTGCCCGTCGCCTCTTCTTCCTTTCCCTTTCACGCGCATGCAGATATGGCGGACCCGTTCGACCACAACCAGGCCGAGCCCAGCGACATCTCGTTTGCTCTCGACGTAGTGCAGCTCGAGCCCGACCTATACCAGTCCAGGAACCTTTCCCTGCCCTTCGAAGCGCGCGGCGTATTCGGAGGACAGGTGATATCACAAGCTCTCGTCGCAGCAACGAGATGCGTCAAACCAGAGTTTACCTTGCACGTACGTGGCTCCGCTCGTCGTACGGCAAAAAAAAACATTTTGCTTTGCGCTTCTGCATCTCATCCTACGCGTCATGGTAACACCCCACCCCCCCGGACAGTCAATGCATGTACGTATGATATCAGCCCCCTGTACCTATCAGGCAGGGCAATGAATGATGCGTGAATTCTATCCCATTCGAGGCATATTTCCTGCTTAGCGCGTCTGCTTCCGCGCCGCTGCTCTACAACGTCGACCGAATTCGCGACGGACGATCGTATGCGACGCGCTCCGTCCGCGCCACCCAGGGCGGACGTGTCGTTTTCGTCATGCTCTGTTCCTTCCAGATCCCAGAGTTCTGGCAGCCGTCTCGTCACTGGACCATGCCGCGAGCTTCTCGTCCGGACGACTGTTTGAGCGAGGCCGAACATATAAATCGCATGGCGGAGCAGCCGGGTGTTACAGAGCAGGGCAGGTCGCGGCTCCTTGCGTACGCAAAAGTGTGTTATCTTTGTCGTGCCGTTTCGAGGGCGACCGGTTGCTGAGCGGGAGACATTGTCAGTCCAGAGAGGAGAGTCCGGTCTCTGTCAAGTATGCTGGTGACTTTGTTGATGAGCTCGAGGGACGGCGGACAATTATGTATTGGATGAAAGCCAAGACAGCACGACAGTATCCCGCCGCCTTCCAGAAAGTAAACATCCTTCTCGTCGCCATTGGTCCTCGCTCACTCGCAAGCAGTGCATCTTGGCGTACATCACTGATCTCCATTTGTATGTGACCTTGAGTATTGCTCTTATTATCCTCTCTGACCATCGAGTTATTGCAGCCTATCCGCAGCAGCTAACACATCTCGCCTCAAACGAACCCTTCGAAAAGGGCCCTCGACTGTGGGTATGATGGTGCGTTGTAAGCTGCTCGACACAATTATGTTGCCGACATCTCCTTCAGTCAAGTCTGGACCATTCCTTGATGTTCTACAAGTACGCTACGAAATTTCTCTTGGCAGACAGGTCATTCAAGCTCTTGTCAGAAACGATTTTGACTGTGGCGACTGGCTGCTTTTCGTGGTATGTTTTGTGAGTTTTTGATGTTTATCCACAGAGCTTTATAGGGGACACAGATGACATCTCCCGCGGCGGCACTGGGACGCGCCATCAGCTCCGGGCTTGTGAGTGTCGAATTGATTGGCGAATGCCGAAAGGGCTGCTATGCTCACATCCTTGTAGCTATATGCCCAAGATGGAGCATTGCTGGCCGTCGTGACTCAGGAGGGGGTTCTACGTGCCAACATCGCCCCTCCCAGTAAGGAAACCTTACAAGCAAAGGCAAAGATGTGACCCGACGGGGACGCCGTCAAGCAAAGAGCCGACTAGCGGGCGGCGCCATGCAACCTTAGCCAGCGCGGTTGTAGCGTGGTCCCCGGTGACACAATATGGACTTAGTCACTCCTTATAGCCCGTCATTGCCAGACGCACACGTCCCGTTTTCAGTTCTTTTGAAATGCGAACTTAGGATTCGGTTGAACAGATTGCAAGTGTCGGATTTACACGTGTGGTTGTTCATGAGACAGTCTGGATGAAACGGATCTCGAGTGTAGGGAGCAGTGTAGACAACAAGTACGGTGGATACATGGGAGAGTGCTCAATTCTTCCGACGGTATGAGCTCCCTGATGTGGAGTGTTCAGCTGAGATAAACATAATGCAAGGTACGGTGCTCACCCTCAGTGAGCCTCGCCCGACCACCTGTAGGCTGGCACAGTACGCTGGAGCACGAGCTGCAAATAACGACGGTCTGCGCATGAGAGAAGACGGTGGAAATGCTGAAGCACCCTGTGATGATCCGGCCATGTATCAGCATCCAGATCAAGCAGGCGTGAGATTCCACGCACCCGGACACTTGACGTCCATGAAGTAAGAGTTGGGGGACTGTACGAGGCGCTTCAGCTTGTGCTTCTTCGACTCGGCCTCAGCAGAGGGGTTGAGGAGATCGACAGCGAGCGGCTTATTGACGCGATGTGAGAATTGCGGATGTCATCGAAAGGATGCCATGGATACTGACCATAATGTGTTTTGTCTGCGAGGAGTCTTTTTGTCTAGGAAGGCCAAGGAATTTTTGTGCGCAACGAGCGAGAACGAGGAAACGACGTTAATTTCGCGCCCGCGTGTGTTGTTGTCGATGGCCGATACAAAGTTAGAGTTCATTCGGAGTTATTTTTCACACGGCTCTTGCCGTACACCACACGATTGTGCCGCCGCTCCGCTTTGTGCCCCACGAGGCAGAAAGGCTGCGCGAGCCCGTCATCTCCGGTGGCTCCTTGTTGTGTGCTTCTTGGGGTTTCTGATTCTTGGCTTCCTCTAGTTCTTTTTACTTTTTAATAATGCCTCGGACGAGTGCCGACCTCCTTCCGCGGGTGACCCGTATGACTATAACAACAGCACAAGGACACAGCTGGACCTACTCGTACATACTTAGCGATATAGTACTGCGTAACTAGGACACCGCATACTAATGTACTGACTCGAGTGCGATCACATCAGAAGGTGCGGGCGCGTGTAAAACGGCCCAAGCTCTAGACTGTATTGTCAACTCGCCTGCTGCTGGAGTAGCCAAGTCAAACCCGCGGAACATGCGCTTCTTGGCACGACTGCAGAGCACGCCGCATATATCTGCATGGCAACGGCCATCAGGCAGTGTTGCGCCCTCGTGTGTCAGCACAAAAGGGCGAGCAGCGAAGGCGTTCGAAAGAATGGAAAGCGCAACGAGACAATAACGCACGACGCGGTCACATGACGCGAGTGCCTGATACGGACATTGTGTCATTGTTCCCCTCGACCCCTGCTTTTGTCCCTCGTCGCCAGACATTTGCTCATTGTCCTCGGTATTACCCGCCCGCATGCCCATCCGCCTATAAGACCATGCGTGGCCCGACCACATCCCCCATCCTTTTCCAGGGTGTTTCTCTAACTTGCCATCCGTCTTACCTTTGTATTCGGTTTTCCCTTCCGGGTCTCTCTGTTTCATTAGGTCAGTGGCAGCAAAGTTACTCTCTCGTCGGTGTCCTGACATTCAGTTCCATCAGATTCACTGCCCCTCCAACCTGCTACGCTCCAGCTCTCGCACGTCGTTGCACTTTCACGCCCAGAATTCCAATCGCAGGTCGATTCACGCTTTCACGTTCACACTCACTTCCGAATCTCGAACTTCAATTTGTCTTTGTCTTCCCACCTTTTGATTCTTACGTTCACGACCAAATGGCTTCTTCCACCACTTCCCTCAGCTCCATCTCTGTGACTGTGTCACACGCTATTGCGTATATCACCCGCCTCTGGTTGCATTCATGACCGCACCGACCATTCTCAAGTTGCAACTTGCCTTGGAGGCAAATTTAACTGCACACTATGCTCAATCATGGGTCCCTTCCGAACCCCTCCGTGGGTCTGGCAGACGTTGCCTTTCCTTCTCTCCCCGTTCAGTCCCTCCCCGCCCCATCTTTACTGCCTGCATGGCGGCAAAGGTTCAGTGGTCTGAATGGATGACGGCACTCGGCAATATCGAATTTGACCTCATCGTCGATCCTGGCTTGGTTTCCGTTCGCTTCATTGAACCCAGCTCCACCAGCAAGCTCATCACGGTTTGGTCCGACAAAGATGTGGAGCAAACTCAAGCGAAGCGTGCCAGCTCGCCCGCAAGTTCTTCTCGTCAGGCTCAGATCCGGGCCCCTGCCTTGGCCCGTCCCGCCCCAAAGGTTGTGCTTCCAACTTTGCGCAACAATTGCAGATCGAGGATGAAGAAGACGAAGAAGAGCTCTTTGCCGCGCTTGCTGATGAACTCCGCGAACCGACTTGGACGACTCCAGTTGTCCACAAATTCCCCTCTCTCCCTCACAAGTCCGTCTCCCCGGCTTCTGCTGGCTCTCACCATTCTCGCTCGAGCTCCCTTTCGTCGGATTCCTACTCATGGCTCTCATTCGACGCTGATGATTCCGATGCCTCATCTGTCACCACAGCTTCCTCCGCCGGGACTGAGGGCTCGAAGCTCTCCCGTCGCGAGCGCACCCGCCAGGCCCAAGTTTTTGTGGATACCACGAAGAAGGAAGTGACAAACTACGATGGTGGCAAGACCACGGTTCTCACAGGCGGCGTTATGCTCGGCGGACGGACGGCTGCTGCCAAGTCAGTGTCTTCCCAACCGGCCTATGCTGCGTCAGTGCCGAAGGGCACCGCAGCCTCTAGCAACAACTGGCGCACCACCCGCATTTAGATATCTGCCTGTGACCCGTACGACCTCAACGTGCCTTCGATGATTCTTCAGCTCGATGCCCATATCACGACGAACGCACCACCTCGGACCTTGCACTGTACCATACGCACATGTTGTTTTTTTCCATCTAATCTTTCTGTAGCCATTTTATTTCGTCATTTTCAGCATCGTATCATACGTCGTGTCCTCTGTGTAGCGTAGCAAACCGGGTTTTTTCAATTTGTTTAACAACTACTCTAGCTTATAATAATGCACCACCATGTGCCGATGATCTCACGACCCTCAATAACATTCTTGTGACGTTTAATGATCCGGAGAGTTCATTAGGTCAAATGTCGACCCTGGAACCAGAACAGCACGAACATCCCTGTCAATTGGTGTGCGGTGACGTCACTCCGTCTCGCCGTGGTCGTGCCCGATATCTAGTCATCGCCATATACTCATTACGGCCGTTCGCAGAGATGATGCTAATCGTGCGAGTTTGATTGCCCATGGCACTTATGGCACTATGGCACAACGTTCGCGCGGCTGATGGATGACGTTTTGCCCATACGTATTGCCAGGGCTGGTGCAGCCTAGAAGACAGCACTGGCACCCCGGATAGTGTACAGCACAGATGGCCCTGGACAGAAAGATGTTCTTGAAACAATGATCATGACGCAGGGCCATCTGAACTTTGTGACTTTGATGATGGACTGGACACTGTTTCCGGGCTTTCTGGCAGCCGCAGCCAGCCACATCCACTTCCCCAGATGGCCGCCGAACGCGCCCGATCTCCGAATGGGGCTGGAAACTGCTCCGAGCGTGTGGGTTGAGATGGCACGTTCCTGAAAGATTTCTCCCCATGTTTTAAGCATGGCGCCGGGACATTTCCAGCCTTTCCAATGCTTTTATTTTGCACGAGAACAGTACCATGGGAACGGCGGGAACGGGCAGAAAAAAAAAGCAAAGGATGGTCCATACTGCAGTCCAGATGCACGACGTCACGGTCACTTCACTTTTTTGGAGATTACGACTTTACGCAAGTGATAACCCCCTATTTCTGTGCCATCTTTTGGGCCGCTTTTTCCTTTTCACATGCAGGCTGGATCACGGAAATCAACACGTAGCACCTTTGAGTACGTGACCACCCCAGACAGTTATGTTGGCGTTTTTGTGTGCGGCGCGACTCTTTGATACTTTCGGCGCGGCGGTGATGACAATGCGCTGGCATTTTCCATTTCATTTCCAATGCGATTCCGCGATTCCGACGCTTTGCATCATTACATTACTGCATCATTTCCGCAAACGGTCGTCTAAATTACGTCTGCATTACCGCCGCACGCACGACGCATCGTTTTCCATGAATCCACGCCAGCGTATTGCGCCATTCCTTCGTGCTTCCACCTTCCCTTGCGTCCCTCGCAGACCCAAAACCCAAATGAAGTAAGGCCATCGACTGTGCAGAAATCCTCGTAACTGCGCGCCACCCGATGGCCGGGAGGGAGGCTAGTCTCCTCTTGAGCCCCACGCTGACGCACTTCATCTCCCCTTGCGAATGCTCGAGGGCCTGGAGGGGCCTGGAACGCCGTTCGCTCCTATCTATCGCACATTAAATTAATGATGTGTCCCGATGCCCTGGCGTGGCACCTTCCCAGTTTCCACTGGCACTACTGCATTGCGGACCATAATTGGCACGCACCATTTCGACCGGGACCCCTGCGCGCACTCTTCTCGGAGAGCGGAATATCGTGGAGTTTATTGCTGTTCCTCGCCCGCGTCATGCGCGCATAGCTTGTAAGAGAAATAGCGCCAACGAACTGAAGCCATCGTTCGCTTTCGTAGTTTCCATAAAGGTTCCAAACGAGACGTCATGCCGCCGTGGAGCCGGTAAGGGAGATAGTGAGATGTTGAGATGGATTCATAGCGCGGGCCCCACCGATTAGCCCTCTCCTCTCCTACGCACCAAGGGCCATCTCGCAAAAAAAAAAATCATGACTTAAAAACGGGCGCCTTCCCCCTGACCATCCCTATTTCCACTCCGACCAAGGTCGCCATACTTGTATCCCTTCGTCCTCCAGCTCCGTCAATCCATGACCGTCGATACCGTCGAGCGCCAAAAAATACAGTATGCGCAGGAGCTGGCTGCATATACCTTGCGCCAGTGGCGCGACACCCTCGAGCAGCGTAAGGGCGACCCCGACCCCGCCTCGGCGAATGATCCAGTGCCGCACACCCAAATATCGCACTCGCATGCTAGCCGCCAAACACGAGACGGTCGCCATAGTATGTGTCCATCCTCTGAACCATCTTTGGATGTCTTTAGGCCAGTCGATTGACATTTTGCTTCAGACGCACCGGCCCATCCCAAGCCTTAGTGTTTGCTTTTGGGTAACCTGAACGATATATAGACGCATCCATGCTGCCTGCTCCCCGACTTGATTTATGTTGTCTTTTATACGTGCCTCAGCTATTCAGTCGTTCCATACGCACCTGCCGACGTCTATTTGTCACCCCTTCCTCGAGTCGCACACCACGTATTTTCCGTCTGGCTTTTACCCTGGTGCAGTTGTAATCGAGTGTTGACAGGCCGTTCTCGGTTTATTTGCTTAGAGGTGTTGTATATCAAGATTTATTGCCCCGAACCCTTCCCTTTCTTCCGTGATACGGCCACATCAGTAGGATCAACTGGTATGTCATAGGTGGATCGTGCACCAGCGCCTGGGGTACCGAACATGGAAGCATGCATATGGTAAGCGGTACCAGACAGCGCAAAGAAATGAAAAATGCTCGTGGATGACGGTGGAGCATAGCTCCTAGAGCATGCCCATTACGGCGCGCGGTGCTTCGTTAGCCGAGTAAACCTCCAGAGCTCCAGCGCTGGTCCTGAGGCTCCTCTCAAGTACGAACCCCAGTCTGGCCGAGAGCGGGATGACAACCATTGACATACATTACCCCTTACTAGTATCAAGGAGAGACTTCGAAGTCCTTTCGCCTACTATTCTGATCTCTGCTATTGCCCCTCGTGGTGTCGATCGGCCGAAGGCCCAGCAGATACGAGGGAGAGGAATCCTGCCAGGGTAGGCCGCATATACCACGCCATAGCGCTAGACAAGACACGGGACGGGGTAACATTCATCTCAGAGAAGCCACGTATGATCTAATTGCATGAACGAGATCAGTAACTGATGCTAAAATCAGGTCGTTCCGCACATGCTGTATACCTAGCTTTTGGCGTCCGAATAGGCAGCGCCATCGTCTTTGAACCTGCAGACGAGCATTCCCCAACGTCGTAAGGTCGGGCTTTGGGTTGGGGATTACGTTACCATGTACTGATTGCACCAGATCGGATCTGTCGACCGGAACGCGTCGGCGATTAGACGATAGACGTCCTATCGGTTCAATCTGCCCACAAAAGTTATTCGGGCCTGCCTCCCCATCGTCTTCTCTCTTTCATTCGACTCTCATGTGGCGCATCGCTGCTACCTCTCGTCTCTCTCTAACTCTATTGAAACGTTCTCTCGCGACGCATGCGGCGACGACCTCGTCCACAGTCGCAGCGGCGCCTCCGACACGCCACGACTGGACGAAAGAGGAAGTGAAGAGAATTTACGATACGCCGTTGCTCGACCTCGTCTTTCGTGCAGCGAGCGTGCACAGGCAATATCACGACCGAGCAAAGTGCAACTCTGCACGCTCATGAACATCAAAAGTGAGTGATTACATCGGGATAGTGTGAGGTCCCGCAAAGAAAATGTGTCTAAAATCGGACTTGCAGGTGGAGGCTGTAGCGAAGACTGTGAGGTGGACCCGTTAGATGCGAGGCGGCCGTGCTCACGTCTCCAGGCTCGTACTGTTCTCAGTCGTCGAGATACACGACCGCGACCAAGGCTTCCCGTCTCCTGGAGGTCGAGCCCGTCTTGGAAGCTGCACGGAAGGCAAAGGAGAACGGTAGCACTCGCTTCTGCATGGGCGCCGCGTGGAGGGACCTGGCGGGCAGGAAGCGCGGTTTTGAACGTATCTCGAAATGGTCGGGAAATACGCAAAATGGACATGGAAGTGTGCACCACACTTGGCATGTGTCCCCTACCCAGGCGAAACAACTAAAGGAGGCGTATGTACCCACTACTCAGGCTGTTAACGTGACTTGCATGCTGACACCAGTGTGTTCACCAGAGGCTTGACTGCATATAATCACAATCTTGATACCTCACGAGAGCACTATCCCAAGGTCGGTTCCCCCGATCATTTACGGTGCTCGCAGGCTCATCCCGTAATCTGCGCAGGTCATCACTACGAGGACATACGATGATCGCTTGGACACAATATCTCACGCCAGAGACGCAGGTATTAGTGTCTGTTCAGGCGGCATCATTGGGCTAGGTGAGTCGGATGCTGATCGTGTTGGTCTCATCTGGGAAGTCTCCAAGTGTGTTCCATGCTCTCATGAAGGCTCCAGTATATCCTCTTACCGAATGTCTGTAGTATGCCCGAACATCCCGAGTCGTTTCCTGTGAACGCTCTTGTACCCATCAAAGGGACCCCGCTGGAGAATAATGAGGTGGGTATTCCCTCCGAAGCTTCCACGCTCTAGACTTAGCCATAAATGGTGCTTAGCCTGTTTCTCATCATGTGCTTCTCCGTACGATCGCCACTGCAAGAGTCGTTCTTCCGACGACGATCATCCGGCTTGCGGCGGGTAGACAGGGACTAAGCGAGAATGAGCAAGCGATGTGTTTCATGGCTGGAGCGAATGCTGTGTTTACAGGTGATCAAATGTTGACGACACCCTGTGAGTTAGTGCGTATCTGGCCCTCGATGAAGCTAAATGGTCGTCATGGCTTGCTTAGGCTCTCCTTGGGATGAGGTAGGCTTCTTCGCATCACGCGCAGCGTGCTCTCATCGACTTTCTTAGGATAAGTCCATGATGTCTCGATGGGGTCTCGAAGGCATGCGAAGTTTCGAGCAGAAGAGCGTTGCGCGGAAAGAGGAACTTGGCAGGGAACATGTCCCTGTCACTGCGCCTCGTACGGCTACCACAGAAGGCGGAACACGTTTGCCGTGATGCTTGACCCGTTGTGAGTTCAGCTGCCGTTTGACATGTTTGTAGTCTGCACATCTCAGATGACCGGGCCCCCACTCAGCTGGCAGACATTGATCGATCGAATAGGCCAGCACATCCCACCCAAATTACTTACCATGGGTGGGCGTAGAATGTAGAACGCTCACCTCCTTGTAGAGTTGATTATGCCCGAGGGCGATATTTCAAAGAAAGTAGCAAGCATGAGATGCGTGCTGCCTTCCGAGTCCTTTCACTGGATCCTCAAACCAAACCTGTTTCGATTACGTAAACGCAGCACATCCCCACTACATCCACCTCTTTTGGCGAACGCCGGCTGTTTGGCTTGCCGGGCATCGGAAGTTGGCTTCTACGCATGCTTCTCGATTGCCTTGCTGCCTTCTCGTTCAATTTGTTCTATATTCTCTCCGCATACTCAATGAATCGCCTCGCCATGTGACGTGAGCGTCCCATCATCACCAAAACCTGACTTTCCTTCCTCTTCTCTCGCTCACTTTGGAAAGATTGCCTTGCCCGCCTGGCTGGTACCGTCGCGTCGCCCCGGCCGGAGGGCTCGCGAGTGGATTCCATACCCTGTTCGGAAGCCTGGCTTCGATGTAACAGATTTAAGATTGAATTATCACTCTGTCTGGTATTCATATATTCATACCTTAACACACCGACTTTTGACCCGCCCGGGTAGAGAAGCTGGACGTCTGCCCGCAGAAAATGGCAGTGCGCCTGCACCAGCTCGCCTCGGCGTTCTCGTTCTGAGCACCTTTTCACCCCTCTCCACTCTTGCGTTTCTTTTAATATATGTCCCAAATGCGACCTTACATCACGCTTGCCGTTTTTTTTTTCTTACCCCCGCCTTTAGACGCTCTCGGTCTCTAACTCGCGCCGCCGTCGGCGTGGTGACATGTTTATATATCGCACTCGCAATTACAGCGCAGTCGGCGGCCTTCTCACCACTCCTCGCAATATCGGGTCGCCTCCGCTTCAGCTTCAACAACGACAACAGTCTGCGCTCTCGCCCAAAGTTCCGCTGCCACGACGACCCATTCCCCCGCAGGCACGCAAACCTTTCAAGATTCTCCTCCCAGAACAGTAGTCGTCAGGCCTCTGGGTAGTCCTCATTGGGTTGTCGCCGACGATGGGCTGAAAATTCTAGGTTTCTGGCGGTTTCGGCGCAGGTAGTGTATACAGGCGATACCGCGAACATACCCATGGTCGCGTGAGTGAGCTCGCCACCTCCACCCAACTTACGCTACAGTTTGCGTACAGGCGTGTTTCTCTCGCCGATTATAGAGGGAACGTTGTACTGGACACGCTTGTGCGTCCAACGTATGTTCGCTGGAAAGTGGTTATTTCCATCTGGGGCTGATTTTGACCACGTTGGCTAGCCACGAAGTGACAAATTATAGGACCGCAGAGACAGGCTTGGTCGCGGACCATCTCACCAATGGTAATAATCTCCCATCTGTATGCCTCCCGTCAGGACACTCTGGCTTACTGGTGCATATCGCGGACTTTAGCGCCCTCGTTTCGTGAGGTTCAACAACGCGTGATGACGCTCATTCGCGATAAGATTATCGTGGGGCACAATCTTTGGCAATTCCTATCTGCAAGTGATGCCACGTTTCTGGGTTACGAAGTAGCTGATCACCGGCGGGATCTTGCGTGTGCATAACTTAGGTCCTGTGCATCAGCCACCCGACGGTCGACACACGCGACGTCGCTGCCTTTGTTCCGTTCCGCAGAGGCCTTGGGTGTGGGGGTACTACGCTTCCGTTGCACATCCTCGTCCAGCGATTGATGGGTCGCAGCATGGGCCTGGGATACGAACATCCGGTCAGTCTGCGTATCTGATCTTCTCAACAGTCCCACGTATCAGAGAAATGACGCAACAACAGCTCGAAAATGCACGCGCCGCGCTTGATTTATATCGCTCAGCACAGCACCCATGGGAAAGCGCGATCGACTCCGGGTCGTGGCCCTGTGCACTACCGCCCATAGGCTATGCGGAGTATTTCCTTTGAGCCAGTGATGGGAAAAGGGCAGGGAATTGGATGGGGCGTGTGAAAAGCCGGTGGGGGAGGTTTCATGGATTACTAATTCCCACGCACATTTTTTTTTTCTTCTCTGCGAAACCTGTATTCCTTACCTTAGGCTCCTTGAGTGACGTGGTCGTTCCTTCCAGGTTGCACGTCTAAGTACATGCACTCAAAATGCTGCAAAGCTTTAATGACTTGTTTAGCTATCCCATCCCGGGCTCCACGGAGATGTGGCAGCCACAGGAGCCACAGCAAACACCTGGCAGGCCAACTCCGGAGCTTTCTCGGGTCCTCACCGTTAGGTCCGAATGCGGCTCACCCGCAACCCTTTGTGCGCAGTCAAGATATTTGGCCCGCAAGATGGTTATCGCATACCCACACTGCCTTGGTCAGAGCCTGCAGAGATATGGATCTACCAGCCAACGTCGCTACCATCCCCGCCCTTTATGACTGGAGAATGTTCTCTCCAGCAGGCGCCCAGGTGCATTACATAAGGTCGGAGGATACAGCAAACGACCGCATCGCCCGCATCATATCGCGCTCCGGGCCCATTACCATTGGCTTGGATTTCGAGTGGCGTCCGACCTTCGAGCAAGGGAGACCTGAGAATCCAATTGCGCTCGTTCAGGTCGCATGCGACGATGAAATCCTGCTAGTGCACGTTAGCGCAATGCCAGGTACTGTCCTTTCTTTTTTTTTTTTTCTTTCACATGTCATGTTTGGTTCCCGGCGCTAAATTATCCCGCCATCCCCATTCATCAGGTTTTCCCACCGGCCTACGCGATCTTTTGGAGTCGGAGAACAGCGTCAAAGTCGGGGTTGGGATTCAATGCAAGTGTGGGCGGTGATATGCCCTTTCCTTCCCCCCCCCTTTTCTCCGTCGCGATCGGCTGAATGGCTAAATGAAAATTGTTCAGATGACTGCAAGAAGCTGTGGAGGGATCACCGGGTATCTGTACACAACTGCGTGGACCTAGCGCTCCTCGCTCGATCGGTGGACACGCGTTGGAAGGGACCGTACAAGGGCGGCATTGGGCTCTCACGTCTAGCCGAAGTTTATGTTGACCGCAGGCTCCGAAAGGGCTCAACGCAACGAAGCAATTGGGAAATGGAACTTTCCCTGAAGCAACAAGAATGTGAGTTTGGTGTGGCCCCCTTCCCCCTCGGTCGCCACCGTCCACGCAGCTCCGCAGATAGATGCCGACGAGTCCTTGCCTTCCTTTTTTAGATGCGGCCAATGATAGTCACGCCAACCTGACGCTTTACCGGGTCCTCGTGCAGCGGGCGCTGGACTCAATGCCCGCCCCTGAGCCAGAGTATTTTACGTTCCATGCTATAAGGGGAGTATTACGTGATAATGAGGGGAGGCCTTGGTTCCCGTTCAATCCCCATTACGATCCCGGTCCCCCCTTGCGCACGGTGGAATCGGAGGCACCGCCTGAGCACCGCCCTGAATAGAAATTTATCCCCTACAGCGTGTAGTAGCACCTGTCACAAATAGAATAAGTACAAATCCAAGTCTTTGCGCCGCCCATTCAGCATTGCCGGGGGACGTTGTCGAGTTGAAATAGGAACGGTGCCAGGGGGAGGCCGCCACAACCCTCGTCCCGGTGTGTTTTGTGTGTATCTGTCGATGGTAGGGTAGCAAGTGTGAGGATGAGGAGGATCATACTCGAAATGTTCCGGGAAAAAGTGATCGGGCGCGCGCCGGGCGAGGGATTTGATTGAGTGTCGTGTTTGACAGTGCGCGATTTCGTACTGTGTAGAGTACGGTACGTTTTGTGCCTGTATGCGCGTCCGATTGAATTTTACGGGATTGAGCGATACAACCCGCCATGCCCAAAAACTCCCCATTCCCCTTCCGTCCTTTCCTTAACTGCCATAAACCCACACACCCTTGTGCCTCCTCCCTTTCCTTCCTTCCTTCTCCTTCTCCGCAATGTGGGGCAGCACCAGCACCGCCCTCTCGTCCGCAGCGCTCTGGACGCTCCTCCTCCTTGTATCTCGGTTTGGCGAGATCGCCGCCAGTCAAGCCCAGACTTTTTTGCCACAGGTGCCGTCATTCCCCCCCCCATAATCGCTTCGCGCTTTGTCTCATCACGCTTATTTCCTTTCCTTTTCCAGGGATTTTTCTTTGACTGGAACCCTCCGGGGACCACAGTTCCGATACCCGTAACGCGTGCGTACTCTCCCTGCTGAATTTTTTTTTTGCGGCGTGTGGAGGGAGGAGGGAGGAGGGAGGGTGGGAGCTTGTGTGTCGGGATCTTTTCGTCTTGCTCATCAAGCGCTCGGTTACAGAACAGTGCGAGACGTTACACATCACTTGGCAGCGCGGGTCCACGGCCACAGGGTAGGCTATTTCCGGTCCTTCGCGCGACCTTCCATTGACGGCGCCCTCAGGCCAAATCCCACATCTCCTTATTCCCTTCAAATCTTCACTTCGTGCGTCCTCCGCGTGATTGGGTTCTCTCCGCACTCTAACCGCCCTCCCCTTTCTCCCCCACACCAGTACATTCATTGTCCCTATCACCGTCCCTGCAGGCGATGGAACCAGCTTGGTACGATCTTTGCAGCAGCCTCCGAAAACCACCTCTGACATGTTTTGCGGATTTTCTAGGATTTCCAGGTTCCATTTGCCCCTGGAACTCAGGTATGTCACTCGCAATTCTCGATGACTCGATGGATGTCCCTGACTCTGCCTCCTCTGACCTAGTATCAAATATGCATGGTGCGTCCTTTGCGCCTTTCGCCGTCGCAGCTCGCTCGCTCAATACGCCTTCAGTGGGCTGCAGGGGGCGTATCGGGTGGCTGTCAAGGCATTTACACAGTCATCCCCAATACCACCGCCACCGCACAGAACCCAGCGACCTGCAAGAATGTGACATACCCAGCCACGGCGTTGAGCGTCGACGCGGCCGTCGTAAATGGTGCCTTCTCCCAGTATGGGTGGGTTCCACAGGTGCGTCAGTGGACAACTGTTTGCGTCCATGCGATGAACAAGTATCTCGCATGGCAACCTGCAGTGCACGGATATCCGAGTCAAACCGCAGAATGGCACAGGTCCCTACACGTTTACCGTACGTACTTGCCATTGACTCACTCGCGCGGTTCCTTGATTTCGAAAAATGCAGGTGGCGCCAGCACTGCATCCACCATTGAACATCACGTCAAACGGTGATGCCATGAACTGGACTGTTTCATTTGTATGTCACTCCTAAGGTTCCCCTCCTCAGTTCGCGGCTTACTTGGTGATGATTAGTCCCATGGTCTTCCCTTTTTCGTCTCAGTTGTAGACTCGCAAGGCAACGGATGGGCGCAGGGGCCGTTGCACAGTGGTGATGGTCCTGACACCTCGTGCCTTGACTTAAACAGAAGGTGTGTTTCGAACCTCATCAGTTTGTCGTTGTCGCTGAAACGGACGTAGTTCTTCAAGTGGTTCATCACACGTGGGTACCACCATAGGTGCGGCCGTAGGCGGTGTCGTCGTTGGTCTGCTAGCTGGTGCATTCGGACTACTCGCCTTCGTGCGGTGTCGTCGTCCTCGCAACCGTCAGGAATCCCGGGAAGACTTGACCCGTGACAATCACCTTGCCGCACATCCCCCTCAAAGTGCTCGCGCAACTTCGGTCAACAGTGGCCGCTCCCCTCTCTCTGCGGGCGGAAACGGACTGGAGTACATCGTGGAGCCGTTTGCGATGCCTTCACCACCGAGCGATGCAGGCGCCCCCCTCCTCGGAAGCCAGCAGAGTCCAACTGGGCAACCCCAAGATGCCACCTCTACCTCGGGTTTGAGTGATCCGGCAGACCAGAATGCGGCAAGGAGGCAGAACGTTTATGTCGTGCACCACGACGGTGGCCGTGCCCCGGTCACCGTATATACCGAAGCGGGTGCGGAGGTCGTCGAACTTCCGCCAAGATATCCCGCAAACAGCACCAGTTCCCCTTCGGCCCCTTCCGCTACTTCGGAGAGTGACGCATCCCGTGAAATCAATAGAAGAAGGGATCCCAAAGCAACGCCTAGGAAAGGAACCCGAGCGGCGCGTCCATGAATGGATGGTGATATGTTCGCATCTACTCGAATTTTTCAAATTCTACTTTCGCATTAATCTTTTATGAATTTCTTGGTGCAAACTAAGTTACATTCACTACATTGCCGATATCCTGTACTTTTCACAATCCGTGTATATTTGGGATCCTGGGTCATTTCGTCTTTGTCTTCTGCTGTGGATTTTTCCTCCCTGGGGTGGGTACCCTCCGAATCAACCCGTTCGTTTTTTTTTTATCCGGAGACATGTTGTGTACCCAATAGGTTGGTACCGGTACAATAAAATTGATCACTTAGCTGTCTGTCTGTCTCTGTCACTGTCACTGTCTTGTCCCGCCGCGGTGCGATCGGTGACTGATTTCCTCTAAACAAAGGCGCAACAACTTTATTCCCATGCACTGTCTCAGTCCCTAAGTTATAATTTGCTATTCGCCCCCCAAAAAGACGCCGATTGGACATGGCCGCCAACCACCGAGCTCAGAGAGCAGGCGCCACCCGTTGGGTATATTTCTTTTTCCGCCTGCTGAAACCTGTTCCTCGGCTAAGGTGTCCTGAGAGGGGGACTGGATGTCGCTCGGGATATAGAAAGCGAGAGCGCCGCTTTTACCCGCGTTTCCATCACGTCGAGGTCTGCCTCGGACCACGCAGGCGCAGCCTCCTTCGTCGCAATTCAAATCAAAAGGCGATGTGAGTGAGAGAAAGAAACGTTGCGATGCCGTACCTACCGTAGCGACATGCATTGCACCGAGGACGGTGGTTGAAATTCCGGCCAGTCGCCTGTCCGATTCGCACAGCGCCGTAAGCAGCGCCCGCGCCCTGTTTGCGATGCGGAGTGAGAAGTCAGAGTGAGCGAATGATCCGTTCTAGCTGTTGTGGGGGAAGGGGGGGGGAGTCAGGCGGTGACATACCCTTGCCGAAATCTCAGCGACGATGACGATGACGATGAAAGCTCGCGCTGGCGTGCAGGTAGCAGTGCCTGCACCAGCTGGAACACGACCTCTTGTTTGCGCGCGGCAACGTCCGCTTCTGACTCGTCGGAGCGACGACGCCATTCGATGAGCCATGCGGCCCACGCAGCAAGGCAGATGTCGTAGGACGTTCTCTCGGCTATCGGTGCTGCCGCTGCCATCGTCGCATCATCGCCATCATTTGGGTCGCGCTGGTCAAGGTCATCGTGATCGTAATTGTTGCCATCTCCGGCGAGTAAATGCGCGATCATACGCGACGTCAGCACCGCAGAGAAGTGGGCATGATTCGCCGCGACGCTCTCAAGTAGCGGGACCCAAATTTCCAGCAGCGACGTCGGCGGATGATGACGGTGCGAGCCTCTTCCATTTTGCGACACGCGTTTTCTAGAGAAAAAAAAACCCCCCCCCAAAGAAAAATAAATAAATTCGCGTCAGTCCGCGTGGTTATCTGAACAGCGTTTTCCCGCATAAAAGAACAGAGGATCGACTGACTTGCGAGAGATGGGGACTAGAGCACCCTTCACGAGCAGTGCGTCGCAGAGCTTGTCGAGGGCCCAAGCCTCTCTCGGCTCTGGCTCCTCATCGGCATAGCCCTCGCGGTTGCCATCGTCGTCCCCCGCGTGCTGCCGCCCGCGGTGATGAGGCGGCAGCACCCACGAAGTAAAATCGTCACCATCAATTGCGCGCGTATGCGCAGTGGCTGCTGCTACGCGGGCTTCGGACAACCAGCGCTCGATCTCGCGCAACACGCCCGATATGTCGGCCGCGTAGCGCGCGCGTAACGACGCGTCGCGCGAGACCGTCTTCAACATGCTCTTATAATTTCTCAGCAGCGGCTCCACCGGACGGCTGATCGGCGGCGGCGGTCGCAGCACGGTCCCGGACGCGTGGGCGTGTGGGAGACCCGGGTTCAGCGCGGGGAAAAAGTAGTTGTGTAGGAGCCAACTGAGGGACTAGGGACGTAAGGGCCAAAAAAAATCAATTAAAGAAAACCGCGATTCGCGTTTTCTCTTTCCATGAGCATTTGTTTTTGGTTTTGGTAAGGCGGGGTAGGGGGGATGGAGCCCTCACCTCATTTGCACCATCACGCAGTAGCTCGAGGCTCGGTAGGTCCTCGTGCGTCGCGGCGTGCCGCAGTTCAACGAGCCAAGCGGGGAGGCCTATCTGTGTGGCGATGGAGAATATCGAGCGCGCGTACGTCCCTGCTTGGAGAGGATCCACGAGGCCGTTGACGAGGCGGATGAGCGCGGTGGCGTAGCTCTGTCGCAGAGACAACGAGGAGGGCACGCCCGCGCCGGAGGTGTTGTCTTGTCGCATGGCGACGAGAATTGAGAGAAGAGATTCGAGCGCGTGTGGCAGAGCCGTCATGAATCTCCAGGTGGAGAGCTGGTTATCTTCGTGTAAAGGTTCTCATTCACTTTGGGCGTGAGCGAACGATACGTACCCTTTCTATGGCGAGGTTTCGAGAGGCGTCGTGCGCATCTTCTCCGTAGACCCACGAGCAAAGCTGATCTAGCTCAACGAGCGTTGCCCATGGCACTCGGCGGGGGAGTTGCATTTATTTTGCTTTTTTCGTTTTCAAAAAACTCAGCGGGACATGCTATCACGTGTGACATCGACACGTGAAAGTGAAATTCGATGACGGTAGTTCCATTATGACATGTTCGTCCGATTGTATAACGTTTTAGGCGCATCTAATATCTAGAGTCGCCACACTCTCAATCCCCACAACCACCTCGTTATGCATATTGCCGGGGAGTGAATTTGAGCATGCAGCCGTCTTGCGGAAAGAGGGTCGCAATAATTCTACGTGATCACTCAGCGACAAAGACACCTAAAGGAGGCCGACATGATACTCACTGCACTTTATCACTCTTCGGGGTTCGCACGTGTTCCCACTCCGTCAGTTCACTTGCCAAGGCAAGTACAATGGCGATGTTCATCGTCGCATACTCGATCCCGATGCACTTGTGAGGACCACTGCCAAAGACAAGGTAGTTTTGCGGGTTTTTGTTTGCAGGGTTTTCCGGATCAAGCCAACGTTCGGGGCGTAGAGTATCAGGCTCAGGGAAGACCTTGGGGTCATGCAACGAGTTGTAGAAGGATGGGATAACCATGCTACCAGAGGGCACCGTGTAAGTGTCCGAAATAGGGAACGCCTTGGTGGCCAGATAAGGTACCTATCCACGAAATCAAAAACCGCCAACACGTATAGATTAGAGTGAAGACCCACCATCGTAACAGGTGGCTTAACACGAAGACTCTCCTTAACTACAGCTTTAAGGTATGGCATCTGATCGAGATCCTCGAGAGTCATTGGCCTGTCATGTTGGCCAGGGCGGATGCGGCTCTGTTCTTCACGAATTTTAGCCAGAATATCTGGGTGATCAGCGAGATGTTGAAATCCATAGATCAGGCCGCTACTCATGGCATCTTGACTAGCAAAGAGGAAGGAGAAAACGACCATGGCCATCTCGAGATCACTGAACTCCTTGCGGCCTTTGTAAGCAGGATCGTTAAGAAGAGTGACCCATTCGTCGAGCATGCACTGAGGTTCCTTGCCCTGTGCCATTGCCTCCTTGCTCCTCTTAGCAGCGAGCTCGAGCCAGGTAAAGGCAACTTTACGTGCTTGGATGGCGCGGTAAATTTTGGTGCCAGGAAGGGCGAACGGGAAGTTGACCAGTTCAAGTGCGACGGTGATAGCCCAATACTTGTCACTTATTTCGCGCGTAGCTCTATCTGGCAGGTGATTCCCGCAGAAGACGCGGAGTGAAGTCTCCATATTAAGGTCGCGCACGGTCATCATAATAGGTTTTTCGGTTGAATCGGCGTCAGCCTCCGCTAGCCACTTCTTGAGGTGCCTGCGGGTGATAGAATCCATGATATTGAAATACAGTCTAAATTGGGATGGCAACGTGAGCGGGGCGGATCCCTGCAGGCACATTCTTTGAATAACTTACCCAAGTGCCTTGTGGGTGAAGAGATTATTGAGACCACGACGGTAAGCTACGTGCTCCTTGCCTGTCAGAAATACCCTGTACAGAAATCAGGTTAAACGGTGTTACGGTGGAGATAGAAAGCGTTACCAGTTATCTGGACGTAAGACCTGTTTTGCTGAATACACTAGACACGGTTCCGCATGGGCGGGAGAGTTGAGAATCTTGCGAGAATATTCGGTGCTGGATGCCATGACAATAAATCTAGTGTTCAACACAAAAGTCAAATTTGCAACTCAAGAGAGACGAAGAGAAGCCAACATGTTGAAGACGCTGAGAGCGCTAAGGGCTCCAGAGTTCCATTGCTTGGTGTACCCCTCCATGGTAGGCTTCATCGAGTCGGCGAACTTGCCGATGATGGGGATAGTCCAGCTGGAGCCAGGGAGGTGTTTCTTCTTGTATCGATACACGGATTGTTCGAGAGCGAGGAGGGCAAAAACGATGGCTAGGGTGGTATAAGTCCAAGTTGCCGCCTTCGAGGCGGAAGAAAGGAGTGGAATGTTGGAAAGCTGGGCCAGGGAGGTGGAGGAAGGCATCGAGACAGTGGCAGAGAGGGCCTTGAACATGCTGGCCATGGTGGTGGTGGTCTGACTGAGAGCCCTTTCGCCTCCATGCGGCCGTCGACGTCGCATATACCGACCCACCGCGGAAAGTCGGCTTCTGATTGGCTCAGCACAAAAATCAGTCCATTATATTTTACCACGTGACTCGACAACGTCGGCTTCTTGGCTTGGCGCAATATTATTAAGTAAGCGCCGTGAGATAAGATAACGTCACTCAGCAGTCCCACCCGTACACAAACCCTTCGTCTCCCTCCCTCCCCTTCTTTCCTTCACCTAACGGGCAGATGCTCGAGTTGAACCTCTCACGCAACAACAAATCCACAATGTTCCGGGAGGCAAGCGTCTCTGTCTCCATCGCGGAGATAAATCTGGAACAACCTCATATCGGCAGCAGAGGGAGTGTAGCGATGACTCTACTCACGGCTCGAATGCATTCACATAGAAAAGGCCGTCATCGAGCTTGACAGGTGGAAATTTCGTTGTCGGAGGCAGCCTAGGATACGAATCCCACTTGATATTCCCAATGGTCAGGGACTAAGACGGGAGAACGTTCACACGGACCTACCTCTTTGCGAAGAACCCAGCCGACCTGATTTTGAAACATATTCGCAAGCCACTCATCCGAGATGCGCTCCATGGAGAAAATCTTTACCACCCATTCGCCAGTGCTTTGCGCATCATGGGTTTCATTCTTGGCAGACTTTACTCGACCGTGATACGAGACCGAGTTGAACTCTGGGGCTCTGCCGCTGTGGCGAACACCGTCATAACTCGTCAGCACGGTCGTCGGTCCTTTGGAACCTGGCTTATAACCAAAGTATACTGGGTTCGGCGTCTCTGCAGTAGTTGTGAGGAGGGTGACGTGCAGATGGATGTAAGGTTGAGGCGGGATTAAAGAGGACAGGTCAGCTGGCAGGGAGATACGTGAAGTATGGTAAGGAGCGGCGATGACCACAGCATCGTAATCGCGCCGTCCTTCCTTTGTTACAATTGTCCAAACGTGGTCCGGATGCGGCTCTATGCCAACGACCTGGTGCAAGGTTGATACTTACGATTTCACAGAGAAAAGGTAGAAGAACCGCTCACCTCTGTATTAAGGAAAACCTGCGCCCCGGATCGTTTCACAAATTGTTCGAATATTTGCCAGTTTCCTCCTGTGACAGAGACACCGCCGTCCGCCGCAAGAGAGCAAGCAACTTCCAATCCATGCATGTCATCGACATTCTGAGTAGTGGAGAAATAAGAGAGGGTAACTGCGGTCAACAGGCAGCCTGACCTGAGCATAATTAACGCGCGTCATGGCTTCAATGAACTCATTTGTGAGCTTCTCTGAGACACCATGGCTCTGAAAGTATTGGGAACCAGTCTGGGAAATGAGCTCGGTCCAGTTCAAAGCATCGTTGAGCCCCTCAATGGAGGGCCAAGTTTGCACATCTGGTTCATATAGCGTGACAAACTTGTCTGTCATGGACCGGACGCTGCACGGCAGATGAAAACCCCAACAGATGTGAACATTTGAAATGACTCACAGCTCTCGCGTGGTCGTTGGCGAGAAATAGCCGTACCTCCACAGGAACCTGACGTTGTTTAGCCAGGAGCTCCAGGACCCCGATGCATAGCTCTGCCGTGGAAAGCGTTAACAACTGTATAGGTGGCATACCACGAGACATCGTACCGTAAATAAGATCTGTTCCCCGTCCCAGAAAGCCATATCGCCGTCTTCTCCTTCGAACTCATATAGTGATAAATTGAATTCGGTGACGGCCCGCTGAAGGTTCTTGTTGACTTGTACAAAGATGGATGCGCCAAGTTCCACAGGCTCGTATTCGGTGTTATTATACGGGTATGCCGTGGTGCTCCCTTCACGGAACTGAGCACGAGAGCCACACAGGATCGAATGACTTACGGCCTCCAATGTAGTCGCTGCGCTCATAGACTTCGATCGCGACATCCAGGCCAAAGCGCTCTTTCGCCTTGGCGATCCAGAATGCTGCGGACGAGCCGCCAGCCCCCGCGCCGATGATTGCGATGCGTGGTGATCGCGGTAGCGCTACATCAGCTGCTGGGGACGGTGAAGGGAGGGGCCTTGACGACCAAAGACTCTTGATGTCGAAAGGGAGTTGAAAAGCACGAGAGAGAGACGCTGCAACCAAAGCAGAGAAGATAACCTTGCGCATGATTCCACGAACCCGGGATTGCTTAACCGTTTGTCCAACACAGGGATGGGTGTCCGCGCGTGTCGTGTTTCAGGGTCGCCGCCCCCGCTAATACAGCACTTTCCCACGGGAGCATTGCCTCGGCCAGTCCTGGGAGGGCGGCCCGGGAGAATCCGAGGGTGACACGGACGACTTATCTGTCCTATCTGTCTTTCGCTGTCTTTCGTAACACCGGGGCGAACTCAGAGCAAACACAAAGAGACAGCCGCTCCAGGGAGCCCGTCTCGGTCACACACAAAAACAAATGATATTAGCCATGCCGCCGGAGCTGGCAGAGCGCACCCTCGCGCTCTGCCACCCGCGCGACGTCGCGGCGTTCGCGCAGACCTGCCGTCGCGCGCACGCGCTCGTCTACCAATCCCCCGACCAGTACCTCTGGCGCCTCCTCTTTCTGCGCTTCCCCTTCGACGACCCGCGCCTCTCCACCGCTCCCCACAGCACACGAGAACAATAGCAGCGACGGGGGTGGACTGGCGAGCGAAGCTGCAGCGGCGCGTGCGGGCGGAGCGGATCGCGCGGCGCGACGGGGACCGCCGCGAATTCGTCGACGTGGTGCTCGAATGTATCCGCGAGGCCGCCGCGCCGCGCCTGGGCGCAAGCTCGAGCACGGACGGCAGCACATCGTCCACGTCCACGTCCGCGCGCGAGCCGTCGAACAATCTCTCGTGGGTGACGAGGGTGTTGGCGCTCGGCGAGTCGCCCTGGATCAAGGCGTTCCTGCGACTAGAGCAGCCCGAATCCGTGTCCCCGAGGAGCCTGTCGTCCGCTTCGGAGATGCTCCGCGCGCACCTCGCACTCTCGCTCGACCACGGCGCGGGCACCGACGCGCCCGAGAAACTCAGGGCCCTCCGCAGGGTGAGCAGGGCGCACGTCTACGACCTTCGAAATTACGCCAGGGAGGTGCACTGGGGCCCGTTCACCCCCGCCGGTGACTGCGTGAACTGGACCCACGTCAATGCGATCGTCACCGTGGTCACGATGAATCTGCGGGATTTTGGAGTCCACTGGCCCAAGGAGTTCAGGCCCCAGTCGATGGTTCAAGGCTTGGAGGCTTGCCGTCCGTACTCTGCCGCCGGGCTCTCAAGCGATCTTCCCTCGATTGGGCGGGAGTCGAGGGCCAGTGGATGAGGATCGTCTGCTTCTGTGATTACCGGTACGCCTCAATGCCTCACTGTTTTCCACTCAAAATATAAACACAAATGGCGGCAACGAAGAGACCTGATCAGTGAGTCGTTCCCTCATACGAGTGTATTGTGCAGCGCACGAGAAACATATTTAACTTTTGTCCCCGCCCGCGCAGGATTCAACGTTAGTATGCTCGAGGGGGATTTACCGCCCTGCTCTGCAGTCGAGCTCATATACCCTTTTGCGAGCAGAACTCTGGCTGGAATCCAGGCTTCTTTGATGACGAATTTCAGGAAGCGTCGCGGCTCCTTCTCCTCGACCTCCGACTTATCTCCGTGGAGAGCGACCCAGGGGCGTTGGAGAAACTGCCAGATCCCTCGCGACCCCCAATAACGTTCGGGGGTACGATGCGGGGTTTCAATTCAGACGAGGTCTTGAATAGGTCAGTTCGTGGCACCGTCAGAGTGATGAGGGACGGGAACATTCGGTGGAGCTTCGTGAGTGTGCGCCGGCGCGATGGACGGCGAAGCTGCGACATGGCTCATCATCGTCCCACACCGCCAGGTTTCAATATATAATCGTCACGACCAGTGGAGGTTAGTTTCGATCGAGCCACTCTAGTAGCTGTCCTGATCACGTCAAAACTCACAGTTCGGAGGGGGTCCAGATCGGAGGTGTGTGCAGTGCGGCGGGTATTGTCGGAGCGTGGTCGGGTGCACATCACGAGCAAGGTAGATCCCCATCTATTCGCCTTTACGCCACCTATGCTGATAGCTGATCACCTGCGACTCATCTGCACCGCTTGCAGGCGACCCTTCAGGTCGGTGGAACCCCTCCCCCTGAATGCTTTTGCATGAAGTGAGATCGCTTCGCTTATTCTTCTTCTTCACAGGTCCATTCTGGCTTTTCAAGGCCGAAGAGGCCCAGGAGAATATCCTGAAGGGGCACCGGCGGAAGTAGTCGTTGCCCCCAGATTTATCAGATCTTCGCACAACGAATTGCGGCATCATTATGTTGATGTGTGCCTGGACACTTTTGGCTGGATGATGTGGTGATGACCTCGATTTCGAGAGGAGGGGTGGGATATCGTATGGATAGGCGTTCTATGATTATGGCATGTCACTACTCACGGAAGCAATGTTGTAACAGCAGCAGCACCAGAGAATGGAACAGAATACTGAATGTCGCGACGTCCGGACAAAGGTCCAGGAAATGACGCCCACTTTACTCCCCTCCCCTGGGACATCACTGGGACATCACAATGAATACGAATCACAAGGAAGTGAGGTGAGATGCCCTCGAATGGGAAAACATGGAATGGAAGGCGTGCTGCGGATGTTTCACCGTTCACCGGCCTGCTATCCCTGTCTCGCACCGCACCATGCGGCATGTGCATGTGGGCGAGCCCAGGACTAGTGGGCGCAAAGACGGCTGATTTGCCCATCATAATAAAAAAATTAAAGGACGTTTCAAGATCTGGGACAGCGGCGCGGGGCTGTGGCGCTTTGGGGCACCGGTCTTCAATGCACCGTGGTTGTACTAGTACTTTGTGTGCCAACGACGCATGCCAAAGGAACAGAAAGAAAAGAACAGTTCTTTTTTTTTTCTCTCCCGGGGCGCCCCATTGTGCCCATTCGCCCGGCAATTTTGGCCCAAATCAGCAATCCCTACGCACATGCGTGGAACACACAACTTCTTCCTCTCCTCATCTTCTCCCCCACCAACCCCCGAGAAGCGTGCTGAGCCCGCCCTTGGCGGGCGCGCTGCTCGGCTCGGGCGTCGCGGGTCGCTCAATCTCCTCCACCTTTGCCTTGGTCGTCGGCCGCTTGTCCGCAGCGGCCGCTTCTTCTGCGGCGTGCACAGGTGCGGGCGCGAGGAAGGCAGACGCGGGCTTCTTCTTCCCGGCGCGTTCCTGCAGGCGGTCCACGTCAAGCTGCACGTAATTGAGCGCAACGTCGAAAAATAGGGGCTTCTTGTACTCCTTGTTGTCCGCGGATGGCGAGCCGCCATTGTAAGCGAACCAATCGCTCTTAAACCGGTTGCTGTCCTCTGTCACTTCTCTGTCTAATTCATCAAAGTCTTCGCTTGCGAGTGGGAAGAACGATGGGTCGCCATCCACGATCGGATCTGTGTCGATTGTTGAAAGGACGGATCTGGCCTCTCGGAGATGGATGTTGCTTCGTTGTGTAAGTGTCAGAGCCTCGCCATACCTTTTGACAGGAACGTAAGTAAGTGCCAAATACCGGCATCTGTATGTCATTATTAGCATTTATATCATTACGGAGACGTGGTGAAACCGATTTGCGTTACCTGCGTGCATTCGTAAAGGAAATGCGACAGTCGACGGCAGCCGCCAGATCAGGACTCTCGTCCACAATCGACAGAGTTCGCATCTGATTCAAACTCTGTAGTATCGTGTCAAACAGCTTGACTACGGCCGGATAAAGACGGGCATCGACGATCTCCTTCCGGGATTTAGAGGTGCATTCTTGCTTCCGGGTGGGCGCCGAGCAGCCTGGGTGCTTTGCGCCAAAAGGGTAGAGATGAGGAGTAAATCCCGCTGAATACGACGTGCGAGAAGGTGATAGACGATGAAGACGTGGACGAAATGAATGTCCCGAACGCCGGACGCCGACGATCCGGATGTCGAACCGCTTGCCTGCAAAGTCAGAAATTGGGGTCAGAGAAAGATAATCATGATGAGAACGTAGTAGGCGAGACAGCCGCTGACATTCTGAGCCTCGACCAACTTCGCGCTACATCTTCTGCGTCGCTCAAGGCGAGCAGAATATTGTCGTACGCCGCAACGCCGCGCTTGGATCTCCCACCTTTGGCAGGCCTACTACGCTTCTTCCTTTCCGATCCGTCGACGTCGGCTGCCTCGAAGCCTCCACGGTCTCCTCTCTCAGCTTGACTTCCCCCTCCTGCACCTTGACGAGGACGTCGACGAGTTCGGGATTGCGCACGGGGACCGGCTGCCCTTCCCACAACAGCGGGCGGAGCTTCCGCTCGGTGCCCTTCGCTCCGGCGCCCGCTTCCTCCTGCAGCTTCCGCACGAGCGCATCATACTCATCGACGATCTGGGCGCGATGCAGTGCAGACTGCTCCCGGACGATGCCATCGACGTCGTACGCGCGCGCGCGGCCAAGCTCGTGCGCGCAATAGCGGATCTCTGGCCCGATCTCGTCGGCGACGCACGTCGCGAGCGCTTGGTCGCGGCTCGTCGCGGCGCGCTCCGCCAGCTCATCGAGGATGCCCCGCGCGACGCTCAGCTGCACGAGTGCGTCCTCGAACTCGTCGCGGTAGCGCAGGAAGCGGCCGTTCAGGATCAGCGTGTACGCCGTCGCCTCGAGGACGTTTGCGGCGCCCAGACGGCCCGCGCCGTACAGTGCCTGGCATTGCGAGAGGAGCTGCGTCGCCCAGTGGACCGCGCGGCGGAAGCGTCCCGTCGCGTTGTGGCGCATCGCCCCGGCCTTGGACGCGTTTTCGGGGAGGGCGGCGAGGGAGAGGAGTTCCTGTGCATAGGACCAGGCGCGCTCTGCCTGGAAGAGGAGGAGTTCGAAGCTGGGGGGGAGAGAAAGCTCGTCGTCACAAGGAGAGCACATGTAGGTAGGTCAACAGCCGACGAACTGTCCGTCCTGGGTCTTATCCTGCGGAACGATAGGCGGTTTTTTAAACTCGCGACCCCGTCCATGTGTGACTTTGAGGCTCGAGCGAAGTCGATGGGTCCTGTTGGCGCAATGTTTGCTGCGAGAGAATGTGAGGGAGGTCGATCAGATCGGTTAGGTTAGGAAATACGCACCGATATCGCTCGTGATCGTGATAGCGAAGCCCATAAAGACTGCGTTGCTCGTTCACGAGCTTGAGGGCTGTAAGTTATTTTAAGAACGGGCCCTTGGAGTCGAGGAAACATGGCGCTCTTACCTCTGAACGAGAGAGTCCTCTGAGAGTCGGCCATGGCGGTCGATTGTGACAAGCAGTGCTCTGAGCCGGGCCGACCCAACGATCAATAATCATCACGGCCCTCGCCAGTGCAGTGCACCGCGGCAAACTCTGCTGAATCGACCACCCCAGCACACCAGATGGCAGAAGAAACGCTCCCACCGACCCTACAAAACATCTTGGACCAAAGGTCCTTGAAGTGGATATTCTGCGGCACGTCTCCAAGCACCCTCATTTATGTCGTCCTCATCTCATCTATCCTCACTCTCGCACAGGTGGAAAGGGAGGCGTAGGTGCGTGTACCCCCCTCCCTTTTGGCCCTCTCGAGTGTAACCGGGTTTATCGATCGGGGTGCCTATCGTGCCTAGGTAAAACCACGACGTCGTGCTCCCTCGCCATCCAACTGGCACAAGTCCGGGAATCAGTCCTGCTTATCGTACGTCTCCCAACCTAATCCTCCCACATATAATTGCCGGAATACCTCACCATCCCCCCAAAAAAAATAAAATCTTGCGGCATGCACGCGCGCGCGCGAAATGCATGGATGAACAACAGTCGACCGATCCCGCGCACAACCTCTCGGATGCGTTCGGACAAAAGTTCTCGAAAGACGCGACGAAAGTGAACGGCTTTGAAAACCTCTCCGCGATGGAAATCGATCCGACGAGCGCGATACAGGAAATGGTCGACCAATGTCTGCGCCCCCTTTCGTCTCCTTCGTTTCTATAATTAACACTTTCTTCCGCTCCGCACCACGCACGCATGACACGGAACATGTGCCCTCCCCCCGCCTCTTACCTTTTTTTTAAAAAAAAACAGCGGACCAAAACGGCGTCATGGGTTCCATGATGCAGGACCTCGCGTTCGCCATTCCCGGCGTGGACGAGGCCATGTCCTTTGCCGAGATCATGAAGTACGTCGTTCAATCTTCAGTCCCATTTCATCTCATAGATCAATCGTCCGTGGTGATGTTAACGTAAACCTGCGCAGACACGTCAAGTCGATGGAGTACTCTGTGATCGTCTTCGACACGGCCCCAACTGGGCACACGCTCCGCTTCCTCTCCTTTCCCACCGTGCTGGAAAGGGCGCTCGGGAAACTCTCGACGCTGAGCGGACGGATCGGACCCATGTTAAGTCAGGTAAATGGCAAAAATCGTCAGTTTTTCGTGCCTTGGGGGAGGGGTTGCCGTCGCCGTGCGCCCCTCGCCCCTTTTCCTGAACGGTGTGTACCATTCCAGGTGACTACGCTCATGGGAGGTCAAACGGACGCAACGGAAGACATGTTCTCGAAACTCGAAGCGATGCGCGCGGTAATTACCGAGGTTAACACGCAGTTTAAGGATCCCGTACGTGGGTGGTTTCGTTAACTGACTTACGCCATCCCCCCCGATTTTTTTTTCCGTCGAACTCACGAGGGGATCGGCGACGTACCACTACAGGAGAAGACGACGTTCGTCTGCGTGTGCATATCCGAGTTCCTCTCGCTGTATGAGACGGAGAGGCTGGTGCAAGAGCTGACGACGTACGAAATCGACACGCACAACATCGTCGTGAACCAGCTTCTGTTTCCGAACCCCGGTGAGCCAACAAGATGCCACACGCCATCGCAATCTGACCGCCGCCGTCGGTAATTGCCTTGCAGAGTCTAATTGTGAACATTGCCGGGTACGCCACAGCATGCAGCAAAAGTACCTTAGAGAAGCCCACGAACTTTACGACGAGTTTTTCCACATCATTCAGTTACCGTTACTCACGGAGGAAGTCCGGGGTCCCCAGAAGCTCAGGGAGTTCAGTAAGATGCTTGTCGAGCCATACAAACCGGTCGCGGTCGTATGAGGGGCCTATCCAAGTTTGGGTGAACTGACCCCACGGATCCCGAGGATGCCCGTCTCGGCCTGTAGACTAGAATTGTTACGAACCCGAAAGACATACCATTCATTCAACCCTGTTGCCAGACACGCGCTTTCTCGGATGTAACCAGACTTGGTGTAGTGCAACTGAGCTAAAATAAATGATACAAATACCAGCACATAACTGTACGGCCTCGGCGAGGCGGCCCTGGACAGACACTGCCGTGTCTGTCTACAGTAGAACCAGCCACGGACCAATGATTAAGCGAAGACTATAAACAAGAGAAGATAAGCGGCGATGATGCAAGATACCGATACAAGGGTGATGTGGCTAAGATCTGTACATGAATTGAGGGAACGAAGAAAGGACCGGCCAGGCCGAATATGCGACATCGACAGGTTACTATGGACTCGGTTTCAATCTTGTTGTCAACTTCTCCAATATGGAGTTGACACCCTCTGGATCCAGTACGACCTTCGTCCCATCGCAACGAGCTTTGTCTGTAAACTCGGAACAAAGTTCGTTGATGTCGATATTCTTTAAAACGAACATTGTAAGTGAATGGACGAAAATCAAAGTGAAGAGCTACTTACGCTAGCCTTAAAATGAGGGTGCGATGTGATGTTTCTCCATGCAGTAAGCACCTCAATGTTCTGGTCGCTCTTCTCTGTCATGGGGAACGTTGCACCCTGGCACATAACCATGGGGCCGTCAGCGCCAGCTGGCGCCCTAAATATTTGGCTTCGTGGTTCTTTCTCTTCAGGAGGTGGAGGGGCGAATATTGAGCTACCCGCTGCCTGTATATGCTGCTCCATCTGGGCCCTTGTTTTAGGGCAAGTCTCTGGGCTATGAGATGGGCCAGCTGCTGGTGATGACCCATCCGAGGGCTCGAACGCAGGGCTGCCAGCTGAACTAGTCCCAGCAGAGGGGGTATGGATGGATTGGTGGACAACGGGACTCATTGTTGATGAGGCCGAGATGATGGGTGATGTTGCTGGACTCTTAACCAGGACGTTGAAATTTACGGGAGATTGTGGGCTGAAGATATGTCCGCCAAAGAGCTCGTCAAGAGAAAGAGTACTTTGACCATTTCCCCCCATAGAAGAAGTTTGTCCGGTCCACTGCCCAAAGGTCAGGTCATATGGATTGCCGCTACTCGGATTTGGTGACTGAGTAGAACCATTAGAGTTGGCATTGATCTCCGGAGCAGTGGGATCCGCAAAGGACATAAACATGGGAGCACTGGCGATGGTCTTGTAGGGTGTTTTTGAGGGAACTACTTGACCGTAACCAAAGTCGTAAGACATGATCGCATCGGTGTCCTCAAGCAAATTCATCGACGAAGGGTCGAAAGAAGAAGTAAGAGAGCCAAAGTCGATGTCATTGGGGAAGGCAGACGGCGTGTCCAGTGAGGTTGATTGGGGCGTAGCGGACTTCGTTGGCACAGAAGAGGAGGGTGAAGGGAGGTGACTGGTAGGAGTAAAGACTGAAGTTGGTGAAGAGGCGAATGATGGGACGGCGCCGTTGAAGGACCGTCACTAGACTCGCCATTTCGAGGAACTGAGAAAGTGAACGAGGTGTTTTTAAGGGAAACGTTCTCGTCCTGGAGGCGCTTCAAAAGCTCTTTGAGATGTTGATTTTCGGTCTCGGCGCTCAAGGTCTTGGCTTCGAGCTCAGCAACTTTATCCTCCAGCTGAGGAAATTCATTACGCTTTGAGTTCGAGATCACATTCCAGGCCTTGAAAACTCACATCCTTTACGTGCTTCTCCTTACGCTCCCTAAACGCTCGTTGTGCCGCGCGGTTTTGCTCCTTGCGTTTCATTAAGCGAGACTCGTCCTGCGCGGTGAATTCGGGCGTTAACAGCCACAGTATTAGAAATGATGGGGCTGCGCAGTCACCTGAGAAGTTCCAGATTTTCGACGAGCCGGAGACTTTTTCGCTGAGAAGGGCAACCTCAGCGGGGGGGGAGTGAGGGGGAGGAAGTAGACACACAGGTTTTTTGACTTGGGCTATCGTCCTCGAAAGCATCGTCGACACTTGCCTTGCGCTTAAGTTCGTGCATGTCCTGGTCGGCCGTGCTGTTGGTTGATTGTCGGCGAGAGGAAGAGATGTTATCATTGGTGCTGGGTGGGCTGGGGCTACTATCGTCGCTCAGTGGAGGGGGAGGGGCCGGGGCTGGTAAACTGTTGATCTTGGAAGGGTCGACGCTTTCGTGGGGTATTGTCGAGTAGGCGTTGGAAGCGGCGAGATCGGGGTTGAACTGCTTCTGGAGCAGGGTGAGAAAGTCACTCTCTCCCAGTTGAGGGAAAGTAGTGGGAGTCTGGGGGAAGTCCCATAGGGAGGAGCTAGCAGCAGCGTTGTAATCCATAGCTTAGTAAGAGAGGGAAGGGAGGGGTGATGGAGGGGGGAATGTAAAGATGGGACGACGGCGGACAAGAGCGAGAAGGGGAATATGAAGAGAAGATGGGAGGAGGAGTGTGGGAGGGAGAGGGATGTATTGAGCGTTACCGCGTGATGGGATGGATGGGATGACGACCACGTTCGGTGTGGGTCGGGTCGGATAGGCGAAAGCAGGACGTTAAGGGGGGGAAACTGGCGCTGACGGTGCTTTGATTTGTATTGCATCTCCGCGACAGAGACAAATCGTCGTTATCAAATCGCACGCGCATATACCCCACTCTCTTCCGTCCTTGTCTCGTTTTGACAATCGCTCTCCAGTCCAGCCAGAGCCTTCCCGAATCTTCTTCCAAATCTGCCATCGGCCCGACCCATCATCCGACCTGCCGCGCTTCCCCATTCTCTCGGCGAGCGCGGGCAGGCATCCCCCCTGCGTAGATCCTCTTCCACCGGCCGTCACAGTATTTTAATTGTAGCTTCCACAGTGTTTCACGCTCCGATGGCAAACTGCGATGCGGCCATCCACTTGCCATGGATCCACGTCTCCGTTATGGTTTACGTAGCGACCGCCGTACCTTGTTCTGCTCTTTATCGTACGAGATCAACCCACGGTCACACCTCGAAGCACATCATATCATACGGTCGTCGTTGCACCTTTCCTTTGGGGGTGATCAAGCCGCGCACCCCTGAAGACGGTAACTTACTTGGGACCCTGCTCCCCTCATTTGAACGTGACCGTCGCCTGATGTAGTATTGTCGAGTGGTTGGTTGCCCTCACAAAAGTAGGAACGTGTATCGCGGCTCCATCTCCGACGACCTCATATGTAATCGCTGGCCCGGTTGTGGAACAACGGTATCTTGTTTTTGAGTCGTCGATGGCCACTCTACTCGTGACTCGTGCTGTGCATCACCCGAGGAGCAACTCTAAGTCCACATTCACACAGCATCCCGATACCGAAATCAGCGCCAAGGGGCATACGACGCGTGGCCCCGTATTCTACGGATCGGTGACCGAACCTTATGAGATCCTGACAAGTTCGATCCAGTCGGAGCTTCTTCTATTCGGCCGGCTTTGCAGCGAATCAAACCAATCAAGCCACCTGTCCGCTAGAGCCACGGCATCATCAACGCAACGTGCGCACCCTCGCTTCCTCTGATCGCCACCGGTTTCTTCCAATCGACACAAGTTCCTCATATACTACAACTGGGTATTTGTCGATTCGGCTCCACCGAATACGTAGCGAGTAGGACATAACGGGAAATTATAATGCGCATAATAATAAGACTGTGCGAACCACTCCGACGGACATGAGATATTACTGCGTGCAAGAGGGAGAAAAAAAAAGAGGCGCCGATCACTGATATAATCGGGAGAAATCGGTGTCAATGTCAGTGAATCATTCGGAGCGGAACTCAGAGGAAGCCAAAGTGCCAGCTCACTCACATAGTACTCAATCTCCAGCTTGGCGATGAAACACGATATATTAAGATTGATCTTTGCCGAAATGAGAATGATGTCAAACTTACAAATATAAACCCCACTTTTCTCGGCCAAAGCATGTTCAGGCCCACAGGATTGAACAATCGATGGTTCAGTTCGTCCACGCGTCGCTTTAATCGACCCATCTCCTAATTGAGGCACGTGGTCAGTCACGGCGATCAAAAGTCGCTCCTCCCAAAAGAGGCGTACCCGCTCGTAGTGCGTCGAAAGCACGAGCCTCGACAGCTGCAAGCTGAAGATCTCTACGCAGTTGTCAAACACCGAATACCATAGACTATAAGCCGATATGAGAATTTCGTTGATGGCGTTGATGCTCTCCAAGAACTGCGTGGGCGTGATCTACGAAAAAACAACAAAGAACGTCTTTTTCTCAGCGACACGAAAAACGCGTGTAGAGGTAAGTCTTACGCGTCCCTCAAACTCCGTGGGATACGTCGAGGAAAACTGCACAATCTCGCCTCCGGAATAGTCCCTTTCCACGCGAACGATCTCCCGCGGATGGTGCACGCCAATTTGTCCCACAGGTGGCGTAAAATACGCCGAGTCCTGCGGCGGAGGTCCAAAATAGTACGACGACACCGGCACACTGCGCTTCGCCGCCGGCCTGTAAAATGGGATCCAAAATTTTGGTTTGCCTTTGTTTTTGCTTTTTCGAGGGCAGAGGCAGAAGAAATAACGACGCACGGTTTGGGCACGAATGTCGATAGTCCAATCACCACATGTCCGTCGGACGATGGGGACGGGCCGGACTCCCATGGTAGAGGGTGAGGGGGTGACGCGGGTGGGGGCGCGGGCAGTGGAGTGGTCTGTCCGTCTGTCGACTCTGGCGGGACGTAGTTAATCCCAATGAACTGCACCGAGGCTGAAACTGTCGGTGGCGACCCCTGAGCGACATCGTGACCATCTACTGGACCATCTGCTTGCTTCTCCTTCTCTTGTGGAATAAGTGCGCCCAAGACTTGGGTTTCATCAAGACGTGGGTCCGGAAGGGCACAGGTTATTTCCGTCGTTAACCCATGATCCATGGAGGTCGGCCGTGTAGATGTAGACGATGGAGTCGGTGAGGGTGGGAGCTCCAACAACTCAGGCGTGACCACCATCCCGTGGGACGAGGAGCGAGGCGAGGACGTGAATAGAACAGAGAACAGTGAAGATTCTTCAGGGTCACCAGGCTGCTTTGTCATGTGTCATGACAGCCCGTAATATTGCTGACTAACCGTTTCCCTGACTTGCAGGCGTTCACACGTTCAAAAGATGTAACCAAGCATGCGTTGGTAGGTGATAATATCATTACGCAGGAAACAAGTAATCAGTTGCGAACAGGAACTCTGCAGTTACGAGATAGGAGGATATCTGTACATAACGTCCAAGATATACATAGCACAACCAACCAAACCCTTACGACGATGGCTCTGCATTGTTCGATGGTTCTGTCGGGTTCATCACCTCTGCAAACTTGCTTCGAGGCGCAGCTTGTGCCTGTGGAGACGCTGACCGTGACTGCGTCCGGTCAATCGACATACGTTCTGGTTCATGAGCCGGCGATGGCGAGGTAGATGTAGGGGAGAGTGTCGCAATAGGAGGGAGTGTGTTCGAAGTATGAGAGAGCCCTGCGCCAATAGGACGAGGAGGTAAAGGAAGAACTGAGGGAAGCTGCGGGCTTGACGGATATGATGGGTGTTTAGACTTCTCCGCCTGCCTATTCTCGGGCGAACGAGACGACGGTTGAGTGCGGAATGGGACGGGCGAAGGACGAGACGACGTAGACGCAGGTGGTGATCCCTTGCGTACAGGAATCTCCACCTTCGTCCGTTTCGGGTCGATATCATCTGGACCAGGGCTCAGCGGCCGCTTCATCGTCGTGGCCACAGAACTTGGAGGAGGTGAGGCGCGAGAACGCGTTGATGATATTGAGCCCCGATGGCTGTTTGATCGCATAGAGGGGGACGGGGAAATCGGCCTAACGGTAGAGACAATAGGCCCATTGGCGAACGTCGGCGTCTGCTCAGGAGGGCGGTACGAAGCCAGTCCGATCAACGCATCCGCTACCCCTTCATCATAGTCTTCATCGAGATGGCGAGCGGGTGCGGTGGGCACGGTGCTTGTTGGGGATGGTTGTGCAGATCTGCTTTGCGACCCCGACGCAGCCGAGCTTGAAGGCCCGGCGGACTCCTCGCGTTTAGAATAGACTTTAAAAGGAGGGTTCTGGCTGGGTGGCCCTCCGTACGGCTTTGGGGTCTCTGTCCGGCCACGCTCATTCTTTTGCTTAATATTTGTTCTTCGCTTGCGATCTCTCTTTGGGGCCTCCTCGTTAGGCGAGGTAGCCACCTCCATTTCTTTCTCTCGTGTACCCCTCCGCCTACGGTCTTTATATTCAGCCGGGGGATCAATGGCACGCTGAGTAGAGAGATGGGGACTCTCTGAACCTCGCGAGCTGCCCGCGAAAGCGGGAGGAGCAACACGGGGAACGCGTGCACTCTCGGGCGGCGAGTCCACGGGCGCGGAATTTTGCCAGTAACTATGACTGCGGTCACCTGAAGTCGATCGCAGACCGGGAGGTGCTCGAGGGGACCTCGGCTGAAGTTGAGGGGGTTGAGTTGGCCTGGAATCCCAGTAGCTGCGTGAAGGATGTGCTGACATGGGGGAGGTTTGTGATGGACTCCGCGCACGTGGACTCAGAGCTCGAGGTGGTGGAGACGGCCCCGGGGGATATGCTGATCCAACATGCCGTCGACTCGATTCCCTACCCCGTTCCCAATCACGACGTTCCCAGCTAGGTTCCCGATCGCTTGGTGGAGGGTTACCACCGGGCTCCCGAGGGTATGCATGAGGAGAGCGATGAGTCCCAGTGTGGCTTGTGGAAACTGGGACCCTACTAGGAGGGTAACCATGATAAGTTGGGGAACGGGGACGACTCGCGTGAACGGGGGGTGAAGGGGGGGACCCAGGACGAGGGGGACGCCCGTAATACGGTTCGTGGGGAGGCGCGCCACGTATCCCCTCTGTATCGCGTGGGTGGGGTTCTGAGTTCAGACGAGGTGGGCGTGTATCTCGAGGAGGAGGATGTGGATAGGGTGCATCCCTGCCATGAGGGATGTGATCGACATCCATTGGAGCCAGTTGGGCGTGGGATGGGGGGTGACGGCTTTCATCGATGACAACAGGGGGTGGAGCTCGGAACGGAGCGGGCGATGTCTCTGCACCGCCGATATGAGGATGATGATGAGCGACTTCGCCTCCTGGTCCACGGGATTCAGGGCGATAGACAGGACGCCCGCTGTTGCCGACATGTAAGAGTGGAAGTCCACCGAGACCCGGCGCAGAGGCGATATTTGCGTATGCTGTAGGATGGACATCCTGTGGAGCTGGAGCGGCAGGCAGCTGCGCGCCCGTGGCCTGTGAATGCTTCAACAAATGTAGTCGCTGAGTGATTGCACCATTTCCCGGGTCGAGCTCTGCTGCCCGTGCGTAGGCATCGATGGCATCTCCTATTTGATTGTTGCAACTCTCGTAAAGGCTACCGAGATCAAACCAGACCTCCGGTATGTAGGGATTGATGCGGATAGCCCGTGAGTATGCGTCGAGGGCATCGCGATATTGATTGATTTGGAAATATAGGACGCCGATAGAACACCAGAACGTCGGGTTACGACCATCTCGGTACACAGCTTGCTGGTACGCCTCATACGCTTTATTGTATTTTTGACCGGCCATGTAAGCACGTCCCAACAGATACCAACTTTGGGCATCCGAGGGATCTGATAGAGGGTCAGCACAAGCGGCGGCTAAACGAAGTAAAAATTTACCAGCTTCTAAACTCTTTGTCAGATATTGTATAGCCAGATCTTGATTTTGAAATGAGGGCCCATCTTGATGATACAACCAGCCAAGCTGTTGCAAAACCTTGGCATGTGCTGGATTCTCTGCGACGACGCGCTCGTAGGCCTCCCGGGCACGAACGTGCTATATGGATATTAATTAGATGTGCTGGATGCTTGGCAAGCTAACACCTACATCGCCTTGTTGTTCATATACATGCCCAATTTGGAACCAGATGTCGGCGTTGGCAAGGGGACTCGGAGGATTGCGCAAGATGCGATCGAAACACCGCAGGCTGTCATCATATTTGGTCTGTTGCTTGTAGATGATCCCCAATCTGAATAGGACCTCATTGGACTTGTCAAAATCTGATATTGGTGAAACGAGTGAGATACGTATTGGAAATTGACGGTATGAACGTACCCTTGTCCATCTTCAGGACTGAAGAGAAAGCCTCCTCCGCATTGTCCAAGGATCCGTACCGGTCGTAAAGGATCCCAATCCCATACCACAACTTTGGATTTTCCTGTTTGGCGGTGAGAAAAATACTCTCGCAGCATAGGTGCAGTCAGTGAATACCTTGGGGTTCGGGAGGGAATACAACGCGTGCTGATAAGCAGAATAGGCCTTCTGCAAGTCATCCTGCATGAGATAGCAATGTCCTAGAGGGGTATAAGGTATGGGCTACATGTATGTATGCGCACAGACGAACCTAGGGCACTCCATATCTCTCCATTGTCTTGCTGTAGGGAAAGTACACGTTGGAAGTATTCCACCGCCTGAGAAAATATTAGTCAGCAATGACTGCGCGTGCTGGTGCTGCCTGTGCAGCAAACGTGGAGTGGAGTGGAAAAGAATCTGACCATCGGATAATTTTCCTTGATCCGAGCTATGCCAGCGACCTGAGTCAGACCTGGGATAGACATGGGATTATGGCGCAACGCATTCTCATAAGCAGTTGCGGCATGCTCGAGATCACCCATCTGCTCAGCGACGCTACCTGTTCGGAGAATAAGCGACCAATAGCCAAATATAGAAAAGGGTGAAACGAACCTATCACGAGCCAAGTCTGCTCATTTGCATCCACCAACTTTTGTATTGAAGGTGGGAGAGGACCGCTGGCACTTGGTGCCAAGCCAGAGGCACCCTTTGGAGAGACGTGGGAGGACGGGTGCGGATGAGGTGCGCCATTAGGAATCGAGGCAGGAGTGCCGGGGACGACGCCGTTGCCGTTGAGATGGGGTATTGAGGGCGGGGGAGGAGGGGGAGGGCCGTGGTGAGGAGGAGGATGGAGGGCATGGGGCTCATGGAGACGCAGGTCTCTACTGGACTGACGGGGGGTGTGTCTAATCGAGGACATGGGATGGGAGGGGAGGGAAGAAGGAAGAGGCAAAGACACGTGAAGGGGGGAGGGGAGTGGAAACGGGGAGGAAGGCGAAAAGATGAATTGAGGCGGACCGAAGGTGATATATAAATGGGGAGGGTACTTGATCAGGGCGGTTAGCCCCAGCCAACCCTCGCTCGCACGATCACAGACGATCGGCCAGAGAAAGATCCCATCCAACGTACGGAAGCGTCACTTACCTTGTCATCAGATTCAATCCCGGCTTTGAATCCCGCTTCTTCTCCTTCCCAACCTCGTGCCTCTTTCACTATATCCGCCAATTTCATCCTCCCGTCTTCCGTTACAATCGAGATCCATCGGCTGATTAGTCATAAGTTTAAGAGCTTAATGGGTATCCACTCCCGCTCTTTCTCCTCATCTCGCCAAACAGATCCGTGTCGCAACAAACAAACCAAAAAAAAAAAGTACACAAAACGACAGTCAATGCCTCGCTTATTTCATATGAGACCCGCCAGGACAGCGCCATCAAGGAAAAGCCAATATGCTGAGGACATGTGCCCACCTCCTCCCCTCCCACAGCCGTCGGCACCGTTAGATGTCAGGCCAAAGGCAGACAGAGCCGGCAATGTGGCTGTAGCCTATAGGGTTGCGTTATCTGTGTGACGCGCTCAGATCTAGGCCGTGATTGAAGAAGCTTCCGTCTTAGCATAGCCTCGTGTACGGACCAAATGCACCAGACTACTTCCGAACTCCGCGCGTCACCGCGTCACCACCCTTCCAGGCACTTCCCCTGTGGGGTCGGCGGTTCTTGACAACACATCCATTTCCGTACCAAGCAACTGATTAAGTTGCTTCCACGTCAAACTGGGCAACGGCGCCTTTTCCATGGCAGGTGCTCGCTGGGGCGTCCTGTTTGGGATGCCCCAATATGGACTAGACTTCCTGTCAAATTCATGACCACCTGTCCTCCCTTCCCTTACCGCTTTCTGCTGCACAGCCGCCGAGGGGAGGCACCACATCATACCATCAACGCCGGGCAGGTGGCAAATGGGCAAAAAAATTCATATTCCTTGTGCCACGCAAAATCCATCGAGATCCAGATCTAAGATCCGTTCCGGAAATTACCGTCCCGGACTGGGAGGAAATCAGCCGTGGAATGGATACGTAACCCATTGACACAGCGTCGGAGGAGCGAATCTTCGGTCTATGTGGCCATATCGGATGGAGCTGGGGCACTGGCCCAATCCTGGCCCTGCCCTTATAAGAAGTTGGAGAATCGTCTGTGACCATGAGGCCGGTGGGACGGCGATCCTTACCATGGAGAAACTTATCGCCGAGTCTATCAGTCACAGGACTCGGTGATGTCGAAGTTTAAAGAAAACTTTCCACACGCCCCAAATGCCGACCATCAAAGGTGTGGTTCGTGAGATCGTGCGAACGAAGCGGTCAACGTATAAGGTCAAATGGAAGTCGCCCTATGCCGGACTGGGTCTCGGCGCTGACGTCAAGCCTTCCGACTTCCAGGAAGCGCATGTCCCAGAGTCAGGCCATGTCATGTCAGGACCCACGATCAATTTTTGGATCGGATCACCAAAGGCTAATATAAAAGCTTGGAAGGATGTAGATCAAATACGCCGTGACGCCGTCACTGTCACGAGTGTGACTTATTCAAGCGTTTTGTCACCCGAGTCACCCGCGCCCTCAACTCGAAACCGAAACACACACAGACAGCAATCATGACCCGTGAGTACTACGCCATTCCTGGAGGTGCCACTCAACTTTCTCGGTTGATAGGTGGTAATCAGAGGGAAGTGGATCGCCAAAAGGCCCAGAAGAAGGCTGCAGCGAATAAGTCCAAGCCGAAGGAGAGCGCTAACAGTCTGGCGAAGCGCAAAGAAGGGTAGGTGACACCCGGCTCACCTATATCTTGCGTCCTATAGCGGTGACCGCCCCCGTGTGCCTGCAGTGATGCCGAAGCTCTCAGGGCTAAGCAGAAGGTACGTTCGGACCCTTTTCTCGAATGAGAGAGGACACCCGTCTGATTTGTACCCTAGAAAAAAGAAGAGGAGAAGGCGGCAGCTGCCGCCAGTGGTGGCAAATAACCTTCCTGTTGCTGGATTGGCGCAGTCGTTTGGGTCGATCTGGCAGATATCGATTGGTGTATCGCTACCCTTGACGGCATTTGGCAAACCGTGACTTGTCACCTCCATAAATACCCGACTCCCAATCGGTAGTTTTTTTTGTTTTGTTGTAATCGGCGCCCAACGCGGTGCCACACAGAGCCCCAATAATGGTAGCTCCTTGTGCTGCCTAAAGTTACTACTACCTGTATGGGCGCGCCATGGGAATTTAGGTTCAGTCGCGGTCGCGAAAGGGTGTCGTGACGCCGTCCACCATGGGTGGGCGAATCATGTGTACGATGCCACCAACTGCGAGGATTAGGGAGCCAAGTACGAAACACGGAACCCCGCGTGCCAATGTCAACGCAACCAGGGCACACAGCCGAGTCAGCACTCGGTTACCGAGCGCAAAAATGAGCGAGAGAAGGGGTGGTGCTGTGCACATGCTGGAAACCGGGCAGTCTCTAACTCCGCGGGAAAGAGCAGTGCCCGACTGCCTTAAACTGAGGAGGTTTTGGCACTCAGGTGATCGGACCAGCCGGCTGTTTTTCGCCCCCTGCGGCCCTCGAGGGGGCGCAGCGCGAGGACGATCACGTCAACCAGGGGCCCAGGACCCCAAGCCCCATGGGCATCAGTTGAATCTTATAACCAACGACCATTTCTAAAAACAAACCAAAAAAAAAGAGCGTGCGCCTCCGGTCGTGTCAGGCGACACCCCATTGCGTAGGGTCAGCCAAGACGGGACTAGGGCGCGGGGGCGAAAAAAAAAAGGGCAGATCACCTGCGTCAGTGGCACGCGTGCGCCTGGGTTTTTTTCCTCTTTTTTCTTTTTTTTTTCGATTTCTTCGTCGAGTCACGATCGCAAAAACGATCGGGTTCGGGTTCGGACCCACGGACCCAACCACACCACCCACCGCAGCAGCGCGTCCGGCCTGTCCTCGGAAAAACCGACGGCTCGTCTCCGACGCGAAGGAAATCCGAAGCAAGGCGCAGCCCCTGTTTATGCGACAACATAGGTTGATAAGGACCCCCTCCCCGATCTGGCCCGATCTGCGCCATCCCGACCCCTCGTGGGAGCCGACCAACCCGCCAAGTACCACCGAAAAAAATACGTATTTCGAGACGTTCTCGTGGCCTTTGTCGTCCCATTGAAAAAATGAGCGAGGCATGACGCGCGGCCCCTCGCTGTGATTTCGCGGCGTGGGGGATACGAGCCCCTGACGCGCCTGACGGCTTACACATGAGACAAATACGTGAACCATGACATGAAATGGAGACATTCCCCACGCGTCTCACGGTTGCCCTTCTGTTCTGATCATCGACTACCATAGACGGAGGGTCCCTTGCGGCACGTCAATTAAGGCTCCTGAAGGGGGCAAAGGGGAGAAAACTGCGGGTGGAGATCTTCCTGTTCCCTCGTGCCTAAAAGGGGGAAAAGGGACGAGCCTGTGGGAACGAAGGCGTCAAACTTCCGTGTGGCGGAGTCACCGGGGGCCAGATGGGTAAAAACCCTCATAGACGCAATCGGTTCTACGCTGTGTTCCAAAGAACGCTGGGAGATGGGCGCCAGGGAAGCTGAATGCGCCGCCATATCATAAAACGACATACAGTAAACACTGCCCTCAACGTATGGCGCAATCAGCCTGACAGTCTGGGACGCCTGCTGAGCCACGTTGCCGGGACAGGGTGTCTAAGATGGGGCCAGCACACGGAGATTGTCTCACACGCCGCTTGTTCGCCCGGGGACTCGCTCGCTCGTCTATCACCAAACCAACAAATGGCAGAGTTGATGGGAAGGCTTTGTGTGTTGCTCTGTGACAGCGAAACGAAAACGAAATTGAATTGATGGAGTAGAGTTATTCACGCGCTGCCACGCCGAGGAAATTATGTCATCAGATCGGATCTGCCAATATCTCGGCTCGTTTGCGCGTACCCCACCTCTCCTCATGTGAGTGAGGAACAATAATAAGTGGTCCCTAGAAGATGCGACGATGCTGGTTCTGGCGATACGACGACTGCTTCGAGCCTTCGTGCCCAATTTAGGTCCTCAGAGGCGCTCCAATCTACTCCCATGATCAAGCCAGGCTGCACCAAGTAGGCTCTCTGATCTCGCTCTTGGGCGGTGTTTGACTCCTTCTCCGTCTCCCACGGCAGTGGCCCCATGCGGAAAGAAGCACCAGGTTCTAGAAGGCGCGCAACTTGGGTGCAGGTGAGGGCGCTGATACCATGAGGACACTAATGCCGGATGGGTGGGTGGGAAGCGCACGGCATCAGGTCACATTCGGACAGCACTCCTCGGCTACTAACTGCCATGCCATGACATTCCATGGAAATGGGTCCTTGAATTTCTCTAGGCACGAATGCTGACACCACCGCTCACAAAATCTTTATGACTGCTGTAAGCTTAATTAAGGTGTATATTAGGACCTCGCCGGAGATAGAAAGCTGTGACGTGATAGATGGGTCATATGATGGCCACGATTCGGAGATGGTTATGATAGCGAGGTCTACTAGGCACGAGACTGTATGGAAATGTTTGACAGTTTGGCGAGAACCTGCCCAACAAGGAAGGGCTATGCAATGTTATCCGCGGCGGAACCCCAGTCGGGTAGTGTGCCAAGGTTTGACCCTTTTCATATAACAATATCTGGATGGACAGTTATAGCGAAGCGCTATCCAACCCTAAGAGATCTTGGCGGCCGCTCCATTCTCCAGCCGCCTTCTCCGGCTAGGCGTCTGGAAGGACCCATCATCCCACGAGTCTGGTCGCCAACCAGAATCGTGCGGGGGGTAGAGTGGCGGTGGTGGGAGGGGGTACAACTGGTGTGGCTGCGCCGGCGCCCGCTCTGGCGTTGAAAGTCTTGAGCGGAAAAGGGAAAGTAGGGAGTTGACAAATATTGTCATGAAGGCCAGCGAGGACAACGTAAAGGCCTGGATGGGAGAAAGGAATTGGCCATTGGTTTAGCGCTGGGGCACCAAAGGGTTCACAGGAATAGAACAGGCAACCAACCAGCGTTTTCCAGCTAATAGGCTCTACGAATCCATTGATGACCTCAGCAATGAGTTCGGCCCCCACTTTGGCGCGTCCCACAACGGTTGGATCTCGATTCATGCATGTCTCCCATGCACCGCACTGACGAAGCATGGCAGGGACGGGATTAGTGCCGCACAAATTCGCCTTAAATTGCGCTGCACAATTCGATATCTCCTGTACTATGTCTAACGAGCAATCCTCAACAACTTTTACATGCGCCGGAAAGGACATGAGAGTCTTACCCATCGAGTACTCTGAGACACGTTGCTCCACGTCCCGTTGCACCGTCAAGACGAATTGCACCAAGAGGTAGAGAAACAGGAGCACCAAGGTCGAATTAAAGAAGAATTGGAGATATCTGTTGGTACACAGCTGTGGGCAAAACAGTCGCTTCCGGATAGAACTTGTGACTTACCCGAGAAGGACGTAGGGCGTGTCTGTTGTCAGAGGTGCAGGCGATGGCATGTTCAGGGTATAATGGTGCGAGAGCTTCCGTACATGGGATTGACGTGACTTGAAATGTTCCTCGTCGCTTCCATCATCACTGCCCGAAGACTCCCCGCTATTCTCTTCGACAGGGTGTGCGGGCGCTGCCTTGCTTCTAGCCTTCTGCCGAGACCTGAACACCCTTCGGACTGCTCCGAGTGCCATGTTGCGGCGGCCATCCGTGGCCGTCTCCTGGGGCTTTGGAGGGCTCGGTTCAGCCATATCTACATCCTTTATCTCCTCCTGAGGGAAGGCCTTCTCTGGGGAGAAGTTCTCCGGCGGGGCCCAGGCGTGTACATGGGGTGATTTGGGCGGCGGCGATTGGAAAATAAACGGGACGCTTGGGTTCGTTCCAAAAGTGGGAACCGAAGATGGCGTGAAGGGAGGGTTCATGTCAGTGTGTGTTCCTGTGCGTGGCAGAGGGGGTGGGTGGGGTGTTGTTTGAGCCGGCTCCGTACGTGTAAACGGTGAAACAAAGCATGCTCACGTTTCGAAGGCGTGGCCGGAGCTTTCCATACGGGAACAACGTCCACACTCGGACGTGAGGTGAACTGAAAATCCATGGGAGCCTCAGTGGACCGTTCTGATCTTGGGCGTTGGGCCATGGACGGTTAGCGGCTGCTGGCTGGCAAACACGCGTCGCGCGAAAGAAGGCTCTGTTGGATTTGAGCATGTCAGGACCGAACGAGTGGGACCATCACAACACGCACCTTTTTTTTTCTCCACGAGGCAATAATATTGCCTTGGTCGTGGTCGTGATGATGATGGTTTAAAACCCGAAGGATCAAAAAGCAAAGCCAAAGCTGGGGGGGCTTCTGCTTCTGGGCTGGGCTGCAAAAACGCGATCGTCACGTGACGGAGCGAAACATGCACGCGAGGCGAGGTGCCGGCCAAAAGTCCTCATTTCACTCACGACGATGCTGCGTTGTTCAGCTTTCTCTCGGGCTCTTGGCCGCCGCTCAGCGTATTCGACGCCCGTGCCCCTCCGAAACACAAATCGAAATCTACACGCCCGCGTGCCGAACCTTCCTTTCTCCTTCTCCCGCTCCGGCTGGTCAGAACCTACGGGAGATGGTCTAGTCCCGATCGTCATCGAGCAAACGGTGCGTGGCTGCTTGCACTTTGTCACCCCTCTTGCTGCTGCTGGCTTATGTCCACACCTCTGACTCTTCACGCGCGCAGGGCAGGGGCGAACGCTCATATGACATATTCTCTCGTCTCCTTCGAGAGCGCGTGATCATGCTCTATGGACCAGTGCGTCGCGCGCAACTTGCATGCGCTTTACTGTTTCTCGATTAAGTTATAATTGCTAGATTCGGGACACCGACGCTGCGCTGATAGTTGCGCAACTTCTCTTCCTCGAAGCCGAAGAGACATCGAAACCCATACACCTGTATATCAATTCACCCGGAGGCAGCGTTACTGCAGGTTTGGCCATTTACGATACTGTATGTAAAACTTAACTTGCGGGTAAAGCATTTTAGCCTAACCGAGTTGCTCTTGTCTTGTAGATGCAGGTCAGATCCTTTTGTCATTCGCATCGTATGATGCCGGCACGCTCTCATCCCGCGGCGGCACATTTCTTCAGTACGTGTCGTCACCGATACACACCTATTGTGTCGGCCAAGCCGCGTCCATGGGCTCCCTTCTCCTCGCCGCAGGTTTGTTATCTCTGTAACCTTCTTTGGAGCGCAGGAACTCAACGCGTGCGATCATTCGCATAGGCGAAAAGGGGAAAAGGCATTGCCTTCCCAACGCGAGCATCATGATACATCGTGAGGCTACCTTCCCTATCGCCGCTCTGCCGACGCTTGAACGTAGCCGTTCCCCATCACAGAACCATCCGGGGGCGCAGCCGGACAGGCATCTGATATTGCCATTCATGCAAAGGAAATCCTGCGCATTCGTAAGCTCCTCACGGGCATCTACCAACGGCATTGCGGCCAAACCGGAGAGTCGGACGACCAGGGTTTGCACCGCTTCGGTACGCGTGATCGGTGTTTGTGTGGGTGGCCCGCCTAACTTAATACCTTGCTTTCTCCCCTTTGTTCCGACAGAGACGGCACTAGAGCGTGATTATTTCATGACTGGTTCGTGGCTTCTTCCGTGGTTGCCGAGGCGCCCAACTGAGTTTCTCTCGTAGCCCAGGAAGCTCTGGACTTTGGTATTGTCGATGGCATATTGGAAAGAAGACCAAAATTCGAAGTCGAGAGTTCCTAATACAGAGACCAGTATCCTTAAATAACTACGTGGTATCGTCCGGAACGAAGTCACAATCAGCGTCCACAGTGGGCGCCCCCAACGTACTATCCCCGGCGAGAGTTCCTATTCAAGTGTCCTCCTCCAACAGCAGATGGTCCCGTAAATGGATACGATACAACACTCGGCGCCCGCATGACCGGTGGCGGATAGTTCGGTAAAACCACTTTCTTTTGCCTGCGACGACAACAACAGCCTACATCGTACGCACTCTGTCAATGGCCGTTTGAATATCGAACCAAGCATTGCTTACCGATGATACCCCAGAGTACAGTGAAGGCAAACAGGGCTGCCGCGACCGTGACCGGAATCGAGATCTGCAAGTTCTGTACATACCAGGCCTGTTGAACCGCCCGATCCCAAGGAGACGGATAGATCGTTGAGCGATCGCCTCAGGTCCCGCTAAGAGGGGACGAGGCCTCACCTTTGCAGTATCCAAAACGCTGCCACTTCGGCACGTTCCATTTTGGCAAGAGCCGCCATAACCTGTCAGTATGGAGCAGTAGTTCGCTTCAGAGAAAGGCACAGTACAAAGGAATAACGTAAACTGACCGCAAGGAGACCCGTCGATAAGTAATGAGTCTAGGACCACACACTGATTTGATGTCGACGGGTCCTGGCACGAGACCTTGCACGATTGATCATTTTTGCTCGGACACGCGGCCTGCAAATTCATCGATGCCCCCAACTGTTGGCATTGTTCTTGTGATTGTGAGGTGGCATGCCGTAAGTTCCAGAACGTTCGATAAAAAAAATATTTGCATCAACTCACGAGCTGGGGAGGTACACTGGCCGCTCGCACACGCCAAGCCGTTGGACCCGCAGCTCCTCCCGTTTGGGGCAAAGACATCCGCCGGACAGGCGGAGGAATTCCCGGTGCACACCTCCGCTGTGTCGCAGGACTGATCTTTGGCGGGTCGACAGACTTGTGTCGCTGGCGCGAATTGACATTGGGCGGTACAACATGGCGAGCTGCTGGGGTCACAAACGGCATTATTACGGAATTTGCAAGTGTTAGGGTCGCAACATGTCGAGTTGGAGCCCTTTCCTGGATCGCAGTCTTCTCCACTTTCTACAATGCCGTTACCACACATTTGGAGTGTGATAGTCTGGCGAGTAGGGTCCGGGTTCATGAGACAACTGGTATCCACCTTGTTGAGAGCTGTGCTCCGCATCAATGAACCTGGCAAACGTATTTAGTAAGAGCCCACTCGGGACGAAGAAAAACGATTGAAGTACAGATATTCCCAAGTGAACATTGCGAGAAGTTCATCTCTCCGGTGGATGCAACTGGGCTCATCAAAAACTTGTCATTAGCATCGCAGGTGGTGGTAGTTAGCGGGCAGCAAGCGGTTGTATCATTGCATCCATCGGTACACTAACGAACCGAAGAGTTCAATAATTGTAAGTAGAGGATGGACACGATTCGATGAAAGACATACATCGTGCTAAGAGATCGACCGTCATGCACGCATTCGTCAGTAAGAACGTCGGTGTCAAGATAGAAATGGACGCACAATAGCCCCAAAGTTGTGGCCCATCTCATGGGAGATGACTTGCCATTCTGTCAGACCTGCTGTTGATACCCCAGTGCCCGAGACAACAGAGGATCCGGCGCCGGAGCTCGTCGCGTTAACCTGGCACACCGTTCCGAGCCATGCGATCCCAACCTCAGAGCCAGTAGGGCAGTTGCTCATCAAGTGCCAAAGTCCAGCACCATCGTTACCTTTGGCTCCGCGCCATTGGGAGAAGAGCGACAAGCGGGTGTCCAGGTTGACATTTGGGGTGTTGCAATTGACGTTCCAGGGGATAGCAGGGTCTGCCGTCGTCGGGCACCTAGAGACATCGGATGAGGGGAGATTGTTTACTCTGCAAAAGGAGTGATGGATTCACGTAGAGTTTTGAATCTGAAGCTCGACGATTCCAAGACTGACATTAAAGTTGTTCTAGTCTTTGTGAGGACAAGGTGACAAGGCAAGGAGATCACTTTTTTCTCATACCTTGTACAGAACACTCGCGGTGTTCCAGATGCTCAGAATTTGTCGCGATGCATTGGCTTGGGACCCGTAATGGTTCACATACTCGCAGTCTGCGGCGACGCCCATATAAATCTGAATTGGTGCAAAGTCGTGGGCGAAAGGCTAAAGCGACGATAATTGCTCTCCCATAACTTACCACCTTTTGTTCCGTGGGACAGCCATCAGTTTGACCAATAGTGTTGGCAAAACTGCGAAAAGGGTTGTCCATAAGAACCCCAGACAAAGAAGCAACCTCGTGCAACGGGTCTACTCACTTGGTACTCGAGCCAGATCCAGCAATATCGTCGCGCTTCGCCAGGAGACCCGATAATGTTCCCCCACCACCGATGAGCCCGAGCGGGTCGTACCACGAGCCGGCATGTGGGCGTCGAAGTACCGGGTTCAAAAGGGGATCCTTGTTCCAAGGCAAGGTATCGTGAGCACATCGTGGAGGCTCAAGGTAAAGGTCGTCGAGTGTCAACGAACGCCGCCGCTCACGCGCATATTCCATCCGTGCGATGCGCTCCTCCCTGGCGTCCATGACATCCGAATCACGCCAGATCACGAGTCCGTTGTCAGCCGGCCCGGCACGATCTTCCTGCGCAGCAGCAGGCGGCGGATGGAGATGTGGATCTAATACGCCCCGGTTGCGAAGGTAGGTGTCGCGCGTTGCGACGTGGTAGATGATGCCGCGCACCGAGAATGCTCCCTCGAAGACGGGCGGGCGGCCTGTGCGTGCATCGCCCTGGTCGTGCACAGTGATGCGTGCCCAGCCGAGGGCGCCAGCATGGTGAGGAGCACGGGCAGCATCGGCACGCATGCGCTCCTCCGAGACGGGCGCAGGGACGACCTCGCCCCAGTACGCCTTGACCGCGGACGGGAGGAGGGGTTCCGTGTGGGACAGGATGCTCTGGCCGTCCGCATTGGTATCATAGTAGACGATGCGGGCAGATGGATGTACAAGGTGCTCGTTTGGGCGAAGGTGGAGGTGGAAGGTTTCCCCAAAGGCGGATAGGGTCAGTCGGAATGAGTCTGTATGGTGTAGGGTGGTAGAATCAACGATTCCACGGGCAGAATGGGGCAAAGGAGGCTGCGTCCGTGGGTAGATTTCTATGGCCAATGTTGTCGGGTGGTGTATGCGTTTCAGGGCACGTTGTGTACTTGAAGCTGGGAACACGCGAAAAGTCAGTCCCCCAATAGGAGAGAAAAAATAAATGACCGGTTTCATGGGGTTGTACCTGATGTAACGGTGGAGAGACAGAATGTGAGAATGACGGTGACCAGCACACAAGGACCGAGCAAACGAAGTCGGGGGAGCATCAGTAGGATTACAGGGACGGAAAATCCGACCCAGCTGGAAGATGGAGGGAGTTGTGAACAAAGGGGAAAGCCTAGGGACGACCGACCAGCGGATTCAGGGCTGCACTGCGCCCATCAGATGAGCGCCAGCGCCAAAGCGGTGCGGTGCCAAGAGGCGAGCGGGCGCAACGGGCACGACGGGTGCCACTGGCAGTGGGTGAACCTCATGTCACATCAATTCGGCCGGTTGCAAAGTCACACGGTGATTAGGGATCCAAATCTGCCCAAAGCTTGAATTGCGATGAAGCCAAGCTCACTCTACATAACGCAATGGTATAGTAATGTACAGCAACAGCAGTCATGAGAACGAAATGAAGAGTAGCAGCTCGTGGAGTGTCTAGTCGTCTCGCGGGCATCCCATCATTTAGTAGTCACGCCCGAGGACAACCGAGCGACCGCGACCACGGCCACGCCCTCGTCCATTCCTGCCCCTGCCACCCTTGCCCTTGTTGTTGTTCTTGCCGCCGTTACCTGCCGCCACACTGGAGGCTGCCGGGGGTGCCTTGGCAGTGCCATTTGCAGCTGCGGCCGGAGGAGTAGCAGCGGTGCCATTCGCAGCCGCAGCCGGAGGAGTGGCAGCAGTTCCGTTACCTGCAGCACCAGCACCTGCAGCGTTACCAGCACCAGTAGCGTTACCAGCGCCAGCACCCGCACCAGCACCATTGAAGGGATTGGCGTTACCACCGGCACCGCCAACGCTGAACTGCAAACAGCATCAGACAAATGGGGCAAATTAAAATAATGCTACTCACGTAAACGCAGTCATCCAGGAACCGTGTTGCGCGACAGCAACAAGAGCAGGCGTGTGGTTCGCATCAGTGTTCATTGAGCAGACGCGGTAGACGCCAGCGGGGAGACCATTTGCGACCTGCTCCGATACGACACCATTGACAGCAGCGCCGTTGACGCCCTTGAAAAACGCGAAAACATTGGGGTCTAGGGGATTGGTCGACGTGAAGGAGCCAACATCCTGGACCGTGAAGTGAGTGTGGCCGACGATGGTACCGCTGCCGTCGACCTGCTGGGGGGCGGAGTAGTAGTTGGATTGAGCATTGACGAAGTTGCCCGTCACGAGGTTGTTGATCTTCATTTGGATGGTGAAGGCGGTGTTGGCGGCGATATCATCACCGTTTTTGGGCGACACAAACTTGGAGGAAGGCATGTTCGTGGTGGCGGCAATGATACCCATGGGAGCGGGATTGCAGGAACCGGTCTTGATCTGTTTACCGTTCGTGATGGGCAAATCGGCCGGGTAAGACAGAAATTGATGAAGTTGTTTGTGGATGTCAGCGAGGCGACCTGACCAGCAACGGGTACGTCTTGGCCATTGTTGGCAAAACCGGTCGCAATGACCTTCGGATCGAGAGCTAGTTAATGGGCGAAAAAGTTAGAATCAAATCAAGGAAGAAGAGTGGGGAAACACATACTGAGCGACGTTTGGGGTCACCGTTGTTGTTGTTGGCTGCAGCGCCGGCACCGGCAGCCGTAGCATTGACGGCAGCGCCAGCACCGGCAGCCGTAGCATTGACTGCAGCGCCAGCACCGGCAGCCGTTGCATTGGCTGCAGCGCCAGCACCGGCAGCAGTGACATTCGCTGCAGCACCAGTGTTGACACCAGCACCTTTGCCGCCGTTGCCACCTTTCCCTCCATTGCCCCCTTATTCCTCTGGGCCAAGGCCTCGCCGGCGAACAAAGGAACGACAAGGATGAGAGATGTAAGTACAGCCGAGAACTTCATTGCGTAAAGGAGATTAAGAAGACGAAAGGAATGGCTTCACAGAAGTCACGAATGGGCAGTGGAGGGAGTAGGACCCGAGAACTAGGAAGAGTGGGTGAGAGGAGAGAGAAAAGGGTGATGAGAACTTACAAAGAGAGGGAACAGCACAGCTGCTACTGAACGAGAAGAGGCTGAAGGAGGGTGAGTGGAGACTGGGGAGAAAGAAAGGAGGGTGGGGATCTGCAGGCCTTATAAGCGACAAGCGACGGGAAAGGGATTGACAGTTTTAGGTCGCCAGGGAAACCGGTTTAGGCATGTTTGATCTATTTTTAATCGTGATTCAGAAAAAATTTGTTTTGAAAAAATCAGATCACGGCGCCCGGAAATGCGACTGTTACCGTATAATGCATCAGGAAACAACACTTCATAGAAACCAGAAACCCACCCCTCCTTTGACAGCGCACATGAATGACGCCAGACTGTCAACCTCCTTGACGACTTGGCTCTCAAAGTGTCGCTGCGCGATGCTGGCCAGCACATTTTGCACCTCCGCAACGTCCGCCAACACGGGCGTGCGCATCCGGCTTTCATCGTCCAATAACCGCGAGCTCCTGCGCCTGTTTTGTTCCCTCGACTCGCGGCGTGGCCGATTGGCCGGCGTGGTTACGGCAGGTGGACTTGCACCACGTGATGATCCTCGTATCGGTCCCAGCAACGACGGCGGTGGGGGCGGATCATGCACGCTCAGTGGTGATGGATGCACCGCCGGGATAAGGTCATGCTGGGCGAGATACCGGTGCAGTGCGTCGACCGGCAACGTCGTAAAGTCCATCTGTCGGAAACATGATCTCGTGAATATTCGGCGCGACTTATCGCCCCCCCTTGTTGGATGGGATCATTGGGCGGGCGGCTTTGTTCGCCCGAGGGGACACCGCCTTTCGGGGGAGGACAAAGACACAACACTTACCACAGGTGATTCTTCGCTATGCCTTTCTTGTGGTTTGTCCACCCTATGCCCGAGTTGTGAAGTGGTCTGCAGCGTGGCCTCCACCCTTTTTCTCTTGTTGCGTGGCTCACCTTCTCCTCGTTCCACCGCTTGTCTCTTGACCGAGGTGACCGACGGGGTGCCGGTGGGGATCCACATGGGATCATTCGGTCGCTTCCGCGCTGCGAGTGGCCTTGTGGGCCTCGGAGGACTAGGGACTGACGCAGGGACAGATGTGGACATGGACATAGTGGTCAACTGCACAGTCACATACCCGGCGTGGGAGATAACGCCCGATTACTGTGCCCCCTGCCGAGAAATCGCATCTGTCCGTCTGTTATCTACACCCTGAAAAAAACATAGGAAATGTAAATGATTCGAGTACATAATCACGTCGGAGGGCAGCGGGAGCACCAGTTTGAAACATCCGCCCATCGCGGCGCATGTCCTCTCGGCTTTGGTCATTTCCCGGCCTCGTCCCCGCTCAAAAGTAGCTCTGCTCTCTCCCTCAAGCCTATTCCCTCTTTTCCCTTTTTCACCGTCATGTCGACGTTTGGTACACTTTTCCGTGTCACAACCTACGGCGAGAGCCACTGCGCTTCGGTTGGCGCGATCATCGATGGCTGCCCTCCGGTGCGTGCATCAATCACTCGGAAGCACTGATCTAGTTGGTGACGATCGAAAAATCACCAGGGGCTCGAACTTTCTGCCCAAGATGTCCAAACACAACTCAGTCGTCGCAGGCCAGGGCAAAGCAACTTGACCACGCCGGTCAGATACAGTCCCTTGTCCTTTTATTCTCAACATCTCCGAGTTAACCTTCTTATAATAATAGCGTGACGAGAAGGACCTTGTACACCTTCAATCAGGAATCGAACATGGCGTCACGCTTGGGACACCCATCGGTCTCCTCGTCAGAAACGAGGATCAGCGTCCGAAAGACTATTCGGAGACCGATTTGTATCCACGCCCGAGCCATGCCGACTATACTTACCTCCAAAAGTATGCCATCAAAGCGAGCAGCGGTGGGGGAAGGAGTAGCGCCCGTGAAACGATTGGTAAGCTCTACATCGCCCCCCAGTTGCACGGTTCTATACTTAGTCCCTCGTTGTCTAGGTCGGGTTGCCGCGGGGGCCATTGCGGAGAAGTATCTCAAGCAGGCCCACGGCATCGAGATCGTCGCCTTTGTTTCGTCTGTGGGAAAGGTCCGCTTGCCCTCGTCCATCGCATCTCCCTCCTCTGCCACCACAGACGCAGACGAGGATGACGACGAAATAGAGGACGCGCTGTCACCAGAGTTTCGTGCTTTGCTGTCCAATGTGACGCGCGAGCAGATAGACAAATTCCAAACGCGCTGCCCCCATCCTGAGACCTCAGAGCGCATGACCAAGGTGCGCATCGGTTTTCCAGACAGTCACCTTTCTCAGGATACCAAACGTTGACCCATTAGCGCATCATCCGAGCCAAGGAAGCCCAGGACTCAATTGGCGGGACGGTTACCTGCGTGATTCGCAACGTCCCTGCTGGGCTCGGCGAGCCTGTCTTTGATAAATTCGAAGCCAAGCTCGCACATGCAATGTTGTCCATCCCGGCCACAAAAGCCTTCGAAATCGGTTCGGGCTTCCGTGGGACTGAGGTCCCCGGGAGTAAACACAATGATTCCTTCGTACGCCGGGACGATGGCAACCTTGGCACGAAGACCAACTGGAGCGGCGGTGTGCAAGGCGGGATAACCAATGGCGAGGACATATACTTCCGGTAAATAGTATTCGCCGGGGCGGGAACAAAGCAATCTAATAGTTATTTTTTTCAGGATTGGGTTCAAATCCCCTGCAACCATCTCTCAGTCGCAGGAGACGGCCCAGTATGATGGAACACCCGGAACGCTTGCCGCCCGCGGCCGGCATGATCCCTGTGTCGTCCCTCGTGCCGTGCCTATCGTCGAGGCTATGGCAGCGCTTGTTGTCATGGATGAATTACTCATCCAGAACGCGAGAAAATCTGCCGCATCACTGCTCCCGCAAGTCACTACGTTGCCGCCGACCATGGTCCTTCCAACCCGAGAATAGATTGGCCATCATCAAATCTCGTGTTTGCGATAGAGGTATCCGGCGTGTGTAGTACAAGTGATACTGGTTACATGAACGGAAAGATACAGATACATCAGTATAGTTTTACATAACCTGTGTGGAATGGGAGACAAGGGGAATTCCTGAATTGACCGCTTCGAATAGACCACGAAATGCAGTATACGTTCCAATCAGTCAGTCAATCGTCGGCGTCAGACTCATCAGCATCAGACCAACAACAGCACAATGTTGATTCGATCTGCCACTTCCACCACTAACCGAAGGGACCATTAAATGATCGTTCTGCATGAAACGACTGCCACTCACATGCCGGTTCAGCGCCCGCCATGGCCATCTACCGAATGTGACCTCATCCTCCCCGCGAAGCCCGTCAATTCGCGAGCGGACCTCGCTGCCCGGATCAGCATCAATGCGACCAGAGCGCCCCCCCTGAGTAGCCCATATGCCAGGTACCACCGCGCGAAACAGGGGCGTGTACTCAAAGTCATTCACCCGCATCCGCGACGCCTTGGGTGCTGCTGCCCCTGCCGCCCGCGCTTATCCCGGGCCTGCGCGGCGAGGCGGGACACACGCTCGATCAACGGCGCGCGGGGGCCCGTGTCGTGGGAGCGGAAGCGCAGCGGCGCGGAGATGGACGAAGAGGGGGAATCCGAGTCGGACGAGTCGTTGAGCGTGTGGTTCGCGTTCGCGCGCGAGTGCCGCAGGCCGCTGGTGATGCGCACCCGCGAGTGGAAGTGCACGTGTGCGGCACACGGGCTGGGCGCCGGCGGTGGCGGCGACGTGGGCTGCGACTGCTGTTGCGGTTGCGGCGTGTTGGTGGGGGAGGGGGCACAGGGGCTGTGTGGGCGTGAGCGCGAGCGCGAGCTAGGGCCGTCGGAATGGTCGTGCTCTCCTGCTCGTCGTCGCCGTCGTGATCAGTGTCGTCGCCAAGGTCGTCGCCGGCGCCGCGGTCGAGCCGTAGCTGCGGGTGCGGGGCGTGTGCGTTTTCTGGGGGAAGGAGGGCACGGGTTTCGTGTGGGTGCCGATTGGGTGGGACGGTAGAGGGGGGTGTCCGTTGGTGCGGCCGTCGGTATCGAGCATGGCCTGTGCGGTTGTGGTGCGGCGTTGGTGGAGAGAGATGCGCACGCACTTTGGAGATGTGTGGATGTGGCCTGGCGCGGTGGGAACGGACAGTCTGGGTGCATTTTGGATTTCGTGGGTGTGCCGTGTCTCGTGCGCACGCGCACATAACCGACGGCTCCAGGCAAGGGCGGCGCAGAGCTTATCGCGGGCCTCGCTTGGCACCTCTCGACATCGAGTCGCTCGGCGCCGAACAACACGTGTCCAGCCTTTCCCACCGGCAGACATGTCCACGTCCCTGTCATTACCCGTCGAACTCTTGGAATATGTCATCGAGTGGGCCGTCGCCGTTCCCGACCTCAGAAATGCTTTGCCGTCCCAATATACTCTTTACCCCGAACACGCCCTCCCGCTGCACGAGATAAAGCTCTCCGCGGCTACTCTGTTCTCCCTTACCCTTGTATGCAAGCAATGGAACGCCATCTATACCCCCACCTATACCGATGCCTGGCCATCGTGGACACCACCCCCATAGAGGCATTATTGCACACCCTCGAAAATTCACGGACAACAGCGGCCATCTCAGGTAGGTTTCCGCCGCTCGGGTCCCTCACCCGCCACTTGATAATCGCACTATCCGATTACCCCGCACATGAGAACGATATCGAGCGTTTGGTCCACAGAGTCGTGCGGCGGTTTGGGACCCTCGAACGGCTCGCTCGCTATCTCCCTCACATCCAAATCCTGTCCATCTCGATATTTACCCAGGAACTGTTCGGCCTTCCTTTGCCGTATTATGGGAAAAATTTTGCGACCGTCATCACCGAAACCTGTGCCCAGTCCCTGCGTGAGCTACACCTGCACCGGAACCCCCTCGTCCTCTTTAGTCGTCAAGAGCTCCGAAAATTACTCCAGTCTACTCCTAACTCGTCGCTCTTACTGACGCAAGCGCCGGTGGTTGTATCGGTTGTCCGGCTGCCCTCCCCCACCTCCCGAAGCTCAAACATTTGACCGTCAACGGTGAGGGGCGAACCTGTGATGGTATTGGGCACGCGGACGATCGAACACCTTCCCTCGATCACATTCACATTAACCCGAGTCGCCCTTCGAACCTTTGGGTGCATCTGCTTTCCGCACAGGGAGAAAACTCACATCCGTCTCACTCGACTTCCGTGAATCGAGGGGCGCTGAGAGCTGTTCGGAATGCCTGTCGATGCTTACCAACCTCTGCCATAATCTCTCATACCTGGAGATTTGTATCTATAGCTGGCGTCACTTCCCTCGACTCGATCAACTCCCACCTGTTGCACACGTCGGCATTCATCCCCAATTCGGCGATATTAGCGTGGTTGCCATATGTGAGGCACTCGCGACTCTACCATCACCGTCCCTCAAAGTCGTCCGTCTCATGAATGCAAATGCGTTCGAATGGTTCGCTTCTCCCCCTCTACAATGTGGAAAGCGCGTGGAGTCCTCTGGCTGGTGCACGTTTCGTGTCGTGGACGGCGACGGAAGAGCGTTGGGCCCTCCTGGGCGTTCATCCTGAGAGTTCACAGGCACGTTTGACCCACGCCCTTTCCCCGCATCTTGTCTTTTTGCCGAGAAGTTGACCCGAAGATGAAAAAGGCGCCCTCGTATCCATTCAAAATAATCAACTGCGATGGCACACATGACCGCTATGCTATGTCCCGTCTTGTTCTCGTTCTCTTCCCAACTCTTGTAGCAAAATCCCCTCATGGATTACATTACGTTTCTCGTGCAACGTGAATCCAATCACATATCGCTTACAACTCGTAGCAGACTCATCTGTCCACACTTTGATGAATCCCCGTTTGGGTCCCTGTAGCCTCCGGGTACGTGTATAAAGTGCTACGCAACAATATATACTCTTTTCCGTTGCGTGCTTCATTGTTGAAGGTTGCAATCTCATCGCATGCACATTCGTGGCGTCAGTTGTCGTCTCTGATCGATGTTGTGAATGTGGGCGCCTTTGGGAGGTGGGTCCAACATTTGGATGACAACTGCACGACTAATACCATGATACCAGATCTGCTTCCTCGCCTCCGCTTCCTGATACAGGGCCAGTCCAGTCCAAGGAGAACAGGTTGCGAGCTCGATGTAGTGCATCATCCCGGCACTCTGGCTAGCACCGCCATAAACCACAGAACGGACAGGCTGACGGATCATCCCTGTACGGCAACCCCAGCGACGAACTTGACGAGGCAATCACAATTCAAAGCCCAACGCGCAGCGGGCTACGAGCCTGTCCTGGGACCTACAGCGCTGGCGAAGACATGAATATAATGAAAGGGCCACGCACTACATACTAGTAGCGGGGGACGATGAAGCCCCCCCAGCGCCGAACGCGCGCGGAGAAGACTGTGGGATGTTCGCCTCCCACGTGCCCAGCACGAAGAAGATCATCTTTTCAATTATAGTATCAATGTAATGATGCACTGTCGCGCAGCTGAGCGCGACATCGGCGCTCGCACGACCGGTAAACGCCAAGGCCGCGACGGTACCCACTGGCACTGGCACCACCAGCGTGAACTTTTCATGCCTCAGGCCGGTCGTCCGTCGATACGTGAAAAACGGGACTCGAGAAGTCGAGAAGTCATGGGAGGAAAGCGTGGTCCGGATACGTGGGTGGATTGATCGAATGGTTCAAGTTTGGACATGATTCGTGAATGATAGATCGAATTACAGCGGAACTTGGCCATGCGCGCCATACATATACATATGAAAAGCCCAAGGTGAATCCATAAATACGTAGAGTGCTGCTGTACCAGAGTTACATGTGGATGGGTAGAAAGGGGTAGGAGAAGGATAAAAACATTCTCTAATAGACGCATCCGAGAAAGTAGTGTCGCTACTAGTAAACTCTGCGCGCATTCGCTGATGCTAATCGGCATGGCAGTGGGCTTGGCTGAGGTCCATTCGACTCTGCACGTGCGTGAGCATGCTGAGGTGGGGCGTTCCGCATGTAGTTCCTTGTTGACGAGCCAATCGGGGCGAATGGAAACAGCGGTGAGGAACTACGGGAGAGCACGGTCGCCAGATATTATCGGCACTGATTCGACGCGTCCGGACTAACAGATGCTGCGGCACCATCCAATAGGGCGTCCCCTGAGTGCCAGTGGCTTCGTAGGCTGTTGGAGTGAAGGGTATCACTTCTAGATCTGTCGTCATGACAAAGTGTGGGGGAACCCAACAGCCTCGTTTGCATCCCGCCTACGTCGCAGTCGGCACCGTGCAAACCCAAACTTCAGTCCGAATCATGAATAAGCACCACCGATGACAGTTCCTATGACAGTGCGAACATACGATTTTTGTGTGTTCAGTGGCTTGTCTCCGTGGCATCGCTGGTCACTGCGAAGATGTAGTAGAGCCAATAGTGCGAACGTTGCTCCTTGTGCAGGACTAAACCTGAATGCGGTAACGTCAATTGGTAGCTAGTGCAACAAATAGCCATGTGCAGCCGGTTTACTTACCCGTACTCCGAGTCCGTGATTACACTTTACGGGTTATGAGTGAAGCCCCGTAAGCAAGCAGAGGAAAGGGTGTGTGGCGCACCCACAACAAACACCACGGTACTGCCAAAGCCCCTCCAGTTGCAAGCAACCTGTCGACAGCGAGAGTCCTACAAGCACGTCGGATGAAACCTCCACACACCCCCAACCAGGGTCTACCTGCATAGGAAAATGCAAGGTGTGTCCTCGCTGCTTCTCTCGTGACTCAAGTTCGGGCTCCAGGTGTTGATGTATGATCCGTTGTAGCCGTCGGGGCTCAGAGGAGATGCACCGACGCTCGCGTCTAAAGATGCCCGGTTGAAACCCCTCCCAGTGAGAATCGGAAACGAACCCAAGTCATGATTTGAGGTCATAGAAACTGCAACACAGTGCCAGCCCTGAGCCTAGAGCGCCTCGAAAATGCACGGAAACGCCAACCGGATACTACGATATTTCGGTCTCGGTCTGACAGCACTACATTGTCAGTTGGAATTTCAAAGTACGTTGATGGATCTACTATGACCGCCGCATGTCTGGAGAATGATAGGCAGCGGGATAAATTGTGCACACACGCATACTGACCGACGGAAGACATCTTCACCGGCGTGACGTCAAGTTGAATTATGGAAACAGACGCACCTGCCATTAAAAGGTAGGCGGTGGTGTTACTGTATTGTAAAGCGTCGGGGTATGGTCCAGCGAGCAGACAGGTGCAAGAGGCAGTGTACTCGAAGCGGCTTGCCAGTGTCCGTGGGTCATAGGAGATAAAATAGCAAGGACGTCATTCGAGCAGGGAGAAAGGATCTTCAGGCTATTTTGGTATGGTATAGACTGCGTAAAATGAATAACGCCAAGTTCACCAATTTGCCTTCGCTGCGCTGCCCTCGAGATGAGTTGGGATCCCGCAAGTCTGAGGACCATGAGACCAGTGCTAGTTCTGCTTCATTCCACAGGCTTCTGTCCTGCCGCTGATGCTAATTGAGCGCATTGAGCCCTCGATTATGATCACCCACTCTCATGCAGCCAACGATGACAATGCAAAGGCCGGGGACCTGCGGTCAGTGTGTCCCAAGGGATGATGCGACGAGGCATGTTGCTGACATCCAATATGCTACCATGTTTCCGAGTTCTCCACGTTGCCGGTGGACGCACTGGCAGGCGAACCGAGCTTGGGGGGACTCGAGCGTTCTTTGAATTTCATCCCTATGACAACTGCTTTTGACATACAGTATCACACCGTTACGGAGCTCGCTCACACCAAGAGAGATCTGTCATGTCGCGAGCGCTCAAAGTTGTGCCTAACTAAGGACAAGTTATCAAGGCCCAAAGGAACATCCGACAAGGAGATCACTGTACCTTGGCGACGGAGGCGAGCCACCATTTCCATCGCTAATAAGGACGACCGGAAAAGTGTCAACTAGGAGGTGCGCGAGGCTGTGAGTGCATTTAATTGCAAGAGGTCGTCGTAGTCGTATCCTTTTAGTTCGTTGTCGCTACGATGATCACTCGCGTTGTCATTCGACTGCAGTAGCCAGCGGGTGTCTCCTGGTGGGGAGAACATTTCTGCGGGCGCATTTGGCACGTATGGTGAATGGAGACGTGTGCCATTGTCTCGCCGTGGGGATTCTGGGTGTGTCATCCTCACACGCACGCGAATAACCTTGTCAACAGTCGCACATCCCCTCCCTTCGCAGGATGCTGAGCTGAAACTTTGTTGCTTTGTTACCTTAATGGCGAGTTCCTCGACCTTGTTTTCAACTGCCATGGCAACACGTCTCGGCCCCTTTTCTCCTCATACACATGCTCACGCCGACGTCCAGTCCTGGAGCTATTCCTCGAGATTGGCTGTCGCACACCCAAAATCCAAGTATACGTTGTGTTCGTTTTGTAAACTTGAAGTGAAAACTGGTCTCTGCGCTCAGACATAAATGCTCAACGCCTGCTTATCCTCCCTTGCCCTTGTCTGAAGCGGTTGAACACACTATCGTCCGCCTCGCCATCGTTGATGCCACCCTCATCGATGCATTAATGACATACCCACAGACGACGTTGACACAGAAAGGTTGGGAACCAATGTCGTGCGGCGGTAAAGAAAGCTTGACCATTTGACTCTCTGTCTCCCTCATATCCAAATCCTATCCATCTTTCCAGAATCTCAGTTTGCGGAAAGTTGGGGCAGTCCTTTTCCGTACAGTAATATGGGAACAAATTTGTGCTATCGTTACCCAAACACCCAAACATGCGCCCAGTCCTTCCCGTGAGTTACACACTTACATTGTTCTACCTCCATACCCCTATTTAACCGTCAACAGTTTGGTGGGACGCTGCGACCTCAGGGACCATCAAATCCCATCATGTTCACATCAACCAGGGTCTCCGTTCGGATTATTGGGGCGATCTGCTGTCCGTTTAGGGTGCAAGCAGGGTGCAAGTACATCGCGAAGTTGTCTATGGCTTACGTAGGTATCACACTCGCAACTCTCCGAGTCAAGGTGGTCCACCTCGTGACATGTTCGAGATGTTCGCTTCGCAGCCTCCGGAAAAGGTGAAGAGCGCGTGAAGTCGTCTGTCGGTTGCACGTTTCGTGTTGTGGACCGTGATGGATGAGAGTTAGGGTTCTCCTGGGCATTCATCCTGAAAACACAGGCGTGTTGACTAGGCGCTTTTCCTATGGCTACTCGCCTCCGACAAAAATTTGCTTCAGAAAAGAAAGAGAGCCTTGCAAACACTGAAAATCAATATCAATGTCGTACGACGTCGCTGTGCAATCATATGTATTGTTGTCATTCTATTCTTAAAGTCTTGTGACAACGCCCTCATCGACTGCTTTACCTTTAGGTTGACCTTATCTCTTCTCTTTATTCCGTCCCGTGTCTTTGTTTACACTCGACGTAATTTGATGGTCATTGCTTGTGTCCCTCTGACAGTACATGTAGAACACATTATGACGTAGCCCAATGCAATGGACCAATTGGAGAGACCCTCGTCCGAGTCTCACCCCCCCCCAACCGCGCCGGGCACCGACCGGAATAGCCTACTGTACTGAATGAATAGGCCGACCATCCCATTCCACGTGTGGGGCATCTGCTTGGACAAGAGACCGAGCGTGACGGTGCTGGCGGGGTTGAACCAGAGCGCAACGAAGAACCAAGTCACGAACAGGGTACCGAGCATCACGCGACGCGCGGAGACCGCGACGACCGCGACCAACAGGCCCAGCGCGCCACCAGCGGCGAGGATGCACCGGTCCTGCACGCGGCACGTTGGCGAACATGAACGACAAGGTGCACGCCGAGCTAATCAGGGTTCCCCGCAGCGAAGTGCGTCGCGCCGCGCGCGGAGAAGATCGGGATGGTTCGCCTCCCACGCGCCCAGCACGAAGAAGCACGTCATCCGCGAACCAGCACATCGTCACGATGACAGCCCGCTGCTGCGCGGAGATGCGCTCCGCCGGTATGTCGCCGTTCTCGTCGTTCTTTGGGAGGGAGTCGTTCGCGGGTTCGGCCGATGGTGCGACGGCAGCGGCAGCGGCAGGGGCGAGGGCAGCCCTCTTCCCCCATCACGCCGCATGGATGCGAGGGTAAAGTAGCCGTCTCCATGGTCATTCCCCTGGAGGGAGGAGAGCGCCAAGGTGGCAACTGCATTTGTGTCGACGACAGACTTGAGGTGCGGCGCGGTCGAACATCCCCCTGTCGTGTACAGCAGACCACCGACGAACGGACCGACGGTGAGGCCCGCGCTCCGGCCGACGACGAGCCAGCCGGTCAGCTTAGTACGGCGGCGCACGCCAACGATGCGCGGGTCGGTGCATCAGCGCTTGGTGTACATGAACTGCGCGAAGAACACGCCCGTCACGATCCGGTCAATGAGGATGAGGTAGAGGTAGTGTGCTCGCTAGCGACGCTAGGCGAGCGCGTACGCGATGCTCCCGATCAGCGCGGTTGCGCAGCAGAGATACGCGAATCTGTACGTCCCTTTTGCCGCAGTTTCGGGGGTTGGTCTGTACAAACGGAAAAGGGCACGCTAGGACCCGGACTCGGATCAGGTGGGGAACTGCCTACCTCCGTCCCGCCCGGCGAGCGGTACTAGTGTCATCCCGGAGATGACAGTTGGAATGCCGATGTCAAGTCCGGAAAACGTCGCGCTGCCACCCAGATACCCGGCATGTTTGCCACTGGGGGGACGACGATGATGAACGTTGTCTGTTGCCGGTGGGCTGAAACGTTAGAACGCGATAGTCACCCCAAACAACCGCCACGAGCAACCCACTTGTAGGAGCATGTTAGTAAAGATCAAGAATACTAATGACCACATCTTGGGGAGTTTGAGCTCGCCACGCCTTGTGTGGTCTGCTCACCGAGATTACTGCCGCTCGAGTCCTGGGGACCACTGCATGACTTAGTACAGTATGACAGAACAGTCGGAACCAAAGGAGAATGGAGAAGGAGAGAACTAGAAGCGCTAGTTCTGTTCTGACTCGAATTTCGGTATTTATGGCCCACAGACACTACGTAAGTGAAGATTCGATTCAAGGGGTTTCCGAAGAACTTGGGTATGTCAGAGGAGTCATATCTTAGTGAGCGATGTTGGAGATTGAGTACGTTGAGTAACACGACTTATTGCTGTAGTTATCATCTTAAAACGCTATATTTGATTTCGGCGACGTTGGCGATCGATGTCTGAAATAATATATCTGATAACCCAAAGAACCAAGCGCTAGCTACTGACAGCGTTCAGGCTAGCCCATTGAATCAACTTGACCAAAACTAGAGAGTGTTAACGATGTGAATCGCCTTCAGGACAATGCCTTACCTCCTCTGCCGAAGAAGCCAGGACATTTGACTTGCCCCCATATTTTGCTGCTTCGGACGCGGTTATTAGACCTAAATCGGCTTTGTGTTTTTTCATCTCGTTCCAGAAGACGAGATTTCCTGGCTCCTTCGCACACACCGCCTTTAACTCTCGCAGGATGCTGTTCCCAGTGGCCCGTAGAATCACAAATTAGATAGCGCAAACGTACACGTACCTGTTCCAAGCATCAATTTCGTCTTCCTGCACGCAAACTTCTCTTAGCTCATTCAAGCACTCGATCATCTCCGTGTGCCGACGCCCCGAAAACGGTCGCAACACGACTTCTTTCACGACCCATCCTAGGTCCTCCACGGCTTTGCTAACCACGTCGCCTTGGGAAATATTGTTCTTAAAGTCAGTAAGGGGTGTCGCCATGCCTATGATACGTCCTGGGGCACGTTGGGGATCAGTGACAATCCCCGGCTCTGGTGATGGAGTGGGCAGTTTCGTGCCCTTCTGGTGGACGGGAACCATGTGTCAACATCTGACTCGGGTTCTGTTTCGCTGTCGTCATCTCCCTTTTTTGGAATCGGACGCTTGGTAGCAGGCGATGTTTCGGGCTGTGGTCGAACGGCGGATGCTTCCGGTTGGTTTGACGTCGCTATGTGATCAAGCAGAAGGATCTCATCGTCATCATCTTGAGCACGCGCGTGATCTTTCTTGCGAGGCTGTGCGACTCTCTTCGGAACTGTAGGCACAGTGAGAGGGCATTGCCACGTGAATAACTCAGATGGCACCTTTTTTCACTGCAAAGGCGGCACTGCACTCGTCAGCGGCTTCTCTAGCACATTTCAACACCTTCCTCGGGGGTTCAAAATATTTGGTAAGCTCAGGGTGTAAGGGCGGTAGTGGTTCAGCAGCAAGATCCTCCACGATTGCACTATGAAACAGGGCCTGCTTCTTGCGATGGATGGCCGGGTTGTAGGACAAACGGGTGTCATACCACGGAGATCGACTTCTGGATGAACCTGTAAGTACGCAAAAGGGAGAGAGGTGGGCGTGAGTATGAGTATTACCCATCGTCGTCCTTCTCCCCTGCCTCCATTATGTCCATGGCATCCACGAAACGACCCATTGCCTCCATCTGCTCATAAGTAGGGAGATAAGGGTGCGTTTTCACACTCTCACCCCTCCTATTTGAGAGGTTCAGTAGAGGTGAGAGCGTATATTTCCGGACATCGTCAGCAAAAGGCATCTAGCACCACGTGTAAGTTTGAGTAAGGTGTCGAGCAAAAATAAAACAAACAGCACCTGCACCCAGAGGAAGCAGTCGACTTTCTGGAATCTACACGGGGCAAGCACTCCCATCTTCGGTTCTGAATTGTCCCTGGAGACCCAGCGGGTGATTGCATACATGTTGAGGTTGTCCATAGCTTGGACGAGCGACGAGAGCGCAACCTGTTGAGGGGGCGAACGAGGATCTGCCCAAACGTATTGCACCTCGCCCATAGAATGTTCTCTCCGAAACTGCAGGGTGTTATCATTCGGAGGATGAAACGCGAAAGTAGACATACATTACCCGCAGTGAAAAATCCGCAGATCGAAATTCCCATGTGTGTGCTTAGCTTCGCAAACTGTCCATCAGGACAGGGTACATAGCTACTCCCATACTTGAATCCGCGAACTAGCTGCTCCTTTTCTACTTTTGCGCCGCAGTTCTTCACGCCGTCAATGTCCATGTCGTCTTCGTTTCCTTTTCCGTCGTCCTCTTGATCGTCATGCTCAACATGGAACTCTGTGCGCATTTTAAGCTGTGACCAGACGGTCTTCTTGGCGCCTTCCTCATCGCCCCAATCGTGATTTCTAGGCACCGAATCCACGTCCATTTCATCCGCGGGTTTCCTTTCGCGCGGGGAAAAGCGCTTCCATGGTTTGGGATGCGCGAGAGCAGTGCACTTACTTGTCTTGACCACAATTTCGATGGCCTCGAGGGGGTTGTTGGCTGGGTCACCGAGACGCAGAATGTTAGACATGAGAGTGGAACGCGTCTCTTTCACCTCAGGCTTGCTAACTTCTTCCAAAGCGAACGAGAGTGTGCCCATGACAGAGTTGGGAATCACGGAAGTAAATTTATGGTAAAAGCTTTCGTTTTCGCGCTGGTTGACAAAGTCAGGCAATAACGGATGTCTGAATTCCCCTAAGATTCACCTTAATGTGTGATTTTCCTTCCTCGTGAAAGTCTATGTGTCATCATCAAAGTCGACGCCACTTCGGACAATCAGAGGTAATTTAGGGAGGAGAGAAAGAAGACATACACGATGGTAATACGAAAGTTGAAGCCATTCAGCTTTTTTGCAATTAATTCCCATGTCTCAATTTGTAGGGGGCTCTCCCCATCAGTCAGGAGCACTATTCTGCCTGTCCAAGATCGCTTCGTCTTGAGGTACTTGTTAAGCGTTTCAGCACCGACAATGAGCGCATCGACAGCTAACATGACGAAAAGCTGGTAAAAGACAAGACACGAAGAGGACGGATGACCAACCATCTCCGGACACGCTGGACGGTTGCAGGGTGGCTAACTTTGCCATTGTGTCTGCGTGCGGTTGTGCAATTGGAATGAACTCAGTGACATGATCATAACCACCATCTACTCTGTTGACTATGTTGTCCGTTTCTTTTCATGGGGTCATATGTCAGGGTTTCAGCTCCCTTGATCCGAGTACGTACCCTCCGTCCCGAAAAGAATGACACCACATTGATCTGTCTTTCTGCCATGGTAGATCTACGAGGTGTTCAAGCAAGTTATGGATGGCACAGGTGAGTTCAAGCCCTACCATTTCTTGAATCTTCAGCATAGCAAACCGTAGTGACCACTGCAAATGTGTGACCTCTTTGGCGCGAGTTTCACCATCTGGACCAGACGGGAGTTCTAGTGTACGGGTCGCGCCCATGGTGGGGGACACGTCCACGCAAAAGACGGTAGCAGTATACTTTGTGTCGTATAAGCATATATATGCGCACTTTTGAGAGGGTACATACACCTGCTCCTGGAGGCATGATCGGGTGCTATGGTCAGGGCTGCAGAGAGGCGCGTTGAGTGAGTGACGCGCCATGTCACGTGACATTTCGGAGTCCGAAAAGGGTGGCTGAAGAAGAGCGGGACACGAAGAGGGTGAGAGGACTGGCGACCAGGAGTGTGCACACACACGAAAACCGAAACGGTCCCCGGGACAGGCGCGGCAAGAAACACCGACGCGCGATAGTCGCGAATGACAAATGGCGACTCCAAATCTCGCCCATCACAACCAACTTCAGCTTCTCAATCAACAACGCCAACAGAATTCCGCCTACACAAAGGAGAGAATTCAAGCAATCTTCCAGGTACGTCCCTCCTCTTCTCCCTCACTCATACTCTTCAACCATCTCTCCACCCTCCAGCGTGCAAACCTCCTCCGCTCCAGGGTTTCACCGCGGATAACAATCAAGAGCTTCAGAATCTCCTCCGTTTTATTTCAAGCCTTCAGAATCAACAAGCTCAGCAGAATGGTGTGTTCCCATCCACACCTCATACGCTCCCTTCCTTACCCTATTTTTACCCCGCAACAGCCCGCCTCCTACCCCAAGAACACCCCAACCCCGACCCTTCTCTCGCTGTAAATGGCCACCCTGCTCTCCCACATCAGGCACAGCCCACTTTGAACGGAACGGCAGTCTCCCCTCAAACTTCGCTCACTCCTGGCTCCTTCTCGACAAATCCTCCTCACCCCGGGCCTTCCACTACCCCAGTCTCGTTCACACCAGAACAGATAAATGTCCTCCGTGCACAAATCCATGCGTTCAAGCTTTTACAGCGTGGCCAACCAGTTCCCCCAGAACTGCAGAATCTTATTCGCCCTCCTCCGTCCAACAACCCCGTGTTACTCTCTGCGCAACTTATCACAAAGGTTGCTGACAATACCGTCAAGGTACAGAAAGCTTCCAGTGAAGTTCCTCCAACACCTGTTGTGGCAGAAGCCTCGGCCACCCAGCCCAATCTAGAACCTGCAGTCAAACTCGAGGGTACTCCTCAACTGGACGATGTTTCAAAAGCCGTTTTGCAGGATGAGGACCCTGATGCTCCTCTTTATCCCTACAATGCCTACGTCCACCCTTTCACTCACCTGAAGGTTGTCGGTGATTCTCCAGAAGCCTATGCCACTCGCCTTCAGCGTCTCCTTGTGCCATCTCTCATGCCTTTAGGTCTTGACCCGCACCAACTTATCAATGAGCGCCAACGTTTTGTCGAGGCACGAATCCAGCAGAGGATACGTGAACTTGAATCGATGCCTTCCACTGTAGGTGACGGAGGACTTGAACCCATCATTGATGATGAGAGCAAGGAGAACGTTGTCAAGTCTGAACACCACAAGGTCGTCAATCTCGACTACGTCCACCCCCCCACCACCGCACATGGAAAGCTGCGCGCTGTGATTGAACTGAAGTCACTTCGCGTTCTCGACAAACAACGAGCGCTGCGCGCCATGGTTGCCGAACGCCTCACGCACGGTTCCTTACTCCCACTCAACCGCTCGGATTTCCGCCGTGTGCGCAAGCCTGCGATACGTGATACCCATATGACCGAGAACCTCGAGCGCAAACAGCGCGTAGACCGCGAGCGGCGAGCAAAGCAGAAACACGTCGAACAACTCGGCATCATTTGCGCTCATGGCCGAGAGGTGCTTGCCGTGAATCGCGCTGCGCAGGACCGTGCCATCCGCCTCGGCAAAGCCGTCCTCTCATTCCACACCCTTGCCGAACGCGAGGAACAGAAGCGTATTGAGCGCATTTCCAAGGAGCGTCTCAAGGCTCTCAAAGCAGACGATGAAGAAGCTTATATGAAACTCATCGACACTGCCAAGGACACCCGCATCACTCATTTGTTGAAGCAGACGGACACATACCTGGATTCACTTGCGCAGGCAGTCCTTGCTCAGCAGACCGAGAATCCCGTCGATATGATGGATGAAGGAACCAGTGAGGAGACCTTCGGTGGTCACAAGTCGTTCGACGACTCTCAGGAAGACAATGGCAAGATTGATTATTATGCCGTCGCACACAGGATCAAGGAAAAGGTCACCAGGCAGCCATCTCTTTTGATTGGTGGCACCCTCAAAGACTACCAAGTCAAGGGCTTGCAGTGGATGGTGAGCTTGTACAACAACAGGTTGAACGGTATCCTGGCCGACGAAATGGTAACGTCGCCTGCCCTGGTCTTACTTGCCCGAGTTGATGCAGTCATTTCCAGGGTCTTGGAAAAACCATCCAGACCATCTCTCTAGTCGCATTCCTTATCGAGGTGAAGAAGCAAAAGGGTCCCTACCTCGTCGTCGTCCCGTTGTCAACAATGACCAACTGGTCTGGGGAGTTTGCCAAGTGGGCTCCGGCAGTAAAAACAATCTCCTATAAGGGCAATCCAATGCAACGCCGTGCTCTTCAGAGCGAGCTGAGGGTGAACCAGTTCCAGGTATTACTCACGACGTATGAATACATCATCAAGGATCGGCCTATTCTGAGCAAGATGAGATGGGTGCACATGATCATTGGTAACGTATTATCTCCTCCCTGAAGCACAAAACTAATCTTGAATTCAGATGAGGGCCATCGTATGAAGAACACTCAGTCCAAGCTGGCGCAGACGCTCACCACCTACTACCACGCGCGATACCGCCTTATCCTTACGGGTACTCCTCTGCAGAACAACCTTCCTGAGCTCTGGTCGTTACTCAACTTCGTGCTCCCTAAAATCTTCAATTCTGTCAAGTCGTTTGATGAGTGGTTCAACACTCCTTTTGCAAACTCGGGTACACCCGACAAGATCGAGCTGAACGAAGAAGAGGCACTGCTCATTATCCGGCGTCTTCACAAAGTGCTACGACCTTTCTTGCTGCGTCGCCTGAAAAAGGACGTCGAGGCAGAGTTGCCTGACAAAGTCGAGAAAGTTGTCAAGGTGAAGATGAGCGCACTTCAGGCGCAATTGTACAAGCAAATGAAAAAGTACAAGATGATTGCGGATGGGAATGACAAACCTGGGTATGTACCACATGGCCGCACCGCACTTGGATACCTTCCTTACTCGCTACGCTCCCTACTTATCTAGGAAATCAGGCGGGGTCAAAGGCCTGAGCAACGAGCTCATGCAGCTTCGCAAAATCTGCCAGCACCCATTTTTGTTCGAGAGCGTCGAAGACAAGATCAATCCTGCTGGTCTCATCGACGAGAAGCTCATTCGTACTTCTGGTAAAATTGAGTTGCTCTCTCGGATTCTTCCCAAGTTTTTTTCTACTGGTCACAGAGTATGTGTTGCTGCTCTCACTCTGATGTGTTCTATAGTCTAACTTCCTGCTAGGTTCTCATCTTTTTCCAGATGACGAAAGTCATGGACATCATGGAGGACTTCCTCAAAATGATGGGATGGAAATATCTACGTCTGGATGGTGGCACAAAGACAGAAGAGCGCGCTGGCCATGTACAGCAATTCAACGCGAAGGACTCGGACATCACGGTGTTCATTCTTTCTACCAGGGCGGGGGGGCTCGGTCTGAATTTACAAACGGCCGACACGGTCATTATCTTTGACTCGGATTGGAATCCCCATGCCGATCTTCAGGCCCAAGACCGTGCACATCGTATAGGCCAGACCAAATCAGTTCGAATCCTGCGCTTCATCACCGAAAAGAGTGTGGAAGAGGCGATGTATGCTCGTGCACGGTATAAACTCGACATCGACGACAAAGTCATCCAGGCTGGTCGTTTTGACAACAAGTCGACGCAGGAAGAGCAGGAAGAGTTCCTGCGTTCCATCCTCGAAGCCGACCAAGAAGAAGAGAATGAGGAAGCCGGGGACATGAATGATGAGGAGATTAACGAGATAATCGCGCGCTCAGATGAGGAGGCTCGTCTCTTCGCCGAGATGGATATGCAGCGTGACCGCGATGCAGCCGCAAACTGGAAGGCAGCCGGCAATCGTGGCAAGCCTCCGCTACCGCTCCTCGCACTGGAAGAGTTGCCAGACTGCTATCGTACGGATGAACCATTCGAGGTAAAGGATGATATCGAAGAAGCCGAAGGCCGTGGTCATCGTCGTCGCGCAGTCATTAACTATAATGACGGTCTCAGCGACGATCAATGGGCTATGGTATGTGCTTCACTGTTATTCTTCCAACTGCTACGCACGTTGATTGGCCTCATCAGGCGTTGGAAGATGGCGAAGACATCCAGCAGCTCTCTGAGCAGGCTCGACTCAAGCAGGCACGAAGGGCAGCCAAATTGGATTCTGGCACTGGTACACCCATGTCTGAAGGTGGCCGCGGTCGTGGGCGCAAGGGTAAAGCCAAAGTGAACGAGGTGGATTTCGAACCGATGAACGGAAAGCGGAAGCGCGGCATGAATAACAAGTCTATGTCTGTCACTCCCTCTGTGATGGACGATGATGAAGAAGATCGCGATATGGTATGTCAAGTTGTCATTAATCAGGGACTATTTTCCTGACAATTGTGAAGAAACGACGGAAAGTCAAGACCGTTGAACTGCCAACTACAATCAAGGAGCGGATGAAGAAGGCATTCAACGAATGCTTCAAGGCGATCATGAATTGCACCGACGAGAACGGCCGTAAACGGTGCGATCTCTTCCGGGAGCTGCCCGACAAGCGCGAATACCCAGACTACTACCGCATCATTCCATCGCCCATCGCGCTCTCGCACATACGCAAGCGTATCAATTCGCACCAGTACAAGGCCGTGACGGGCTTCCGCGACGACGTACGGCTGATGTTTACCAATGCGCGGACGTACAACCAGGAAGGTTCCTGGGTCTACGTTGACGCGGTCGAGATGGAGAAGGTGTTCGATGCTGCGTATGCGCGGCACGTCGCCAACTCTGGGCTTCCTGGTGCGGAAATGGCATTATCTGTCGCGGGTGGAGGTGCGCTGGATGAGGCGTTGACGCCTATGGATGAGGATCGCGAGGAGGGCCGACCACCACCAAAGTCGAAGAGTGGGCGGAAGCAGATTGTCAGCGATGACGAGTACCTCACGCCCAGCGACGACGACTGAAATATGACACGCCCTCTCTCTTTTACCTCTCTACACCTTTGCCCTGATCGAATTACAGTAATCTCATCACCACCTTATTTCTGGTCAACTTTTTGTTGTGTCGGGTTCTCGTGGGACTTGTTCGTTCGCTTCCTCCCCCCCTTTCTTCATGCACGCAGTCTGCTAAACTACTTGTAGTAGAATCACATTTTTGTATTTGTTTATTGCTGTATAGAATCGGGTCACATTCCAGTTCGGATTCCTACATTCTAGCGCGGTTGTACAAGATACCTAAGCGCACATAAATGAGGGCTGTTTGATCTCCGTTCCAGTCGAGAAAATCCAAACAGTCACCACGACAAATGAATAGATAGATACAGCAGCTCTGTGGCCAAAAAGGAACAAAAACAAAAAACAGAAATGTCCTCTGCGATACTTTTCCTCTACAGCTCTCGAACAAACACATTGCCACGCCACGCATGAGGAGTAAAAGAAGAGTGCAGTACATACCAGGGAACACACCCGTTCGGCCGTCCAGACGGCCGGTCCACCAATCGTCGGTGCTCTGCGTGCGATCGACGACCTCGATGCAATCGCCCACCTTGAAATCGAGGTCGCCGTCCGCCTGCGCCGCAAAGTCGTACAGCGCCACGACGTACTTCACCGGCGCGGGCTTGGGCTTGAGCGGTGGCGGTGGTGGTGGTGCGCGCTTCGTCGCCGCAGCCGCCGAGGCGGTGTATGGGGGCGGTGCGGCGGAATATGAGGAGGAAGAGGCCGCGCGACGTGGTGGTGGACGTCGATGCTATCGACGCCGAACGGCCGACGGAGGTTGGCGCACCGGACGCTGCTCGATTCTAAGAAACGAGTTTGGCTGAGTGGGTGGGTGGGAGGGGAAAGGAGTTAGGGTCCTCCTGGACAAAGTAGGAAGCGGCGTCGCTTACACGTGGAGATGAAAGATGAAACATTCGCTGAGGGCCTCGATGACAACCGCCGAATCGCCACATTTTTCTTCGAAATCTGCAGCGATCTGGGCCCGGTCACAGAGTGTACTTGCCTTCTGAGAATTGATTGATCTTGTCGGGAATCATGTAGAAGATATTAAGCCTCATTCTCTAAAGAAACTCGGGAAATCACTAGTATAGTCATGTGTCACAAATATGAGGGCAAAAATAGTACTGTACTGCATCTTGTTAGCTTGTAGCTTGCCAGCGCTACGACCTAAAAAGCAAGAAAAGCTCACCAGTAAAGTACCAATTACAGATGTATGGCTTGGTTGAATGAAGATGATGTTGAAATGGGCCATGGGTCAGAGTTGAGTGCGCTGAATGTTGAGCACGTTGAGCTTGTGGACCAGCGAGTTACATCGCAACTGTAATATCATTGTTGAGATGGACCGGAACTGGCTCAGATGAGGCGCCTCGATCGATAAGGCCGATAAGGTATCGATGAGGTTAGAGAGCAGAATTATAATTGAGCAGACTCTCCTTGGTGACACGCCCAAAAAGATTATTTCCCAGCTCCCCCTCAGATGGACACACTCATCACGGAAGAAGAGAAAATTGGCGACACATCCCCATTGGTCACAGCCTATCGAAATCAGGCGATCGCATTGATCAACGGTTGCCGGCTCCTCTCCCGAGTCTCAAGGCAATGGCAGCGTCAATATGTTGAGCTGAGGAGGTGATTGCTCCAGATTATAAGGGCCGCTAAAATTGTTCTTACAGTGTTTTCAAAGGGTGTTGGAAACTTGCGACGATGCGTTGCGCTCTGCTGCCCGTATGCCAGTGGGTGATGAAGTGACCAACGAAACGAACGAATCCTTCGAATCCGCGGTTCAGTCCTTGGCCAAATACGAATACAAATTCCAGTCTGGGTGACTCAACCTTATCATCATGCCCGATAATATGTCGCTGACACTTTTAGTGCCAACGTCATCAATTCGTGGATGAGAAGGGCGATGAGGAAGGACTTGTTCGAGGTATCATCTGTGCCATTGCCCGTAAGTCATGCGCATGCAACCCATCCTTCTGCTTCCTGGATATTGACCGAGGACGAACAGCCGAGCCCAATGATTGTCGTCGACTTTATTGTCTTCAGGACCCTTCCTGATCCAAAGCCAATTATTGTACGACGTGAGCGCCCACCAATATATCCTTGATCGCGCTGGGTAATCTCATTCGCATGTCAGAGGTTCTCCGTCGCGCCGCTGAACTTGACGAAGTTCTCTGGAACTTTAGTCGTTTCAATGATAACAGACGTATCACTCTCCAGGACAATCCACATTTTTACCTAGATCTCCCTACATCAGTCGATGCATATACGGGCGAATTCAGAACGCTCCCAGTCCAGGACATGCAGTTGATATCCAACTCGACCATCTATGTTCTCGTCGATCGACCGAGTCGTGTATTTCTTGAGACTGAACAAGAAACACGAATTTTTGGCAACGTGTACATGTTGAAGGATGTCATGATCTTTAAAGGCTCGTCGAGTGTTCCTTTCCTATTCCAATTGAACCTGGCTTTTGACGTCTCCTCAGACATTCATGGGACACTCGAGGGAGAAACAATGATCGGAGAGTCCATTCGAGACACGCCAAATTTGGGACATTACAAGAAACCCTTTCCAACGGAGTTCCCTGCTTCGGACCTTCCGATTTATCGTCGTGGCTTTCCGCCTGGTATCATGATTAATCATACAATAGAGTGGACACGTGAGGACTGGAGAGACCTGATTCGCAAAAGGCTAGGTCCTGATGATGAGGGCCTATATATTTATGCTCGACGAGAAGCGCCAATACCCACTCAGGAGATGGTACGCTTCCAAAATCATACCTCGAACATTAGCCATTCACTGACCTCGATGCAGGTTCTACCGCCCCCACCGCCAACATCTGAACGACTGGAGTATGATGTGCTGTACACAACTGCTGATGGACTCAACAGTGATATACTCCTTACGATATTTGACCACTGTCGGCTGGATGAAGGAGACTGGAATGGTCGACAAAGGTGGTGCAAGCTCGCGCAGGTTTGTCGAAAATGGCGACAGGTCATATATTATTCGTCGTCCCGCTTAAATATCCACATTCATTTCACCTTTGGCGTCGGTCCCTTAAACAAGCTGGCCCATTTACCACCCCTTCCGCTCGTCATCAATTATCATTATCGAACCTCCTCACCTTACCTGCCATCTCATATGCGTAAAAGATCACGCGATACCGAAGACGGCCTCAGTGGGATACTTCACGCACTCCAACAGTATGATCGGACACGTTCCATCTTCCTCGAGGTCGAGCCAGAAACTTTGCAGAAATTGATTGTGCCTATGGACAGACTTTTCCCAAGACTCGAGAGGCTATCTCTGTTATCCCAAACGATTCCAAATAACGATACGACGCTGAAACTTCCTCGCGGATTCCTGGCCCAAAATCTGCGCCGTCTCGAGTTATGCTGTATTTCTCTTCCAACAGGACTGCCGTTTCTCGCTTCCACACCCTTCCTCATCATACTCAAACTCACAAACATTCAAACTTCTGGTTATTTTTCTCCAGAGGATTTGGTCACACAACTTCGGTACCTTCTCCAGATTGAGGAACTTTCCATCGATTTCTGCATCCTCTGCCTGACCCTGACGATGAGGAGGGATTACTGCGCGTGCCGAGCACGCCTATGATCTTTCCTTCCCTCAGGTTACTCGAATTCCGAGGGGTGTGTGCCTATTTGGAGGGTCTTGTCGGTCGGATTTGCGCCCCTCGGCTCGAAAGGTTTCACATTACATTATTCTACGAACCCACATTCACTCTCGGACACCTGTCCGAGTTTATCAAGGCAACCGAGGGAATCAGGGGTCCTGTCGTCAGTGTCACATTTCGCAATGAGGGTGTGGCCGCATTTGCCATTACTTCTCGCGGTGATTCCACCCCTAGTCCTCTCTACCTCGAGTTCCGCTGCAACCAATTCGACTGGCAAGTATTTTCGATGACGCAGGTCTGCGACGTGCTTGTGCCAGTTCTTTCTTTCTCAGAGCTCTCGCTGCAGAATTCCCGGGTCCTGCAGACTCTACGACTCCGGTCTCTTGGCGACCCGCATCGGCCTTCGGATGGGGAAAATGCGGTAGACAGCACGATGTGGTATGAGCTCCTTCGGCCGTTTAATGGCGTGAAGAGACTTGATGTCTGGGGTCACCACCTTGCGGTAGAACTTTCTTGTGCGCTGGATGCTGACGACGCGGGATTGATCCCGTGGCTACTACCGGAGCTTCAAGAGCTTACATATCCGCGTGTAGAGACAGCCTTTGCGGCATTCGTCAATGCTCGCCAATCCGTCGGTCGTCCCGTAAACTTGTTGCCGTGGTCGGAGATTGTCAGCGCTTATGGCCACATCAGGCCCGATAGTCTCAGTAGTACCGGTTCCAGCCAGTAACTTTTTCAGAGTCCGACTCATATTCCGACATTCTCCGACAGAGTCTGTTGAACGGATGGGAACGAGACTACAGGCCCAGCGATGACGACTGAATACGACACGTCTCTCTTTTACCTCTACACCTTTTTCCTGATCGAATTACAGTAATCTCATCACCACCTTATTTCTTGTCAGCTTTTTGTTGTGTCGGGTTCTTCGCTTCCTTTCCCCCCCTTCTTCATGTACGCAGTCTGCTAAACTACTTGTAGTAGAATCACATTTTTGTATTTGTTTATTGCTGTATAGAATCGGGTCACATTCCAGTTCGGATTCCTACATTCTAGCGCGGTTGTACACGATACCCTAAGCGCATATAAATGAGGGCTGTTTGATCTCCGTTCCAGTCGAGAAAATCCAAACAGTCACCACGACGAATGAATAGATAGATACAGCAGCTCTGTGGCCAAAAAGGAACAAAAACAAAAGGCAGAAATGTCCTCTCTGCAGTACTTTTCCTCTACAGCTCTCGAACAAACAGAAAACGAACGCGAACGGTCACGCCTCCTGAACGTAGTTACCTAATGACGCGATGCCACCCGCGGTCAGAATATGCCACGCCACGCATGAGGAGTAAAAGACGAGTGCAGTACATACCAGGGAACACACCCGTTCGGCCGTCCAGACGGCCGGTCCACCAATCGTCGGTGCTCTGCGTGCGCTCGACGACCTCGATGCGATCGCCCACCTTGAAATCGAGGTCGCCGTCCGCCTGCGCCGCAAAGTCGAACAGCGCCACGACGTACTTCACCGGCGCGGGCTTGGGCTTGAGCGGTGGCGGTGGCGGCGGTGCGCGCTTCGTCGCCGCAGCCGCAGCCGCCGAGGCGGTGTATGGGGGCGGCGGGGCGGCATATGAGGAGGAAGTCGATGCTGCGGAGGACTTTGCGGAGCCGAACGGCGCGGGCGGCGGTGGGGGCGCCTTCTTGACCAAGGAGCCCGAAGACGAGAGGCCGCGCGACGTGGTGGTGGACGTCGATGCTATCGACGCCGAACGGCCGACGGAGGTTGGCGCACCGGACGCCGCTCGATTCTGAGAAACGAGTTTGGCTGTGGGTGGGTGGGTGGGAGGGGAAAAGGAGTCAGGGTCCTGCTGGGCAAAGTAGGAAAGCGGCGTCGCTTACACGTGGAGATGAAACGTTGGGTGACGCTGAGGGCCTCGATGACAGCCGCCGAATCGCCACGTTTTTCTTCGAAATCTGCAGCGATCTGGGCCCCGGTCACATCGAGAGTGTACTTGCCTTCTGAGAATTGATTAATCTTGTCGAGAATCATGTAGTAGATATTAAGCCTTAAATCAGAGGCGTCACCGAAGGCGAAGATGGCATGTGATGAGATCGCGCATACTGCATGTAGTAAAATGAGTGAAAGAGGGGGTCGATGAAACGTGTTATGAGCATCATAAAACGAGGCATGTCTTGCTTCATAGCAGCGTTGATATTTTCGAATTCGGTTGAAGCAGCCTCGTAGTCTTGCTCTAACTGCACTCATGAGTCAACAAATGATGACCACAGTCCGAGACAGACAAGAAGAAATCACCTTGTACAGGTGTTTCTCGTCGTTGAGAGTCTTTTCTTTCTTATCTCTCAGCTTCGTCAACGAGTTGTTGAAGCGGTCGAAGTCTACCAACTGAAGATAGCGATGTCACGGGGGAAAATATATCTCATAGAATTGCAGCAATGCTTACTTTGTGGTCCCGCTTAGTGATCATCTTCCTAATAGCCTTCATGATGGCCTGGAGTTCCTTCACGGGGGCCACCACGCGGCTCTCGATCAGCTCGAGTTCAGGGCTGATGGCCGTGCGCAGCTCCTCGAGCGAGGTGTGGTACGCGTCCACGTTCTTGATCGTGTGTGAGGCCTGCGGGTATTTGCCAAGGAGGTCATACTCGGAAGCGATGGGATGGAACAAGCTGGAGAAATGCTGGGCAATGCTGCCCCCGGATGTGAAGAGCGCTGCGTTTCGGGGGGAAAGGGTCACAAGTAAGGGAGGTCAGTTCGTGAATGAGGAGGCGACGCGACACATGCTGTTCACGGCGTCTGTAAATGCCTTTGTGTCCTTCAGGAACTTCTCCGCGGCGGTCTCGAGTAGGGCAAAATTACGTTGGTAATTGTCGAACTCTGGATCGTTGGACTCTGGATGCGAAGGAAGAGCGGGGGGGAGGAGTCGTCAGAGCCCAGGATACCATGCACTGAGAAGACTTGGTGTGGGCAATGCTCACTCTTAGACATGCCGACCTTGGAACCCATCATATGCGGGGTCCTATTTAACGCGTCTGTGTGTCAGCGTCCATCCGTCAGGCGAAAATAAAAGAGCAGATATACCGCATGATGGCTTTTGTTATTCCCTTCATGATTCAGAGACGGTCCAGTAAGTTGGGGGAAGGGTAGAGCGCGCAAGGCTGCACGGGCGTTGAGAGGAGAGGAGCGGAGCGCACAGGCTGTGCTGGGCGAGGCGAGATGAGATAAGCGAGATCATCTTTTGCGCTGCCGCCATGCCCATCAACCAGCCCTCGAACCAGATCAAGTGTGTATGCTTCGGCACATATAAAACAGAGATCAGCTCATCTCTTATAGGTTGACAAATGTATCCATAGTCCGCCTCAAGAAAGGTGGAAAACGATTCGAGGTGGGTGAGTCGGTTCCGCGTCTGCCCCGGCAGGCGTAACGCGGCGTACTCACCCCGTACACCCAGATCGCGTGTTATAAAAACAAAGTCCAGGAGTGGCGGAATGGAGTGTGCGTTATATCTTCGAAAGGGTCTTCGCCCCTAGACACCTTTTTCCTTTGTTTTGCAGGGAAAAGGATCTGGACGATGTCCTCCAGATCTCCAACGTCTTCATGAACGTCTCGAAAGGAGAAGTGGCCAAGTCGAACGACCTCAAAAAATCATTCGGCACGGACGATCGAAACACGATCGCTCGAGAGGTACGCGAATATTTAGCGTCGTCTCTAGTTGCGGGGGAGGAGGCGCAGCGGGGATCTACAACAACAACCACCCATCTGACGAACTTTTTAACCGACCGACTCCCCACATGCGGCCATTTCTCCTTTTTTTTGAAAAAGATCCTCAGCAAAGGCGAGGTCCAAGTCGGGGACAAAGAGCGCGATCACGACATCGCGGCCCTCCGACGCGAAATCGCGACCCTTGTGGCCGAGAAGTGTGTCGACCCGGCGACGCAGACGCCATACTCAGTCGGCATCATCGAGAAGGCGATGGCTGAAGCGGGCTACTCCGTGCGCGCGAACAAAAATGCGAAGAGTCAGGTAAGAGGGCGCGACCAACCGCGATGGCGGTACCTTCTACCGATATAATGTGCGTTACTCATGCAGACCACTTTTTTTTTTCGTCTCTAGGTGTCCGAGTGTATCAAAGTGCTCCAATCTGACTCTACTCTTCCCATTGAGCGTGCCAAAATGCGGATCCGTGTCACCATTCCTGCGACTAATATTGATGATCTGCGCGAGAGACTCCTCGATGGCGTGGACAAGCTCGAGCACGAAGAAACAGGAGAGGATTGGTCAGGGGTATGTAAACATTTCACTTTTCTTCGACTGGAACTCACACCCTTTTCCGTAGACGATGCTAATCGATCCAGGGCAATTCCGGGTGATCTCCGAGTTGCTCAACAAAGCGGTGAAGGGAAAGGGGCGTGTGGAAACATTGACTTTTAATACAAGTGCGACGACAGGAGGTTGAGGTTGGAATGTCTAATATTGCGTGCGTGGTAGAGAGCCATAAAATGTAGTAGTGCATCATATCATCAGAGCAAATGGTTAGGAAGTATACTACTATAGATGCGTGGATCGCTATAATAATAATAGAGGGGGCATATGCATAGCCAGAGACAGTACAGTAGTGACGTAGATGCTGTAATCGGTATATTGCAGATGGGTCTTAAGAGATGAGAACAGATGATGATGCAAGTTTCAAAAAACTGAGCTAGAAGAAATAATGGTCAGAGTGATAAAATGCATGAGGAAAGCAAGCCACGAACGATGGGAGGTAAGCGCGGTCAGCCGGCATAAGGCATAATTAGCGCGTGGCGACTGGCGTCAAAGCCACGTCCTCCACCCGCCGGGTGGCTGCGGCGAAGTCCTGCAGCGAATCTTCGTCGCTGCTGCGAAAAGCACGCTTGATGCTGGGCCGCTTTGACATTCGCATGTCGCCCCTTTTGTCCTCCTTGGGCAGCTCCGTCGGCGATGCGCGGCGCTTGAACTTGGTCGGTGACACCTCCATGCTCGACTTGCTCCCCTCGCTGGTACTGTTGCCACTGAGACTCGTAATGCTGGCAGCTGGTACGCTGGCGCCCGTGTCCGCGGCACTCGCAACACTCATGGCTTGATCACCAGCGCTTTCAATGCTCCCGCTTTCGCTCGTGGCAGTTTGCTTCGCAGGAAATCGGGCCGAGACATACTTTGATAGCTCCTCCAGATCATTGTCCTTGTCCTTCCACGCATTTCCGTGAACGCTATTTTCCTCATCGACCAACGTCAATACGCCCTCGATCACCGCACGATGTACGAAAACGTATTGGCGCAAGCTCTGGCATAAACTCATGCGTTGTTCACGCATGTCCTCAATAACGCGGTGGATTGGCTCGTCCAGGGTCGACAACAATACAGGGCTGTGCCGGTCGTCATGCAGTCGCCGCGGTCGAGTATAATCGAACGCCGGTGGTGAGTGTTCGGACTGGGATTGGGAGTTGAATGGATCGGAACCATTGGCAGGTGGCGAATCCTCGTTGACCGGTGGCGATCCACTACTCTTTGTTGATTCCGACGTCCTTGCCGAAAGCCCACTTGAGGGTAGCCGCAGACTCTCCAAGTCGGTCTTAGCCGCGGATGACAAATCTATGAGAGACGGATCAGTCGGTAGAGTGTCGGGGGAGCCACTTTTAGTGCCCGAGAGAAGCGAAGAGGCACCGGCGGAACGTCCTCGAGAGGAGTCGGACGGAGGAACGGAGGAACCGGAGACACGCTTCGCGATAGGCTGCGCAAGTCCTGTAGGTGGCAGGTACCGCTGGGGTGGCGCCCCAGCCGACGACGACCCAAGGGTGGCAAGGCTGTTGAATGTGCGCCGTTGCGGTGATATACAGCTTGGTTCAGGGCCAGAATGGGAGAAGCTGCGCGCGCTATTTACAGAAAGTGGGAGACTCGACACTGAAATGTCAGAGAGCGCGGAATCGCCAGACGGCGACAAAGAGCGGGACAAAGCGGGTGGGATGGTTGACCTGGCCGATCCGCCAGGAGCGGGGGGTCTAGATTCACGGGTAGAAAACGAGGAAGGAGAAGAGAGGGGTTCTGATTGCTGGTTCCTGGGAATCCAAGTGGCTAAATTTGTTGCGCCGACGTCCATCGATGCAGTGTATGAGAGCGCACCATCCCTCCCCAGCGGACGGGCTGATGAAGGGGGGATCACACCCACAACAGGGACATGCAACACCGCCTTGTGATCTTCGGAAGGTAGCTTCATGACCAGACCCGGGACGGGTGGTGCACGCCCTCCAACGGAGGCCTCGTCAACATCCATCGGAGCCACCTCGTCGCCTGAGGATGTGCGGTCCTTCTCACTTGTACTGCTGCCACTTGCATGCCCGGTCCGTTCGGCACTGCCCCTTCCGCTGCGACTTCTGGAAATTTGGCTGTCGCTCCACGTGGCTCTATGGAGGGGTAAGCCCTCGCGTCGTTTCCTCATCTCGCGGCGTACGCCATCCAGAACCGCGTCGATGGCGATGAATCCGCCGGTACGCCCGACGCCGGCCGAGCAATGTAGAAGAAGGGGACGATGACCCAGAGCATGCTTCATGATACCCGATTCAGGGTCAATGGCATCGAGACTTGGACTGCTGGCACCACTGCCACTGCTGCGGCTTCCGCTTCCACTCGGACTTTCCTCGCGGTTGTTGCGGAAAGCGGAGCACAGAGGCCGAACTGTGCTAGTCATAGCGCGACCGCGCCAGTCATCAGATCGACAAGGACCTTCCCATGATTCGCGGGTCTCTCCGCTGAGCTCGGCTTCGTGCTCGACCTGCTGGATGAGTTCAAGTACGCCGCTCGTGTCGCCCGGAACGTTAAGGTCGGGCCAATCAAGGTACTGGAACTGCACGATTCGTCGCAATTTCGGGGGTTTAAAGCCGGTGTGTGTGAGCTTCAGTACACGCCTGACTGTCGACCTAGGGTGACTTCCAGAGCCGGTTTCGGAGGGTGCCGTCGGAGCTTCCAACATGGAAGGGAAGAAAGAGTCACCAAGTACCCTGCGATCCGACTTCTCGTATTCCTCGGTGGCACCGCCGACTTCGAGCACCTCCAAGCGGAGTGGCCCAAATTCCTTGCCGGACCAGTAATTGCCACACTTGATCGTTGTTCCCTCGACCTCGCGAGTGAGCATGACAATGACGTGCACATTCTGTTCCCATACTAGCCTGGCGATTCGAGGTCAGACACCGAGGTAACAAGGAAGAGAAAGGGGACTGATAAACGCACAACCAAAAGTCGTTAAATGTCTCCGGTAAAGGGCCTTGTGTTGCTATATACCGCTTCTTAGTGCCGAGGGGTTGGACATAAGACGCATTGACGTAGTCGTCCGTGGAGGACGACACTGCCGGGGTAATCAGTGGGAGCTGAATGTCACGCGCGCTTGAGAGGGATAGGGTGACGGGAGGGAGGAAATCGGCTGGTTGAGGGAGAATGATGGGATGAAGAGACCCTGGAATTGAATTCGAAAAAGGAGTCGGAAACTTTCCACTCGGCCGTTCTTGGGGCTTCTGCTTCTTGAGGCGGACACGTGCGTGCTCGAAGGGCCAAATGTTACGATACCTGTGAAAAACGCGAGGGCCACGAGTCACTACTTTGGAAGGACCAGCGAGCCGAGTTACCGATCGCTACACTTACCTATTCTTCGCTCCCTTTTCCACGCCTGCGGTGATGCTGTAGGGAAAATCTCGAGATGCGTGCTTCCCTCGTGAAGACCGCCCGGCGCCCTTGCTGGTGCCCTTGCTGCGCTTACTCCTCTTTGACTTTGACTTGTGGCTCTTGGTCTCGCCCTCTTCCATAATCCGCCCGCTTTCCCTCGAGTGATGCTCCATGACTCCCATGAGGCGCCTCTGTTCTCCGAGTTCGATGCGATAGAATTGCATGGCGAGCGCTTCGGAACCCTCGGCCTGTGCGTCTTCGGCAGCGTGATGCGTGGGGAAAACCGTAGCTGCCAGCGCTGGCAGGTTCGGCCGGAAATGAGGGACTGCATGCCCCTGGCCGCTCCCACTGTCCTCTCCGCTATCGCTGCTGTCCCCGCTGTGGTCACCTCCGCTCATGCCACTTCCGCTGCCGCTTCCACTTTCGCCGTCGAAATTATCTTCGCCATCTGAGCCTTCGTCGTCTGCACCAGCCCACCGACCGAGTTCCCTCAGCCAGGCAAACGGGAGGTCGTCAATCCGATCCTTGGCGATCCGGCTAAGTCTGAGTGGTATGCGCTCGGTGATCCCGTGCGATAACTCCACGTTTTGTCGGATGGTATCGAAGAATGGATTGAATGCCACGTTGGGAGCAGATTCGGATGTGCCCTGAGGAGCTGGGGCGCCACCGGATAACGACGGCCTGGAGATAAACTCGATGCGAGTGGGGGCTGGGCCCGCGGAGGGGTACATGGACTTGATATCCCGCACGCCTACTGGCTGTCCGAGGAAGAGCTTGTGATGGACTGACGTGGAACGCTGTGATGTCGTTGAATTGACGGTGAAGGCGCTCAGAGGTAAGTTTTTCGTGCGGAGGAGTGTGGAGCGGTTTGCCGTGGACATTGACAATGCCAATTGACGGGATGCCATGGACGTCGGGTCAGACGACTCAGAGTGGACTTGGTGATCGAGGTCAGTGAGCGAGGGCAGGGTTGGCGTATCTTCGTCTTCGTCATCGTCATAATCCGTGGCGGGGGTGAAGTCGAGAAGAGAATGGCGTTCGCGAAAAACAGCCTGGAAGCCGCCCTTGATCCATGCGAGCCGCAACTCGTCGGGAGCAGTAGGTGCTCCACTTGACAGTGGATCCGCGGGTAGACGGCCTCGGCACGGAACTTCCGGAGAAGACCAAGGACGTTATTGCCGTCAGGAAGGACGGTGGAATCAGCGTCATATACGAGAATACGTCGTGCAAGATGCCACTGAGAAAACCTGCGGCGTGCGGCCTTGTTGGGCAGCATTTCTGCTAGTTTCAGAGTGGAGAACAAGGGGCGCTTAAGAAGAGTTGACGGGACGGAGAGGGGGACGGCATGGGGAACACGGGAGGTGAGATAGGCGGGGAGAGGACGGATGTCTAGGATGAGAGTATGGGGGTCGGAGAGGACATCTGGTAGATTGGTGGGGCTGACGGGGGTGAAGAAGGCAGCGTGGGGAGAAGACGCTGGTAAATTATGAGACGAGTGGGGGCGGGAGGAGAGGTGGTGCGGGGAAGGGAGGTGGCCGTAGCGGGGGAGGGAGTTGATGGAGAGGGAGAGGGAGAGGGGGGTTACTCGGATGCTCTGGGATGGCGCGGACGTCGATGCGGAGGCGGCGAGGGCGCTATGGCTGAATCTGTCGTCAATGGCTTTGGCAAACAAGTCAGTTGTGCCGTCCTCGTCTTCTGTGATGGCGGGCTGCTTCTGATGGGGCAGGGAAAAGAAATCCATGGGTGGGGAAGGGGATGAGGTGAGACAAGGGAGAGCTGACGGGGTAGTGATAGTCATTCTTCCTCTGGGCCGTGCCATGCATGTTTGGTTGGTTGGTTGGCCTCTCCCCGCCCCGCGCCAGCGTTCTAGGCTGACCCTGCTCGTTGCTCTGCCATGACGTCACACCTCTTTTTTTGCGGCCCTATTCTTTTCTCTCCCCTCGCTCGAGACCGAGACCGCTCTGCTCGGGCTCTCTCTCCTCTCCCCGCCCGTCCCCGCCACTCCTTGACATCATCCTCCACTCGCCGTCGCCATCGTTTTTTTTTCCGGATGGTTTCATCATGAGCGACACCCTCGGGCCATAACTAAACAACGTCTATCTTTGGTCATAAGTCTCGACCTGTCCACCGCGACCGCCAATCAATCCTTTTCCCCTTCCACCGCTTGCCATCCCACGTGCTTCTGCGCTCCACCTAATCGCCCTGTTCCATGGAATGGATCTAGACCCGAGGGCCAGCGTCCCTCCTATTCCTCAGGTCCCCTCCTCCTCGTTTTTTCCTCTAAATCCTCTGTCCCTCCGACTCCGACGCTCCACAGAGACGACGTAGGTGTCCAGCATACAAGGCACTTGCGTGGATCGAGCACACCCAGTGCATATGACCCAGCCATCGCCTCCTTCCACCTTCGGTTTTCGTAGCCACACGCTCATTTGTTCTGATGGAAACTTGAAACTTAAAGCGTTGCCAATTACACACCACCCAATCCATCGAGCGCCTCTCTTGTCCGGTTATCTCCTTCCCTCTGGGCCTCGACTCTTCGCATTAAGGCCCGGTGCTGCTTCTCTGCCACGTGAGGTATTTTATATACTGGTGCGCTCGAACCCTTTGGTAACGTGCCTGGCGTGCCATCCCTGGGAAATTTGCGAACGGCTGCGCGCCTCGTCGGCGGAAACTTACATCCCGATTCACAAAGTCGCACATCTCGATACACGAAATGTCTCGCTTCTGTTCAAATGATGTCACATAGCGCTTATCGCATCCCTCCGGTTGGCAATCGGCCACGTTATCGTTATGCTTGATCGCTCACTTCGTCCCTCGCCCACGCGACGGCCGGAATGCGAGACATGTGGAGGCGGGATGTCCACCTCAAGGACATACAAAATGCGACATTTTAAATCTTTCAAAGAGCGCCACTAGTCGAGAACGTCGCATGTTTTCTTTCCCCTCCCCTCGGAACATGAGAGGGCAGGTCAAGACGCCACTATCAATTTCATCCCCCTTGTTGACTCAATTGGCACTGACGCAACAACCCAGTCTCGGCCTCGCTCCGCCAGCAACCAGTCCACAACTGGGAACCCAACGTCTACGCGTCATAGAACTCCACCCAGCAGTGTCCAACATTACCGGTAGCCTCTGGCCCTCCACGAGGGTAGGTCCACAGATGCCTGCCACATTGCATCCGATTATTTTCTAGTATCAATTTCGAATCTCATTGACCTCTAATTCGAAAATGGCATATGGCACGCTTTTACGCATCTGCAAAGCGGTCTCGGCGTGGCGAGTCGACGTCATCCAGCGACGCGTACGTTCGGTAACGCAAGTGGCCGAACTACCCTTGTCCAGTTGTCATCCCACGAGTTCCAAACCCACCCCTCGTCTTCGCAGCTTGATATGCCTTCAAGGTCCGCAGCATGCTTAAACGAAGCACGCAGACTCTCGAGTTTCGGCGCAGCTGGAAAACCTTCTAGGAGGTTCTACAACAACAAATTCCAGGCAGAAAATTGGACGCTTTAGGACACCCGCGGAAATATAGCGGAAACACGAACATACCTCAAGATGATCGGCCAACCCAGCGGCGTTCTGGAATATGACGCCGTTCTTGCCGTCAATGACAAGTTCAGACAGGCTGTTTCATTAAACGATCGTGCTGCGCCTGCACTGGACGTGGCGCTTACCACGCAAAGTCGAGCGCACATACGGGCACGCCGCACCCAAACATGTCCACAATCTTCATAGGCAGATCTAATGCGGAAGAACTTGAATGTAGTGAAACACCCAAGTCTGCTGACCCTGTGCACCCATAGCCGATTTGCCACATGAACACGATCACTCGGATATGACGAGGTGGCGAGAAAGCGTACCAAGAAGTAGAGGATAGTCCTTTGGCTCGAGCCATGTGCTGATGATGCGTACCCATTGCCAAGGGTCCCCCTCCACATCTTCACCATCTTGCAGGCGGCGGGCTTTGCGCATGTACGCTTCACGTAGAGGGCCTTTCCCTGTGACAAGCATCAGGACCTGGGGCAATTTCCCAGGTGCCGCCCTGGCACGGTGCTCATATATCGACAACGCATCAAGAAGTATCGAAAAATCCTCGTCTTCCGTCCAACTTGTACTGCTGACAAGAACGGCCGGCCGATCAGGCCGCAGAGTTACGAGGGCGGAGGACGTCACTTGAGTAAGTGGCGTAGATGCTGGGGGATTGTACGCTGGCAGAAACGCTGCAGGCAGGAAATGTGAAACTCGAAGGAACAGCTGAGAGGAGGGACGTGAATGGCGAGACGACCGCAGCAAACATTTCTATCACCTCATGGATCTCAAAAGCACTGGCAGGGTGGAAGTGTGCAGGAGGCCTGTCGCGGAGAACAGCCTTAATGCCCCTTTCAATGTCATCAACATCCTTTCACCAAAAGAAAAAATAATGTCTCTCATACTGCAATTTCCATTCCTTGACAAGAAAGTCATGCATTGCGCGCGTCACGAAGAGGTGTGCGTACGCGGCTCGACCAAAATATGCCTCAAACCTGACGACGGTCTCAGTTTGACATTCTGCGCAGGAAATGGTGGACGTAATGACATCTTGGCAAGTTTCACAAACATATGGTTCGATCCCAGGTTGAGCGCAAGGATACTGTATCCCAGATTATGCCAATCTATGATGACTTTGCTTCCTCGCAACGTGCCCACTAGCCATACCAAAGCCAGGGTTGGGATACTGGGAGGATTCTTTCCCACTGCTCTGAACCACCCTTCGCTGCAATCGTGAAAGAACTTACCTGCACAAGTATGAACTCTGGTGGGCGAGGGACGCGCCAGAGGAGCGCGTAGAGTATGGACAACGCTTGTTGGGCGATCTTGATGGGCGCAAACACTACAAACGGGAACCTTCGGAGAAAGGACGATGGTTGCGAGAGATACAGAAAGTGGACATGCGGGAGAGAGAGTAGCGAAGGGACCGGTGTAGAACCTGACGGCGTTGAGAAAGGGGCTCCCAAGGAAGCGGATAGAGAGTGCACCTTCGTACCCGACTAGAAAAGTCTCAAAGTGCAGCTTCGCAAAGCTCTCCGCGTGATACATCATCCGAGGACTCCTGCCAACATCTCCGAGCACGAGAATCGCCACAGACCGAAGGCTGGGTTTACCTGGCAATCCCTTCGATAGCAGTAGCCATGCCGCACACAAAAAGAGGAGGAGGTAAATCAGTTGGGGGAGGGCAGGACCTTGGGGTAGATCCCACATGACGGTGTTGCCTAGTGGTCGGGATCAATGGCGCAGCGAGCGCGCGTTTTTTTGGTCGTCATATTGCTGACTAAGCTTGGGCCTCGTAACTTGGTAGTACCCACTCGTCAGCGTCAGAACAGAAGAACAGAACGCAAGACATGGTTTCTCCAAGAAACGCTTCTACTTCCATCAAAATACTGCGTACAGCAAGTTCGCACTTCAGGCGTCCAGCTCCCACTAGTCTAGCGGTGCGCAGCACACATGCAACATCGTCTCGGTCAGCAACAAGCCATCCTCGGCACCTGCTCTCTAGTGCCGCTGTCCGCCCTAGCACGGTAGTTCCAAGTCCCCGTCTCTCGCCCCCCATGGGTAAGTGTACAACCTGCCACGCCCTCATCCACCGCCATCTTCTCTCTGCTGACCACCTAACCTACCCCGACGTGTCCGCGCGCACGCTCGCAGCCCGGTCCATGTTCATACAAACGGAGACGACGCCGAACGCGGACTCGCTCAAGTTCATCCCAGGCACACCCGTGATGGAAACGGGCTCGGCCGAATTCCTCGACGCGCGCAGCGCGCTCGCCTCGCCGCTCGCGCTGCGCCTCTTCGGCATCGAGGGCATCAAGGCCGTCTTTTACGGGCCGGACTTTGTCACCGTGACGAAGGACGCGGAGAACCCGTGGTCGGTCCTCAAGCCGGAGGTGTACTCGGTACTGATGGAGCACTTCTCCGCCGCCACCGCCACCGCCGGCGCCGATTCTCCCGGCGGCGCGCGGCCGCTGTTCCGGTCGGAGGAGGACAGGGTGAACGCGGGCCCGCAGGATACGCGCATTTTGGAAACGGACTCGGAGACGGTGGCGATGATCAAGGAGCTGTGGATACGCGCGTGCGGCCTGCCATCATGGAGGACGGCGGGGACATCGAGTATCGCGAGTTCACGGACGAGGGGATCGTGCGACTCAAGCTGAAGGGTAGCTGTCGCGGCTGCGATTCGAGCACCGTGACGCTCAAGACGGGTATCGAGCGCATGCTCGTGCATTATATTCCCGAGGTCAAAGGGACGGAGCAGGTGCGCATTCTCCTTTCCTTTCCTTGATGTGCGGTTTTGGCTGAAGAGACGTTATTTACTTTTTTTTTTTTGGGAGCAGGTTCTAGATGAAGAAGAAAAGATTGCACAGGACGAATTTAGCAGGTTCGAGAAGCGCCTACATGGCAAGCAGCAGGGAAAGCGTGATTCAGAGTAAGTGTGTTTAGGGTCTGGCGTTCCTGCAAACCGCTAACGCCCACCTCTTCAGTCTGGCACAGTACATGAGCACATAGCCGGGATCTACGTTGTTATTCTGTTTCTCATCGACGACACGTGTAGATGAACCCTGTTACTTTCCTTGACATGTACCCCTACTCATTCATTGTCATTTTTGCACCCTCTAACTTACGACTGTACCCCATATGTCCCCACAAGAGATTAGTAACGCAGCGGGACTTAGGAATTCCAGACAGCCTCATGCCAGACATCAGGGGATTTGCGGGCATTTTGCTATTAATCCAAATTCTGGGGGTGTAGGCGTGTAGGACTTACATTCGGTGGCAAAATCCAATTGTGGTGCTATCTGTCGGCAACGGCGCGCCAGAGGGGTCAGATCAGAACCATTCCCACACCCTGCCAAAAGAAAAACACTGCTAGAACTATACTGGCAGACATCATGTCCACCGAACCCCGGCACATCGTTTTAGCCTCGCGCGCGTCCCAGCTCGCCCAAGTCCAGACCCGCATCGTGCTCTCCGCCCTGCAGCGCGCGTTCCCGGACCGCGCCTTTGGCACGTCGTTCATGTCGACGCAGGGCGACAAGGACCTCTCGCGCGCGCTGTACCTCCTCGGCGGCAAGTCGCTCTGGACGAAGGAGCTCGAGGTCGCACTCCTCGCGGGCGAGGTCGACATGCTCGTCCACAGCCTCAAGGACGTCCCCACCGCGCTGCCCGAGGGTTGTGCGCTCGGAGCCATCCTCGAGCGCGAGCACGGGGAAGATTCTTTGGTCGTGAAGAGCGGGTATTCGGTCGGCGATGGCGGTGGGGGGCCCGTGCGCTCGCTCGATGATCTGCCCGATGGTGCCGTGATCGGGACGAGCAGCGTGCGGAGGGTCGCGCAGCTGAAGCGGCGGTACCCGGGTCTGGTTTTCAAGGATGTGGTACGCTGCCCCACTTCCAAACATGTGAACACCGCCCCCGCTCACGAAATATCAAAAATATCATGTTTTGTACTGGCACTGAAAGCGAGGGAATCTGTGCGTCTTCTCTCTCGCCCCACATATGTTCTTCCTGGCGGACGCGCTTAACAAAAACTAATTGTGTATTATTATGTACGCAGCCAGACGCGATTCGCAAAACTGGACGACCCGGACGGTCCCTACGCCGCCCTGATCCTCGCCAAAGCGGGACTACTGCGCCTCGGCTTTGACGATCGCGTGACGTGCGACGTCGTGGCGCCGACGCTCTTCCACGCCGTGGGGCAAGGTGCGCTAGCGGTCGAAATCCGCGCGGACGACGCCGAGGCGCGGCGGCTCTGCTCCGCGCTCACGCACTGGCCGACCTCGTGGCGCTGTCTGGCCGAGCGCGCGTGCCTGCGCGTCCTCGAGGGCGGGTGCAGCGTTCCCGTGGGCGTCCACAGCGAGCTCGTGCCCCGCGCCCTCCTCTGCAGAAGGCAACGATGGCAGTGACGTGCGCGTGGCAAGGCTGCGGTTAGTCGGGACTATCACCGCGGTGGATGGGAGTCGTCATGTCGAACAGGAAATCGCGCGCGAGGTGAGCAGCCCGGAGCAGGCGGAGGAGCTCGGGGCCCAGGTAGCCAAGGCTCTTCTCGAGGTTGGCGGAAGGGAATTTTGAACGAAGTCGCGAAGGACCGAGAGCAGCGGGCGGCGGGCGAAGCAACGGGGAGCGTGGTACAAAATGTTGGTGTGGCGGCGGCCAGGTAGCATCCCAGTGAATCCATCTCATTCCCATCAAAGCTGGAAATCCAAGAATATCATTGTTTTTTTTTCCGGCTATGTACAATAACGATGCACTAATGTAAGAAGTAGAGAAATGGATGGAGTGATTACTTTGATGTACCTCGTTGGAGTCTGCGTCGAGCCAGAATGTGAACACACTAGTCAACCATTGACCGCAGCGAGAGTCGTTCTGCGTCCCCGCGAGCGCCTGGAACTCCCTAGATTGAAGGGGAATCCAAGTGACTCTAAAGCAGAGACGGATGACATTGTTTGCGATGTTGAAGCGCACCACATGTGGGTTTTTATTTGGTCGTGCTTGGCAGCGCACGGGGACAACAGGCACCGCCCGCAGAAACGAGGGGTTAATAAGCTCGGCGCACCGCACTGAACGTAAGGCCAGTCCGGGGTAACAACGCTGCTTTCGGCTTTCGTCAAGCCAATATATAACATCTATACAGTATGTTCCGCGCGCGTGTATCTGGACGTGGCCCCGACTCTGGGTTGATCCGGAGAAATATTTAATATCGTTAAATACTTCTTGCCAGCAGCCTATTTTACCGGTTTGCTGCGGTACCGGCGCTTCGAGAACAACCCTTTCCACCTTGGCCTCTAGCACAAGGGCCCAAACCCCTCCTCCCCTCCTCCCCCTCCCCCACACCCTACCAACCCCCCACCACCCCCACCCCCACCATTACGAACCGACCATGTCTGTCGTATATTCCCGAAGGCTGAAGAAGGAGCTGCAGGAAATCCAGATCGAACAGGCCGATCCCGCGAAGAGAGCGGCTGGTGCGTACCTGCCCTATTATCCCCTTTTTGCCCGTCCCCCTTGAGCCTCCGCCCGCCCCACGGACAGGTATCCAGCTGCTCCAAGCCGAAGATCTCAAGACGTGGTTTTTCTCGATAGAGGTTCTCGGGGAAAGCTTGTACAAGGTGTGTGTGTTTTTTTGGTTCACCCACTCTGATTGGAATGCGCGCATCGCTGCGGCCGCGGCCACCGTCACCGCCTCCCCACCCACTCCCTTTCCCATGTTGTTCTGATACGGTCGTTTCGCGATTTTTTTTTCCAGAATGAGGTTTTTCACCTCATGGTCAGGTTCGATCCCGAGTACCCGTTCAAGTCCCCCGCCGTCCAATTCGTCGTTTCCGATAAGGTCAAGCCGCCCGTACACCCAGTACGTTATCCATATCGTGTCGGCTAAATGTCCATATCTGCACCAAACTCACGGCGAGCCCTCCCCCCCCGTTCCATTTCCAAAGCACGTCTACACGAATGGCCATGTATGTGCCACATCTAATGATCGGTATTCCCCTCGCGTGTCATAACAACGGTTTTTTGTCAGATATGCGCTTCCATTCTCGGCGATGACTGGTCGCCGACCTTGAGCGTGATGGCCATCTGTATCACGATCCAGAGCATGCTGGCCTCGTGCAAGGTACGTCTGGTATTTCGGTGACGCCATTGCTCGTTGGCGGAGATCTTTTGTTTCGTCGCTACAGAAGAAAGAATTGTGAGCCTTTGTCTACCCACCGCCGGACTTGTGTCGTCCCATACTGATGGTCTATAAGACCCGAAGGCAACGACGACTACGTCCGCACGGCTCCGGACAACCCGAAGAAGGCAAGTATATGCATCTCTATACACGCGTCGTTTCCGTACTGATCCCGTCGAAAATATTATCAAGACGCGCTTCGTCTATCACGGTAAGTTTTGAGCATTCTTTATGATGTTGATCTCATCCGGTTTACTCTAGATGATACGTTCGTATTCCCTGACATATGGACCGTATCACTCACTGATGATCTCTAACAGAGTGTAGAGCATGACGTTCACCTCTTCTTTTTTATTTCACTGCTGTCTTACTCTCTTTGGTCACCGGTCACCCACCTGTGCATTTGTGTCCCTCTCAATTGTTCTCTATCAACATTAAACACCATATCTCTTTGTACGCCAGTTTTGGGCGGTCCGCATTGTGACTTTGTGGCTGCATGCAGTGTACATTTATCGTCCTGAGTTGACACCCCAACGAGCCGACCTAGAGCTCTGCGGCGCAGAGTGACGCACGAGATGACGGTGTCCAGTCGCCGCTATGCGGCGTGGGTTAAAGTAACTACTACGTGTGCTAAATATACAAATGGTTCGTATGACGACTCAATGGGAAATCCCTAGAAAACCGCAAAAACCGCAAAAAGTAGAGATTGGGTAAAATCACATAAACCAATGATACGGGGGATCACATCACCATGCGGCACGCGAGACCAATATTAATCCCTAGATAGAAGTTTGACAACAACGTGATTCTGTGGGAGGAAGTTCTACCACGAGCGAGACGGAATCGTTTCGTGCATCCTTATGGGGTGTACCCCTTTCGATGTGTTGGCATTGACCATTGCAGTCACCACCGCAACCACAAACACCTCCACAGCCACAGGAACCTCCGCAGCATAGCTTCGGAAGTTCTACCGGCTTGCCCCCAGGGGTGGGAGGCGGAGGTACTCGCTCTGCGTGTGCGAAGAATTTCTCGAGCACAGGTGACGTACGTGGAACCCTGCGCCGTTGCGGTCGATCACGCGGAGCGTCTGATCGACGCAGCTCATACAATCCTGAGCATCCCTTGGGTCGACATCGGAACGGGGGTGGTGACTGGCACAGCCAGGGCATTGGCAAGTCAATCCGCACGTGCAGCCGGAGCCCGCGAGTGTGTTGAAAGTGCTGAAGGGTGGTACCACGGGGGTGGGACCGGGAACATCCGGAAAGAGTAAGGGAGGAAGATCGAGCACAGGGGTAGGGGTCGACGTAGGGGAAGAGGGTGTGGCCGTTTCAGAAGAGCGGCGCGATGGTCCAGGTGACGCGTACTCATCGGCCCCAGAAGGTGAATTAATCTGTGCCGAGTTAATTGCAGAAGTCGGTGGGGTTTGGGAGGACGAGAAGAGAATGGCAGCGGCTGCGTATGCAAGTGTTTCAAGGCCATCTGAGGGAGTATGACCAGAAGCGCCATTATTGCCATGGGAGGAAAGTGCTTGTGATTCGGAGGCAAATTCGCTGTTAGCTCGGCACCCACAGTTGCACACGTCGTCGCATTGGCAAGGGTTAAGCAAAGAGGCAACTGTAGAAAGACGGATGACGGATGAGGGACATGCCGGACATGAAAGATAACGAGCGACGGAGTATACCTCTCTGGCGTGGGTGAGCCGGGACAATCGGGGTCGTATTTGACGACGTGAAGGCGTCCTTGAGGCCATTAGGTAGAGCCGGGACGATGGGAATATAACGCTTCTCTGAGAGAGGGTGGTCATGAGACGGGGTCACAATAAAGACAGAGAGGGGCAAACGTTTCGTTCCAAAGACCTTATCGGTGACTTCACGTGTCCTTGCCGAGGACCCTTCCGAGCAAGTGCATTTCGAGTGCACCCTCTTCGTGTTGCGCAACTGGCGACAACGCTCGCATTGAGAACAGGTCGCCCTTTCTTCTTGATTTCGTACAAGGGCCTCTCTGTATGAGTACATGACGAAGAGCGGTGGCCCTTGATGCAGGACTCGCTGAATAAACAAGGATTGTCGTCATTGGCTGTGGGCGCAAGGGAAAGAAAGAAAGGCCAAGGTGCCCGAACACATACCACGCGAACTTTTGGCTATTAATAAATACCTGTTGGCGGCACAATGTCAGGAAAGAAAGTCTGCAGGAGAGGTTGTAAGGGTCACCATTCGGGAGTTGGTCGTGGCCGGGTTATTGCATGAGGGCGCTGGGGCAATCAAATCGGTGGATGAGATTAATTTCTGCCCCAATATGGCTAGAGTGACTCACGCTCCTCAAACACGTGACGGGATGAAACCCCGATTTTCGGATTGGCCGCCGACATGTCCTCGTCCCCAACTCTGATGGCCTCGTCTATGGCGCGCATCCGGATACCCAGGTCTCTCGCTCGCTCCCTCGTTTCCTTATCATACTCGTGTCCTCGCCGCGCCATGATGTCCTCCTGGTCATCTCGCGGCTCCACCCCGGCGCGAGCTGTCTCGAATCCTCAGCCACCACCCCACGACACTCTTCCCTCCATCACCGTACCCACTTCCAAGGCCCCCTTGAGTCCCGACGCCGCGTCTCCGCAGACCGCCGCTCGTCCTCCCCCAGCTCCCAAGGTAGCACGCCCGAAACCTACATTTCGCGCGCGACAGGCACCTGTCACTCTCGTAAGCGCACACACCCTCCCCTCTCGGAGTTTTTGTCTTATTCTCTCATTCCTTTGTTTGCTGATCCTGATCTGCACCCTTAGACTCCGGTGGCCGTGGAGCGTCTACAAATTCTGATGAGCAATCCGACGCCGCAGCTTGTTCGCATCGGTGTTCGCAACAAGGGCTGTGCTGGCCTATCCTATCACCTCGAATACGTAGACAGTCCGGCAAAATTCGATGAAGTGATAGAGCAGGACGGCGTCAAAGTCGTCATAGACAGCAAAGCTCTCTTTTCTATTATTGGAAGCGAAATGGATTGGCACGAGGACGCGCTCAGGTGCGTACACGCATTCCCCCGAGGTTTCGATAAGTTAAACTGATTGTCGCTCGATGATATGGATCTAGTTCAAAGTTTGTATTTAAGAACCCCAATATTAAGGATGCTTGTGGATGTGGCGAGTCATTCACCGTAGAGACATAGCTTGGTGCTGCACCAGTTGTATCTTTATCCTATTACCCTGTACGCTACTATCATCGTATCCTACTTTGCAAGACTTACAACAGGCAGCCCCTCTCAATCTCCATACACTGTCACGCTCATGTAAATATATACACACAGCAGAGACACTGCTTTAACTTGATACATTTTGTTCTGCTTCGATTTTCGACTTGCCCGAATCCAGACACAAACCTGATACTAACTTAGTATTACGAGAAACAATTCTCTGGCACCTTTAATTTGGTGTACAACAATCGGGCCACAAGAAGTAACCACTACGCCTCATCGGCGTGGGGCATCGTTCAATAGAGTCAGATTCCGAGACCAACATGATATGGACCACGAAGCCCGCACTATCCAGGTATATTAGTAATCTTACAATAACCGTCCCTCTCACCAGAGGGACAGAAAGCGAATTTTAACAAATGACACTACCAAAAGTCGACCCATCAGCAAAGAAGCAATGCAAGTAAGCACGAACGTCCAACATAAGTACACATGAGTGGTGGTTGGGGCGCAGGGGGGGGGGTTTACCATACAAAATTGCAAGTTCTGGTGCTACGCGTAGCAAGCCAATTTGCTAATCCAGTAGCTCGCGTTGCAGATCCGCAAAGACTGCGGCGCCAACGCCGAGGAAGCCGAGCTGGACGAGGCACGCCCCGGTGTGTCGATATATACGTTCGAGCGCCGGTCGCGCGGGAATCCTTGCGATTCTGCAAAAACATAACGCCCCCCAAAAAAAAAAAAGAGAGAGAGAGAGAACCGTGAGCAGAGGTGAATAAAAAAATACACGACTTGCGCACCCAAGATGGCCTGGTTGACTTCTCCTGCGAGGACATCCCGGGCATCCTGTCCCGCCCATCGGCCGACGTCCCCCCCGGCCTCGACCGGAAAATGGTACGCGATGACGCTCCACGTGCGCTCCAGCAGGGCGTGTACCTCCGGGCGCTCGGTCGCCTCCTTCTTGTACTCTGCCCGCAACACGCGGCCGTACAATAGCGCAGCCTTCAGTGCCGCTTGCGCGGGCGCGTCGTCGTCCACGTCCATGGCGTCCACGTCCTCCGCCATGTACGAGGAGGCAGCTGCGGCAGAAAAGGCGCGCTTTGCCTCGGCCGCGGCGTTGACGAGCTCGATGAATTGGCGACAGCGCAGCTTGAGCCGCATTATCCTTCCATCGCGGGCCAGCACGGCCGGGAAGCGCCTCTCGAGGTCGTGAAGCGCACCTTCGACGTCGCCTCGTCGGACAGCGCGCACAATCGAGAGGCGCTTTTCGAGCATGTTTGGCTCCTCGCCTTCGTTGTCGTGATCCGCTGACAGCATCGGTGAATCCACGTCAGGGGGGGGAGCCAATGCCGACGCAGGCGGTGGCACCGGAAGCGCAGGAGAAGCAGCACGAGCAGGAGAACGAGACAGCTGAGTCTGCAAAGCCTCTGCGGTCTTGGCATATCCGTGGTGAATAAGGTAGTTGAGCACGAGATGCGCCGCCTCGTCGCGCCCTTCACTTTCCGTCGTGGTGCGCGATGGACCATCTGCATCTGCTGCCCGTGAAGCCTGAGTGCCAGCACCATCCCGCCCTGGATCAAGGATGCGCCAGTCAAGGGGTTTACCCTGAATAGTAGTCCACACGATGTCACGTCGTTGTTGCACGTGATCGTCGATGTCGTATTTGAATGGGGCGTGCCCGAAATTGACCCGGATATGTTCGTTGGAGTGCCTCAAACCAACAGAAGGAAATACTGGCACGTCACAGGCGACGTGTTCGAAGACCATTCCTGTGAATCAGGTCCATCAATAATGGTCTAGAGCGGCCAAAGTCGCCATACCAATGAGAGAGCCGTTCTTGGTGAAGAAAGCGCGATTCTGGCTGAAGTCGATGCCAGCACCAATGGTATCCCCACCTTGGAATGCGTCAGACATACATCCGCCAAGGGGAACAACATAACATATAGATACCGCCAAAGGTGGGCCCATAGGTACTCCCCGCCTTTTCGGCGGAGAAGGAGTAACCGTCATCGCCATGGTAGCCCCATGAGTTTTTCTCCCAACCAGGAAGCTTGTTGAGGCGAGTATCACCAGCAGCGAACCTAGGACAAAGAAGGTCATTTAGGATATCGTAGAATTGACAATCCTGTGTACCCGATGCTTATGTGACTGGGAGAAATATTGACATGAGGATCATATAGAATAAGGAGAAGAGCTCACGCTTTCTGCGCTTTGCTCAAAATCTCTATTTCGTAGTAATAGATGCCACACGTAGGAGGGATGGGGTAATTAGTGCGGGCCAAGCCAGCGTTGTCAGTGGATCCCCCATCTAAAGAGCGTTAGGAGGATTGCACCGACAAGGGTATAGACGTCGTACTTTGGAAGTTTCCTGGCCAGGAAGGATGAGAACTACATTATGCGAACAAGGAAGGGACAATGACCAACCTTGGTAAGTGAGTTCCCTACCGTCCAATGACACACTCAGAAATGTATGACGATCTTGTTCGCTCCAGCGAGTGGGCAGTCTAAAAACGGGGCTGCTACTGACCAGGGTGACAGTTTCATTCGGGGATTTTGCGGTGGCAGAGGCTGGAGGTGTGGGTGGTCGTCCAGGGGAAGGACTGGCAACAGTACTCTCTGCATCGTCGCTGTCATCCATGGGGGCGGGAGTGGCCGAGGTGTGCTGGTGATGCGGCACAAAGGGGTAGATTGTAGACTGCGTATAGCGCGAGGGAGGGAGGTTCGGAGGGAGCTCCGTCCGCAGGAGATGGCGGAGCGAGGAGTGTTCGAGATACGCTGGCCGGGGGAAGGGCGGAGGACTCTGATGGAGAGCCAGGTGTGGAGAGGAGAGGGTGACGTGGGTGTGCGAGCCCGGGCGGTGCAGGGTGGGCGAGCGCAGGCTCAACGGCCCCGCGCTGGGACGTCGGGCGCGAGTGGGGGAGCTCGAGGGCGGGGGGGTGCACGCGATGTCCGCGCGCAAGGCGGTGGGGGACTGCGCGGGCGGACTGCCGGAGGCATTGTTGGCGCGAATGATGCGGGGGAATGCAGGCGAGTGGGACGGAGCGGAGCCTGAGGGCACCGAGCTGGATGGCTGCTGGCGATGGATGGATACGGAGGACGATGTGGTGCGGGTGTTGGCCGGGGACACGGCCGCCATGATATCCTCGAGGGAAGGCAAGGGTTGTCTCGGGATGGACATGCTGGAGGGGCGATTGGTTGGAGGTGGCCTGGCCGCCATCGCTGTTGCGCTCGAGCGTTGGACAGGCCCGGTGGTCTTTGCCCTCCCCTCGCCGCATTTGGCAATCCCTACACACTGACACACACACGCAGAACGCCGCGCGTCTGGTCCAATACATACTTTCACTCAACGCTCAACGCACACATGGTCTGCAGCATACATCCTCGTCTCTCACTCCCGTAACTACTAATGCAATATCACAGGAACCTTCGCTTCGTCTCGTTCCCGCCAAGGCGCCTGTAAAAGCTTCCATATCTGACACTGCCAACTCTCTCGGTCTTCACGACACTCTCAAGTATGGTCCACGCAGTCTCGCCGAAGAGGTCAAGTCAACGAACCCCATGCAGGCGCGCCTTGAGAACGTACGTTACTACCCTTTATCGCGTATCATCACCTCACTGAACAGAGCACCACAGTGGGATGAGACGCAGCGGACCCTCAAGATGACCATGCATCGTAACGTCTATGGCCTGCACGCACCCATGCGCCAGCTCATGGAGCGCAAGCTCGTGTCCTATGTTGGTCCCTGAACTAATATCTCTCATGATGACGTGTTCATCTTGGACCTTTGCAATGCAGAGCCCCCATATGCCGGCCATGCCTCAATCCAACATTCATCTTGATATTCTCGAAGGGCACGACGAGACTCTCGACGTCACCGACTTCTTCCGTAGGTCTTTTCCTTAATTGTCTCTCCCAGATCGCTTATTTGCCACCGATCTTCAGTCACTGAAGCTGACCCGCCCATGGATATCCATGCGGATATGGAGCGAAAGCTGCGGATGTAATGCGTGCTGTCTCATCGGTTCACCCATATGCCTTTGTTGTTAAGTAAATGGTAGATTACGTCTAGATCTCGTTCCGAAATGAAATGCATGATGGCGAGTGGGTATCGATCACTACCATGGTGAGCCACGCACGCTCGCACCTTCGCACCGCAAGATTCCGCGCTCAACAATCTCCATGGCACTCATCACACACCCTTCCAACAGTGGAATCCCACGGTGAGCGTACGAGCCTACTACCCAAAGCCCTGCAGCGCCATCCCCGAGCTCCCGCCGGGCTGTTCCCTGCAAGGCACCCACCGCGTCGTCCTCATCTGCACATAATGAACGGACCGCAGCCTTGCTTTTGTGTGTCAGCAACGCTCGCTCCAGACGAGCCACCGAGAGCACACTCGCGGGACGAGGAGCCACGATCGGGTTCGTCGTTTGTAGAATCGCCATGCCAGGTGGCCTGCCGGCAGGCCGGGGAAGCATTTGTGTGGTCATGGCATACGTCGGCGGGAGCAGCAACCCGGTCGACTCGGCGCTCCTGAACTTGCCTTCTTCGGCGAGTGCTCGCGGCGATACCATCACCAGGTTGAGGTCACGTCGGTCGCGATGGTCTGCAGGGAGCAGACGCTCATCCGTATGGTTCACTACGACAGTCTGGCGGTACTCGAATTGAGAAAGGCACGCGCTCAGCCGAGTCGCATGTACGGCGGCTTGACGGGCCTGGTGCTCCTCCAATGCGCGCGCGTACGCATCAATGAGGGGGGCAGCGTGATTCGCCTGCGTGGCCAGGATGACATGCTCGAAGCCAGAATGCAGTGCCAAGTCCTCTCCTTCACCGCACGCTATCGCAACCCGTCCCGGGTAAGTGCGGTCTGGCAGGAGCGCCGTGGTGGGCGTGCCAAGGTGGATCTGCGAGGTCGGTATATGGCTCGATAACCGTGCCACGACGTCGTGGACGCCATGCGACACCACGTAATGGTGCGTCATGAACGTGCGCCAAATGAAGTCTAAGTTGTGCGCAGCACGTTTTTGTGCCGAGACGTCGGATAGAAAGAAAAAAAACTTAAGGTTCCAGGAAATGAACGGGAAATGGGAAGGGCGACCCACCGAGAAACTCTACCGCTGGGTGGTCTTCCACGTCCTCCTGTGGTGCTGTGCATACAGCCGAAAAGAGTGGCAAGCACACGCCCTGCATAAACGTGCGCCAGCGCGTGTCCAGTCCCGCGATCCTCGCGATTGGTCCGCGCGGAGTCATGAGCTCCGCCCATTGCGTCCACGAGAGCTCCTTGGCGCGCTTTCCACGCAGCCACGGGGAGGCGAGGAGTTGCAAGCGGATGAAAACGAACAAAAGAGAGGCCGCAGACAAAGCAAAGGCGAAGGCGAGGGCGAGACGCGCCCACACGCGTCGGAGGGTATACGGTGGTAGCTTGGTATAGGCTTGTCTCAACGCAGTTGGGACACTGATTCCCCCTCGGCCGGAAACGCCGTTGTAGATCAGCGTCGGGTGCAGTGCCAACCGGGGAAACGGCCCGTCCTTCTCACGCTTTCCGGTATCGACGGCGTCGACGAGAGAAAACGAGTACGAGAAGTTCGAGCGTCGGAACGGCACGCCGAGGTGGGCATAGAGCGCGATGAGCTGGGGATAATAGCCTGGGGGTATTTGGGACAATCGTCAGTACAACGTCGGGCCCTTTTTGATGGTATTTTTTTTTGGTTTCGGAAGGGACCTGCCTCCTTGGAACGAGCGCATGGGCACGTCAACGCGCCATTCCTCCGTTTCGTCGGGCAGCGTCAACGAGACCGAGTGCGAGTCCATTCCGAGAGCATTTGCCTGTTCGAGTCGCACGGCGTCATGCAAAATAGTTAGTTCGGGGCCAACGGAACGGGGAAGGGGGAAGGGGGGAAGCGCACGACGACTCAAATGATAAGCGAACGCCACCGAAAAAAAAAATTGGGGGGTCGATGACCTTCGCCCAACACAAAGGAGGGAGGGATGGGGAGTGGGAAGCACACACACCTTTTCGAACACGTGGACCTCGTATTCGACCGGTCCGTCTTCGTGTCGAACGTCCGTTCGTCGGTGCACCGTGGACAATAAATACGCCACGGTGAGTCCGGCGAGGCCGCTACCGACGATGGCGACTTTGGCGCGGCGCGAAGACGGATTAGAATCCGCGAATTCGCCCGTCATCTGCGTGGTGACTGGTGAGTCCGTTGTCTTCTGCCTCCGAGCTCGAGTAGAAGGATGGTACGAGAAGAGAGGAGAATAGCGAGATGCCGACCAGTCCCGCTGCTCCGAATTGCTATAATTGATTACTGTATCGGTGCGTCGTGCCCGTGCTCCCCGTCGCGCTGTTTCAAATTCCTTCGCGACGCATGAGCATGAGCATCTCGGAGACTTTTCCTGTTCTCATGGTCTAGCTCCGGAGCGAGCGCGCTTCCGAGTTCTGTGTTGTATGTCTGGGAAGGAAAAACAAAAGAGCAAGCACTTGGACGTCCTGGTCCATTTGGCTAGGCCGTGTGCAGTAGGTTATTTCCGCTGTAGCCTAAGGGACATCCCGGACAGGACAGGCTAGCTGATGCGATCGGATCTAACTAATCAAGTCGAAAGGGAGCCAGGACGCTGTCTTGCGGACTGAGGGATCACCTTACGTCACAAACGAGCTCAACACCGTGGCGGCGGCCTTGCAAAGCACACCCAGTTTCATTGGATCCATCGTTTGGGTTCGGGCTAGGACCACTTGGGCGTAGCACCAGGTGGTAGTCAACTTAGTTCACCCGCGTGCTGGAGGATCTACGCAAATCCTTTTGCCGCGACAGGTATCTAGCATGCGCCACGTTCCCACATTACAGTCCTACAGCGCCGGTGCCAAACCAATGAATAGACCACCGCTAGAACCCCAGCGCGCTGGGATCCGGCCCTGGGTTAATCAGCATCAGGCCAAACAATGCACGGGAGTAAGGGAAGCCAAGAGATATCGGGATGAAGTGCGTGTCAATCCACTCGACGTCGCTTCTCATCTCCGCCATTTCTTGCGTCCACTGACCGCGATCGCGATCGCCCCCGCCCTCTCCACGACTCCCTGTGCTGATCATTCTTTGCGAGCCCATTTCGATCCCCATATTTCTCCCCAAGCCCATCTCGTTCTGCATTTCTCGGACGATAACGGTCGTGCCGGTCCCGGTCCCGAGCAGCCTCGAATCCCTCTCGCTCGTGACCTCGGTAACCTTCGCGGGCTGTCGCGGCTGGCGGTCATCATCATCTCGCCAGGACCGACGGTCGTCGCGAATACCAGTTGGCGTGGCATTAGGCCCTGTTCCCGGTCTCCCGGATAGCGCACCAACATTCTGAGGACAATCTAGGCATGTTATACTTAAGGCACTCGTCGGATTAAAACATGTTAATGTACCTTTTTTCATGTGGGGGCCTCCACAAAGGAAGCAACCTCCACTGTCCATACTCGTCCGTCCTGCTTTGACAGGACCGGCACCGCCAAATCCACCGTTTCCCACCGTTGTGTCTTGATCCACCAAGTGGGTGTATTTTGTCCGTCCCCGTTTGCCAAAGTTCTTCACCTGCATGACTTGTGGAAGCACAGAGACATCCACTGTCGATTCCGTGGCCTCAGTAAAGTCGTGCCGCTTGAGAATCTCTTGGTCCTATTACGATGCCATGAGGTGATGCACGTAAATAATTGGGGTCAAACTCACCTGATGGAAAGCACCCTTATGCCAATACTTTTGCAGAAATACTTGTTTGCCTTTAGGCTTGTCCTCTCGTAACTTCTTTGCATGTTCAAGATCCTCCTTCAATCGTTGTTCCTCTGGCAATGCGCGCCGTCGCTCAACCTCTTCACGTTCCTGTTCACGAGCAATTTCGGCTTCTTGGTCCCGTTTGATTCGTGCAAGTTCTCGAAGACGCCAAGCATCGAACTCGCCAGACGGATCAACGTCGTCTGTGTCATCAACGTCAATGACCTCCTCTTCTTTCTCCTCTAGAGAAAACTTATAAGCTACATCTACGATTAGGATAAACTTTGACACTCACTTTCCAGGAGCTCGCGCCGGATACTCTCCGCGACCAGATCGTGACTCTGCTTTCTCCTCTCTTCAGCTTCGATTTCCTTCCTTCGAAGGGCATCCTCAGAGTCCTCAGCCAAAGCCTGGTTCTCAATCACTGTGACGCGGCTTCGTCTGTGGAATGAAAGCTTAGTAGGGCAAATATGGTATGAATGGGGGTGGGGAGGAATACCGTAAGGCAGAGGACTTACTTTGGAACAAAAACAGGCCGAAACTGAACCTTAGGTTTCTCCTCGTCCGACTCGGATTCGGATTCACTAGACTAGAATAACCGTTTAGTGAGAGACATGTAATACGAGGGCGACATACTTCATCAGTTTCATATTGACTTCCGGCCTTTGCACCCGTTTCCTCTTCCGTTTCCTCAGATAGTTCTAGATGGTTGTCGTAATTGTTGGTAATGATCGGAGACAAGAGAGCGCACCTTCCATCTCAGTTCTACCCACTTCTTGCCTCCCGGCGACTATCACTTTCCCCTCCTTGGATATATTGACATTCTTCAAAGCGACACTCATCTTTCCCGTCCTGTGCCCCTTGCGCCCTTGTTCTTCCTCATCCTCCTCGTCATCATTTTCGGCGTGTAGAAATTCTTGTTCGCCAGCGAAAGCGACGTCACCTTCCTCTTGCGGTAGTTCTCTCTCGTCATCTGACTCATCAGAGGAGGGGAGATCGGCGGCCCCTTTTGGTGCCTTTCCTTTCCAGTAGCGACCAGCGGGTCTTGCGAGGCGGGGTGCTTGCTTGCGGGCAGTTGTTGCCATTATTGTTGATGGGTGTGCGATTGTGCTCGGCGGCGGAGTGGGGATGCAGACACGTGATGTGAATGAACTTCTTTATTTAGTCGTGGGGTGGCCGCCGACTTGGTGGGCCGCCATAAGTGAATCGCGAAATTGGTGACCGGGTGCCGACGGATTGGTGCGATCTACGCCACTCACCGCTCCCGCGCCCTCGGCACTCGGGTCGTCGGGAAAAAAAGACGACAAATTCAACAACTCGCTCTGCAAAGATTACTTTACTGATAATCGCTCACTGGAAAGGCACCTGAATGTCGCCTTCTGACTACAAATGTACGGGCGGGAGGCTACCCCACCCTCTTTACCCTTCCAGACCATCTGCGCCGTTCTTAGGTATCTGCCATTGCCATGTCTGTTTTCCAACACTGCGCCCCGTTTCCCGATGGTGTCTACTGGCAATCCTACATGAATGCCATGGCTTCCGACAAGTGCGTGACCAACTTGGTGTCTCCCACATCCACTCGAGTTGTCGAGTTGATGCTTCATACAGGGTCGTTCCTGAGCCGCCGCCGGAGACTCAAGTTACCTCCCAACCCCGCGAGGGAAATTCTCCCTGCTCGTTCCATACGGCCGCTGGAATCTCTTATCTGCCGCCCTCCGATTCCACATCGTGCCCGGCGACGTCATCTATCTCCTGTGGGCGTGATGCACCCGTCCCCCTGAGAACTGGTAGCCAAAGACGCGGTCCGAATCATGTCCCACGCCCACTCAATTGCTTTTTCCTATTCAAGACCGACTGGTTGGCGAAGAGGAAGTCCCTCCTTGCTGGAATCGAACAGGATCACCGGCAGCTCAACCGCATGGCCTCGAGCGAATGGAGAAAGCTCCCCCCAGAGGCCAAGCAGCGATTCAAGGACGCGGCCTATCAAGCCAAGGTGGAGCATTCCATAAAGTACCCAGGCTATCGCTTCATGCCGAAACCTCGCGCGGACAGGCGGCGGCGCAAAACCAAACGTAATGAACCTGAAGTATTGCTGCGGAATGAGGAGGCTGCTAGACTTGTCTCGCAAGGTGTAACTGGCGACGCTTTACGTGACGGACTAGCAGAATACGATAGACGTTGCGCCGAGGAGAGATACCATTCCGCTGTTAGCTCAACTCCCCCTCCTTCCATTTCCGAGGGTTCGCCGTCTACTTCTTCCGTCTCGCCCTCTGTCATCCACCCACCCCCCTCCCTTGACGTAAACCAATCGCCCAACTGGGCTCCACTACCAACAACCTCATTTCTGGACCTCGAAACCTTATGGGATACCTTCACAGGAAGCTCGCGGTCTGCCCCCTGGGTGGGGGAAGTTGCGCCCTCGCAGCAGTCACCTGTCGTTGACCGGCCTCAGGTCGTCCCCGCGGAGCCTGCGCGAGATCCGCGTCTCTTTGGCTTTGACCATTTATCCGACGATTTTACCAGCCTCTTTTCCCCGTCAACCTGTCCTTCAACTCAACTCTTTCGAATGGACCAGCAAATACAGCATCGGATCGATGGCTGGGATCAGCAGCTGATGCCTCTAGTCGATGGCACGGAAGGAACTATCTCATATCAAGTGTTTCAGCCTCTCACACCGAGTGCCGCTTTCGTCCAGAGTACATCAGACGACTCCACGATTTCTGCTTACCAGAGTGTGCCTATCTTCCAGGCAAATAACATCTTCCACGCCAGCGCCCCCATGGCGTATTCCTTTCCCCTCTGATGCGTGTTCGGCAACTTGTTTTCAGTTCCTGGCGTCTCGCAGGTCGTGCACTTACCTGTCATGGATTTTCCACGGCTGTTTCTTAACCTTGGTGCCACTGGTACCGATTCCGCCCTTCCCCCAACGCCACCAACTAACAACCCAAGGAAATCCGCTCTTTCATGTTGTCTCCGGTCTACTCTCTTTGGTCATTTCCTTTCTCCCCCCCCCCCCCTTTTCTGGTGCTCGACAGTTTCCACATCTACTGTTTGGCACTTACGGATAACGTGGTGTAGTATTCCTGTCTCCCGTGCCGTCACCATGTTTACGTGTCTGCTCGCATTTATTTCCGAGGACGTTGCGATTCCTGGACATAAAGTCGCATCATTCTACCACGCCCATAGAGGCCGATGTACGCCACTTCCTTTGTCCTTTCCCTTGGTTCCGTTTATCCTTTTTTGTTTTTATTTTTTTTTCCAATCGCCCTGAGGGGTTTGTACTGTGGCTAAAAATTGTAGCGCATCATCTCGAGCATGTAATTATTATGTATTGAAAAACACAATCCCGTTTTGTGCCTTGGGTAAAAAAACCACACGATAGCAGGAAAAAAAAACGTTTATCTCCCAACGCCCAGCGAAGTTTCCTTTAGGTTTGCGTTCGCGCACACCCCATCATCAGGCACCGCTCGACGCCACGTCCTCCACGTCGGTTCCACGGCGCCCTGATCCTCTCTATTGTCATCGATTTATGGATTGGAGAGCCTCTCAAAGGCCCTCACGCCCTCGCGTACGAGAACGGTCGCACAGGCAACGACAGACGCCCCCGCCCTGCGCATGCGGACATGTGCTGCCCGCGTGGTCACGCCGCCCACGCCGATGATCGAAACCTCGTGCAGGGAGATCTCCTCGTGCGCGTCCAGCAGGCGGCGCAGCGTGTAGACGTTTCCCAGCGCCAGGGGGTGCAACGCCTCTCCCGCCATGCCCCCCAAAGCCGTCGGCAGGGCAAACCCCGCGGGCGCTGCCAGTGGTGCTGCTGCGTCGCCCAAAGCGGCAACCCCCCCGCCGACCGCCGTTCTCGTTCCAGACTCTGAGGGCGGCGGGGGCAGGGGCAGGGGCGCGGCTTGTTCCGCGAAGAAGAGGGTCTGCCCGAGCGTGTTGGTGGACGTGAGGAACGCAAAGGGACTTGTGCGGCGCGATGCGTCGCTCGGGTCGGGTCGCGAGTATGTGGCGATGCCCTGGAGCAGGTCGTGAAACTGTGTCGAGTAGACGTACGGGGGAAGCTTGAGGCCGATCACGAGCGTCGGGTCCTCCCGAAAGTATCGCGCGAGTACGTCGAGGATGGGCGCGAGACCAGCGATGTGGTACGCCGGTGGGGGGGAACCCTCGATGTTCGGACAGCTCGTGTTAAGCTCGATTCCGATCCGCGAGATCGCGCCTTCGCTATCGCGAAACTTTGCTCGAAGTGTTTGGATGGAATCGAGCATGGTCGCAAGCGAGTTTGGTGACGAAGACGTGATGCTCATGATAAACGGCTTTGTCGAGCTCTCATGGGCGCCCGATAAGATTAAATCCACGTAATCTATGTAGGTAGACAGTGGGTGTGGCGAGTAGCCATACGAGTTGACGGAGGAGATGGTCTCATTTGTGAGGGCAACCTCCGAGGTGTGTCAGCCTACGCAGGGGAACACAGGTACAAAGGGCACACAGTATGTTCTGATGTCTCTCTGAATCCTGTGAGTGTCGCCGTTCTGGTAGTCACGGCGCCCGTATAGGGAGAATCAAATAGCTCCTGCAGCTGATTTCGATCCGATGCCCAAGGCGAAGAGCTGTGTATGAGAGGTGGGGAAACGGCTAGTCTGCGTATCACAGCCATGGGAGGAAGACAAAGAAGAGTGAAATAGGAAGGGGTTTGCCGGGTATGAAGGAGAGACAAGACAAAGGCATCGACCGGCGGTCTAGAACCGAGTGCAGAGTTTAGCTCTATTCACTACTCGCAACACTTCCGTGCGGAAGACAACTATTTGAATAGCTCTTCTCGCTCGAGCACGCTTTTCTCTAGCTTTATCAATATCGTATTCCGGAGTGGGAAATCGTCAACCGGAGTGTTGTGGGCTGTTACGCGAGCGGGCTAGAGATGGCGAGTCAGTCAGGGCAACGCGAGATGACACCCGAGATGACTGACGAAACCAAGGCCGTCAAGGACAGCTTCCACGATGCCGGCAGTAAATGAAGAGCAGCTTAGCTGACTCATATCGCGGGGGACAGAAATGCCTCGCGTGATAACCGGATCGTTGTCGATAATCATGTCTGCATCGAGCGATTACGTTAGTTGTCCAATGCACGCGTGGACGCAACGCACATTCGTCTTCGTTCTGCACGCTTTTCTCAATTGCATCGGCAGGCTTTCCAAACACGGCTTTCCAGACGTTGGTGTGTATTGACATCAGGACTGGGAGAAATCGGATCTCGCGCTTGGGTGCCTTGGACGCCGACTCGGCACGCCATACCATTAGCTCCAAAACACGTGTACCGATTCGATAGCCTAGTGTATTCAAACTAGTAGAGATGGTTAGCGGGAAACCGAGACATGCTGCAGTAATTGTCACGCGTACCGACGTTCGAGGTCGTTTATGCCGCTTACGCGTTTTTGCATATATTGAACTACCTCTGAGAATAGGAAAGCGAAAGCAGAAGCCGACACCTCGGCTGTGCGGGTCTTGTTGAGGGGTCTGTCATAAATGTTGGGACGAGACAACGGTTTTGGGGGGGTTCCTGTGGTGGCGGTGGCGACGGAAGGAGCTGAAGGCAAAGAGAACCGGGATGAACTGTTTGTAGGAGAAAGCAGCTCTGCCGAAGAGGACGAGAGAACAGAAAAGCGAGATGGGGGATGTGCTGACATCGATGGAGAGGAGAGACGCGCCCGGTGTGCGAATCCGAATCGGATCGGATGCTGAGCTGAGCGAGAGCGACACACGCCCGCTGCACGTTTCGCACTCTTCACCATGAATTCCCCCGTCGGCTCCCCCGTCCTCAGACCCACAATGTTCCAAAACCACATCTACAACGCCTTCCTCAACGGCAAGACCACCGATGTCGCCCTCAGAATTCGCGCATCGTGGAACGCCATCTACCGATTCCATCGCCTCATCCTCATCCAAGCAGTGCGTAGTACCCCTTGTCTCCATTCGCCCCCTTCATTTATATCCCTCGAAGGAGTACTTCGATAGTCTTTTCACAGGAGGTTTTGTTGAATCGGAGGACAGAGATTCCTCCTTCCGGCCTCGCGTCTCAGGTCCAATAGACATTGAACTTGGCGATACCAATATCACCCGAGCTGGTACGTGATTGCTTTCCGCGCCCCGAACATAACACACTCATCTTTCCCCTTCTGTCACGTATTACAGCGTTTGAGTACGTTCACGTCCGCTCTACTGACCGTACCTTGTCATTTATTCGCTCTTTGCAGATTATGTATAGCCCGTTTGTATGGCGGCGGTCCCTCGCTATTTGTTGATCCAGCAATGATTCCGACCCCATCCCATCCATTGGCGCCATCCTTTCCAAGTCGTCCCCCTCCAAGGCTTGCCCCTCCAGGCCATCAACCGGCAACTCCACGCTTCCTTTTGTCGCTTCTCGCCGCATCCATCTATCTCTCCATTCCGTCAGTGACAGCTGAAGCCTTGAGCTCCGTCACTTGTACTATTGGGCCTTTCACGGTCATGGACTATCTCCGGTTTGCATATGGGGAAGGTATCGGACCTCCTCAAGAGGTAGACCTAGATCCTCTGGTTGGACTAGAACATGTCGCGCAATTGGTTAAGGCTGCACCAGCAAAGTATGACCCACCATCGATCGGCGCCAAAACCCGGACACGAGATAAGGACGTAGAATACTTCTCTCAGAACCTTGAAGCGCTTTCTGTCGAGGACTCAATTCACAGCTCCCAGGGCGGCGCAAACCATGGCATGGACCTATCCGTCGAGAAAGAGGATCCGGCCGAGGTCTCTTCTGATTCGTGTTCTCCCACTACCCCCAACCCTGACGAGACTGAATCAGATCCGTCGTATTCATATGGCGTTGTCTCAGACAAAATCGGAGAAGCCTGTGTCTGCTGGTTGGCTAAATGGGGTGCCGATCTACTGGTATACGAGCAACGAGCGGCTGGCCTCCTCGAGCAATCCGCATCAGTTGCACCCGTTTCCACTCCGCCCCGCGCAATTAGCAGACGTTCAACAGTGTCTAGTTGGCGAACACCTAATTCCGACACAATTCACTCCTCACCCCCCCAACCTCCGCTTATTTGGCGCCGTGGAGGGCTGACTGCCGCTTGGGTCCGTGCCTTGATATCTTCAGATATGCTCTTCATCGAGGGGGAGAAGGAGCGATACAACTTGGCCAAGGATGTTGTGGAGATGCGCAGAAATGAAGGCATTCTAGAGGAGGAGGAAGTCGAATGGGAGAAATTGTTCACGGAGGGCATTTACTACGCAAACTTGGTTCGTTTTCTTCCTCCTTAGCTTCTCTAGCACTGACTTCGACATACCAGAGCTTCGACGACCTTGTTTATGTAGCCCACGACCGATCACCAACGACAGGCCGCCCTTATGTGCCCGAGCGCGTCTTACAAGCTGCATACTGGACACAGTCGATGCTTCGACACAAAATCGTTGGACCGCAGTCCTCGTCACCTTCCTCATCCCCAGCAAGCATCAGTCGCCACAAGGAACTCGGGATTTCTCGCTCACAGAAGGATATCAAAGAGGTGCTATTTCACCCAGATAAGGATGAAGAAAACTGCGCGTATTGGCCCATTCCGAGCCCGTCCTCGATGCGCATAGGAGAGTACGCAGACGCCGAGAATCTGGCAATGGACGAACTTTTTGGACTCTCATCGACCGCAAGGCGTCACGTTCCCGGTCGCTCCTTGATGTCGGCTTCCAATTTCTTTGGGTTAAAGAATGACAGATGTACTGCAACGGAATGCGTGTTGGACGGCTCCTCTAACGCCACACGCTGGATTCCCTACCCTCCTTACCGGTTCGGAGTGGAGTTCTGGGACGTCAACTCACTGCGTGAGAAGTCGCATCTTTATTCGCAGACAATCTGGTACGCGGGCAGTCTCTTCAACGTGTTTGTCCAAGTGTTCCGGAAAAAGGCAAAAGAGCCCCAGCTCGGTGTATACCTTCACAGACAGAGTAGCATCGACCCTATCCCTCCGTTATCGGTGCCATTTGAATCAATTCCTGCTGACAATCCGGCAGATAGCCCGGCTTCCCCACCTGCCCTTTCATCTCCTCCCTCGCTGACTATTTTAAGCCCCAATCCCACCGAATACTCTGACTCCGGTCTTCCTGTCGTAGACACTCCGCGCGCAACCACCCCAGTGCAGGGCTTACCTTTGAATTCCTCTACTTCCGGAAGCAGTCTTCCAGCAACTAGTCAGCCAGTCGTTCCGTCACAGCCGTATCGCGATCCCAGAGCCCAGCTTTCGGCATACTTCACGATCTCTTGTTCCAGCGCAGCTGGTTCCTCGGCAACGCGATTCGCAAGTAATCCCGACGACTTTTCTATCAGTCAGAGCTGGGGGTGGAGGAGTAGCTCGTTGTGGACCGAAGTGTGTCTCAAAGACAAAGACGAGAAGATCGCTGGCCCATCAACGCCTTCGCTGTCAGGAGATATGAGGAGTATGCGGATTACAGTTGTGCTGGGTGTTGTCTAACTTGCTCTCGTCGTATCTTTCTTATGTACTGTCTTGCTGTCTTGCTGTATCACGTCGAGATCGGCTTACCTAACAGTCGTTGCCTTGTACTTTTTTTTCACCTTCTCGCCGATGCCACGTACATACGACTGTGACGCTTGCAAATAACAACCCTTCCTACTTGACGGGCCCTGTCGGCTGAGCAAGATACAGAACGAAACCATATCGGTGTCTCGCTACTGTTCCAAGAGAGCAATGTCCAACCTCTTGCCGAACCCACCGACGGGGAGCGCTAACCCAGCTGCGTCGTTACCGGCCTTGTGGGGTTACATTCAGCCCGCACTGGACCACATCATCCGCTCTCCAACCAACAATCTGTCCAAGGCCCCGGCTGTGGACGTGAGCTATCACATGGGGATACACACCGCCCTCTATAACTACTTTACCAACCACGCCACCACAACACCCGCACCACCTCCGCCCTCACACCCATCCAAGTGCGCTGCAGCACCCACATCATTCCGGGGCCCCTCGGGTGCCCTCACGCCGGGACACGACGTCTACGACCGGCTGGATGCCTACTTTGCCGACGTGGCGCGCGAAGTGCTCCTCGGCGCCCCGCTGGACGACTCGCTGCTCGTGCACTACCTCGTGCCCTGCTTCATCCGCTACTCCGCCGGCGCGCAGTCCATCAACCGCCTGCTAAACTACGTGAACCGCCAGTACGTCAGGCGCGCGGTCGACGAAGACAAGGGCTGGCTGCGCATCGGAGACATCATATCCGCCGAGCTCGCGGAGAGCCTCGCGGTCTCGCCCGCGCCCGCGCCCGGCGCCCGTGCCGGTGAGGGCAGGGGCAGGGACGGCAGGGACGACGGCCCGGGCAGCGCGGACGCGCACAGGAGGATCGCGGAGAAGATGCACGAGCGTCGCGCGGCGGAGCTGCGGAGGTGGGGGGCGCCGGACGGCGCGACGACGCAGCAGCTCGCGGTGGCCGAGGCGTGCGCGGAGGCTGCGAGCGCGCCGGAGCGCGTCGTGCCGGTTTTGTCCCTTGCGTACAGGCGCTTCCGCACGGAGGTGCTCGAGCCGCTGCTCGCCGTGCCCAAGCCGAAAGGCGAGGGCAACAGCAAGAAGAAGAAAGGGAAGGGGAAGCAAGCGGCGGCTGGAGCAGGTGGTTCCAATTCCATCGGCGCTGCCGCAGCGGCCCCGGTCATTGTGGCTGAGGCCGATAAGGCTGCTGTGGGACCGAGGGGCCAGTTGGCTCGCGCGGTGAAGGAACTCCTCGAGTCGAAGGGAGGAGACGAGGAGGAACGGAACACGCTTGCGTGTGAGATGGCCGACATGTTGATGCGTGCGGGTGTTCGCCCGGATCATCCTCTTCGAAGGAGGCTGAGAAAGTATTGTATGGCCGCCACATGACATCATTACCCACTCTGGAGATACCCGCACCTGCTTGGCCTGGGCAAGTCGTGCTAGACATGCAGGGAGATGGCCCAGTTCCTTAGCGAGCCGGTGACACCGACGTCCTGTGTTCAGGTCAGGTTATTCCTTTTTTTGCTTGTTAATTCAGGCGTCCTATTGAGTCGCTCAATGTAGCAGATGAGGAATGGACATGGACAGTTGTTTCTCGTCTGTATCTCGAATGGCGGTACGAGATTAAAGCACATACTATGAATCGCCTGCACCGCTCTGGCCTTCCGCCTGAGTCCCTGCCTCCGAACCCATGCTTAGTAGCGCATTCATGTCTATGTCTATCATTCCCATGTCCGAAGTATTCATCATTGAATCTAGGTGAAACTCGATGTTGTTCATTTCGTCCACAGGCATATCGAAGGGCAGCTCAGTTACACCTGCCTGGGTAATTCCCTGAGCGTGCCCATTGAAAGCTGCAAGCAGGGAGCCCGGTGACGGTGGATGATCACCTGCGGTTGTCGTTGTATTGTCAAATGGATTTGCGGTAGAAATGTCGTTGGTAGGTTCGTCACCGAATAGCGACACGTTCATGTCGGCCATGTCGATGTCTACCCCTTCCAAGTCGAGCTCAATGGGTCGGTCGGCGGAGCTTCCGAGTGGGGGATCGAGTCTAACGTGTGCTGCCGAGCGGGCATCTTCTGGCAACATAGTCAAATCTATTTCCACCTGTCGATTTGCCATATCCGAGGTCAGGGCGGCCATGAAGTCTGGCGGGAATTCTGTCGTGGCCGTCGATCGACCCGACTTTGGCGCGAGCGGGACAGGCGAGGGGAGGCCGCCTCCCAGACCTTGAGTGAATTCACTAGGGTTGCGCAGCGCATCGGAAGACAGGTCGAGCTTGTGCGGGAACTGTGGGCGACTGAGTGAGGACAGCGATATCGTAGATTGACGACGCGCTCCAGGGAAGGAGCCTGCCCCGGGCTGGGCCGATTTTTGGGTCCCTGGTGCACCAGAGACGTCCATGGGTAAAGGCGAGCCACTGCTGGGGTTATTGCTCTCTGGGACGATCTCCGGCTCTGGAGGGGGTCGGTTCCTCAGAGCCTCCGCCTCTCTTTCCGCTTGCTCCTGGGCTTTGGCGAGGTCGAGGTCCCGTTGAAGCACAGCGATGGCCCGCGACTGGGATACCAGATATCAGTTAAATGTCTGCAGCGCGACAATAGGTGGGGGTTATCTTTACCAGCTGTGCTTCCATTAGGTCGCAAATCTGGTCGTACTTCTCGATTTCGCGACACAGCGCATCGGTAAGAGTGTGTGGTGGACGTGTGACGAAATGGTTGATCCCACTGCGTACGGAGTAAGGGCTTCAGCAGTTCGACAGCTGAAATTATTCGATCGACTTACAGTCTCTTGGTATCAGCGAAGAACGTATGGACTTGGCTCGTCTTCACAGCAGCGTTCTGATTGCCATACATTAACAAGACGACAAAGCAGATGCAGTGCCACTAGTATTCCGCACCCGAAGGCAACTTGCTAACGCATTTAGCTCCGGTTCAAGGATGGCCTTCGGAGGGGATGGGTCGGGAGGTGGTAACATGGTACCCTCCTTGGGATTGGCGACCGTGCCTGGGGTGGACAAAGTTGGTTTGGTCGCAGAAGGAGTCATTGTTGTCAGGGGAGGAGCGGTTGGAGGAGAAGGCTTTGGGGAGTTGGAGGAGCCGGTAGCAGATGGTTTACGGACGATACGCGCTTTTGGGGGCATGGTTATGGCATGAGATATCAGTAGTGCTAGTCCCGGTACAGACGACTGAAGATTGTGGCCAAGCACGGAACCTTTCAGGCCTTTCAAGCTGCATTTATTTACCCACATCGACCGACAACGCGCTTCCTACTCGACACCCGTGCATGCTTCTAACCCAGGCCCCTCTTTCCCTTCACTCTGGAGCCAACTTCTTTCCTGACGCCCCCTTCCGCGGCGCGATGGACATTGACCCTTACGACCTTGCGGAGCCTGAGCAAAACGGGACCGCCAGAAATACAGATAGCCATCTAGCACCCGTTGAGTATCAGGTCACTTCTGTATGTCCCTCTGCACTCTAAATGAGCTCGTAAATGTACCAGCATCTCCTCAGACATATCATTCGCATACAAGTCCAGAATTTTACACCGTTTCCCGCCCGCGACGCCTTTGCCTCTGCCCTGACCCAGCCATCCGAGCAATCACAGTTTACGCAGTATGGAAACTTATCCGATGATCTGGATGTTGCTCTCGCTCGGAAGAGGTCTCGGAGGATGTCATCATCATCCGTCGTAACGGTGAAAAGCCAGCCCTTTGAAGACCACACCAACGAGGAATCACGCGCGATCGTGTTTGCGGAGCAGCGAGTCAGAAAGCGCACGATATCCCGAGTTAGCACACGGGAGTTATCGACGAGTGCAGGCTCAGGAAGCCATCCCCCCCTCTCTGGTTCCGGGATTTCCTCAAAGATAAACCGCCCTCGAACGCACTCTGTTGCATCGTCCGCCTCAGGAAAAGGAACGGTCCCTACAATCACCCTTTGGCAGAGTTATACACAGAAGACGTTGGAGAAGGTTCTGCAGTCTCGCCTGGTGGAGACGTTCATCACCATCGATGTTCCAGGCTCTCTCGAACAATCAGGGCCTCCTGAAACACCACCAACGCCATCACGTTCCCCTTCGTCCCGCGATCGTCGACCTAGTCCTAGAGCAAGTCCTTTATTGAAGAGCAAGCCTCACTCAACCCAAAACTCGCCGTCGAGGTCTATCTTGAATTCCAGAGAAGACCAACTCACTAAGCGAGTCTCCAAAACAGGCACTGCCAAGTCCACCGATAGCTCCGCACCCACGCCGGCCTCCCCAAACCGCAGAGGCGCCACGGGTCCCACGAAGCTCAATGGCAATGCCTCCAAGTTGGCATCGCCCCCTTCGCAAGTCAACGCAGACCCTGAAGTTGTGTCTATACCAAATTTCATTTCCACGATTCAGAGACCTTCAACAAATCCTGATTTCGCATTGGACATTCACGACTTCTGCAAATGGACGGATCCCTCGGCCACACACATAGCTGTGCAGTTATGGGCAAAGCTGCACCCAGACCGGCCAAACGGCACAGACAAAGGGAAGGGGAAAATATCGGATGACGTGGACAGTCCTGACCCACATTGGAAGGTGGCCGGAAAATGGGACATTTGCTTGACTGATCTAGTCCCATTCCCGGATGAGGTGAGCGTTCTGCAAATTTGGCAAGAGCCTCTGAAGAGAGGGTGAACCGGTGAACCACAGATGTTAGTCCAACCATCCAATCTACCCTCAAATACACTACTGGTGACGCTTTCGCCACCAGGAAAGACGTTCTACCTACCAGTGCCTCAATCATTCGGGCCTACGCGCTCGCCATCTCCTCCGAGTGGTTATAACTCCGATCCTGAAGTTCATACATCGAGGAGTCCTCTTGCCTCAAGATCCGCTGCGCCACGTCGCAAGGATTTTTCTTTACCCCAAACCAAGACCGGTCAATCGCGAGCTGGATATGCTGCAAGTTCAACCTGGCATGACCTGGTGAAGTAAGTATCAATTGAATGGATATAGCATAGACGAGTTGCTGAGAGCGGAACCACTTTAGGTTGGTCAACTTACAACGTACGATCATCGACGCGCGGCGGTCGCTGTCTAAAGTGATTGAAAATCTCGACGCTTTATTCGCCCCTTCAGATGTCAGCTGGTTGGTATGTGGAAATTACACCAGGTCGAGGTTGTTGGGGCTCAAGTTATCGTGCGGTTCTTTGGTTGCTCGTTGATAGATCCGTGAGATCTCTGAGCGCGACGCGAAAGTAGCCGACTGGCGAACCGCGGAAGCGCAGGTGCGAGTTGAGGCGGAAAGCTGTAAGATTTAGTGCACGATCGTCGTCATGGGTTCTCAAATTCCTGTCAGTGTCAGAGCGCATTCGTCATCGGAAGCAGGATTTAAAGCGCCGTCGCGAGGCGTTATTATTAGCCACGTCCACTCTTAGTCAAGACGTCGCTACTCGAGCCATTACAGAACAAGAATTGTCGCGAGAGAGGTGTGCAAAATCCTTCTGCATTGACATTACGCTGTTCTGTGACGCTGCCCACAGAGAATCAGCCACGGCTCTTCAGCACCGTATCCTTCCCATTCGGGCTTCCCTGATCACGACTTTGGCAACCCTCTTCCCTATCGACTTGATTTCCGGCTCTGACCTTCTGTTCGGCATTCTCCACGTGCCATTGCCTATACCACTGGGTACTACGGACCCTGCGCCGCCTCTGTCATTGCCGGCGTATAAGGAAGTTAACGAGGAAAGCGTCGCCACTGCACTAGGATATGCTGCTTTCGTTGTGGAACTGCTCGCCGTGTACCTGGACAAAATGCTTGTTTATCCGATTACCTTTTGTGGAAGCAGGAGCATGATCCGGGATGGCATCTCTGCCATGGTGGGCCCAAGAATGTGCGTGCTTTAGTTTGACATTGTGCACGTTGCCTAACTTCTAGCGCAGGTTCCCGTTGTTTTCCAGAGGGGTGGACACATACCGGTTCGAGTATGGGGTGTTCCTGCTCAATAAGAACATTGAGATGGTATGCTACCCCCTTTTGGTGTTGATGGGTTTAGTAAGCAGAAACTAACTGCCATCCAAAGCTCACGTCCGATCGGAATCTACGCGCGTTGGACATGCGCCACACCCTTCCGAACCTCAAAAATTTGTTATTGACGCTCTCGGATGAAGAAGCCGGGCCAAGTGTCGTGTGCTGAAACACTGGCGCTGCCTGCATTCACGAGTCCAGAGATTGGGGATTGGTGGGCAGTGTTCCTGACCTGCCATGCCTAGGAAGAATGCCGTACCATGACGTGCCCTGGCCGGGTTCCGGTTGAGCGCTGTGATTTAACGGTGGAAGAACGACATGGATTACAGCCTGCGGTTAGAGGAAGTTTTAATTTACAGGAGTATTATTATGTGTGTGCGTGATTTACCCCGGGGAGAATGAGTGGGAGGGAGGCTGGGTTGAGGCGAGTTACGAGGACAAGGGGAGAGAAAGCCTGAAAGGGTGAAGGGCCCGTATGGGTGTGACCGTTACTGTAACATGTACAAACCCTAGGGTTTATAGATTACATAATAAAGTGTTCCCTCCGGTTAGCCGTGGTCAATGTGTCGTAAGCAGTGTGTCGCTCATTTCGTGCTAACCTAAGCGGGATAAGGAAAGTGCCTGGTCAAATGGGGGTCTCGCGGCAATGACAATTCACAGCAAAAATAAACGATTGCGGTACGTCCAGCATTATTCCCTCTCGTAATCGCTGTCTAATGACCTTCAAGAGTGGAGCAGACTTGCCGGCAGTCGACATGGTGATGCCGAAGGGTACCACCCAGTCCTGAACAATGCGCATATACTGTACTCGCGTCACATGTAAAAGCGAGGTGAAACAGACAGGATGGATGGTATCATACATGCATACGTGCAGACTTTTTTGCGGAGCGGAAGCAAAGCGGGGTCTATCAAGTAATTATTAAGCGGTAAGGACGGGGGGCGCGTGAAAGGATGGGAAGAGGGCCTGGGCAAGGAACGATATTGAGCGAGTTAGCCGCGAGCTGGAGAGAGTGACTTATTGAACACGGGGAACGATGGACGGACGGCAGAACCACTAAAAAGCAAGCAAGGAAAAAAAAAATGAGGGTGGGCCGTGACGAAGGATGTCACCGTGTTTAGAGTTCCCGCACCGCACGCGCCTCAAGCGAAGCACCCATCCCTGCCCCGCCCCTTCCACCCCATTTATATAATAATATTTCTCCCCTCCATCTTGCCTCACTCCTCTCACCTCACCTCTCCCTCTTCGTGTCGGTCTGCACAATTTGCAGTGAGCTTCCTTCGCGGCATCCTCTCCCCAGTCCTGCTCACCTTCCCGAGAAGCCCATCAGTGTATCATCAGTCCTTTTTAGACGGGCTCAAAATTCCTCTCAGGTACGCATCAAACGTCTCGCATTTGCTTGATCTTCTCTCATTCTCTCTTCACCTACAGCCACCATTACCCTTTTGTGCAACTAGGCCTTTCGCTTTCGCTTCTTCCCTCTATCTCTTTTTCGTCACTCTCTCCTTCAAATTTTCGTCCGGAACTGAAACTTCCAAAAAAAACTTCCTTAATACTTTTTTATCCACCATGGCCGCTAGCCTTCAACCCTCTACTTCCCCTACTGATACACGTCCCACCTCGGATGAGTTGAAGCAGAGTCCACCTGCATTTTTGGACTTGGCTGATTCCGTAAGCCTATCACGCGGTCCTCCTCGTCCGCTTCTCTGACGCAAAGATTTCAGACTGCGAGGTTGGGCTCTAATATGCCTGAATTGTCAGCTGTGAGTGGCATACCGTGCTTTCGCATGTCAAAGCTCGAGAAGTCATATTTAGCGTGTCGAACTTAAGCGTATCGAACATGAGAGGCAACGCGCTTTGCACCGCAAGATGTTCGAAGACCAAATGCGTGTGCTGGAGCAGCAGCAGGCACAGGAATTACTAAACATTCCCGTCGAGGGTAATGGCAACGGCCTCCAGCATATGGCTGCCTCCGCACCTACCACCCCTCCTCGTGTTAATGCCCTCCTTCCCGGTGGCCCCGAGATATCTCCCACTTTCCGCCCGGGTTTCACTCGGATGGGTTTAGATACCGATGTTCTTTCGAGAGCTGTCGGATCCGTTGCGGATAAGCGCAAATCGGTCACCTATGCTCCAGCAGCACGTTCTCCTGAGATTCCTCCGAGCACCCCGCATAGCAACAACGGTTCTGGTCAAGGTTACGGCCGCGCAGGAGCCAAAAGCATGCCTGCCAGCCGTCGCACTTCAGCCAGTAGCCACGATGAAGAGCTTGCTGGTCATCTGCAAGGTCTCTCCATCGTTGGGGATTCGTTTCCGCCAGCCAGCCTGAACCAGGTATCACGGCAAAGGAATGGCGGAACGCACGAGGAGGATGGTCTACGCTACGGCACTTACAATGCCGGTATGATGTTGGATGAGCAACTTGATGAGGAAATGAATAGTGAATTATTATCGTTATGATTGTCTTCTACATCTCACGTGTTTTCAGATGCCATCCTCAAGCTCCCCACATCGGATGATGACAAGTTTCAAGCTTCTCATTTTCAGAAGGTGCGCACTATTCTCGCCACATGTGGTCACCGTCAGTGATACTTCCCCCACCCCACCCCACCCCCCTAGCTGTCCGCGTCGTCAGCTGCTTTGGACCTGGCTGCCCTATCCCAAGCTCCTTCGCGCAACGCTGTAGTCTCTCGTTTGGGCGACGTGCAGAAGCCGTCTGAGTGGCCACAGTTTTCGGAGTCCCCTCGCCCGGATCCATTTGTACAAGGTCGTCGTGTGTCTACTAACCCAATCCTGAGCATAAACGACCTGTCTGTCAACAATAAGCTTGGCGGAACAGTCTCGGCTTCTGCCACTCCGCACCTTCCCTCGCATAGTCAAGCTCTCACTGCTCATATTCAGGCCCCCGGTTCCCGTCGTGGATCTCCTCTTGCACTCTCTGATGGAATGTCCATCACCACGCGCTCCGTTCCTGCTACCCCTTTGGCCGGGATTTCCACTACTATCCCACCCCATCTGACTAAAGCCCCTGGCACACCAATCTCTCCAGAGGCGCAAAACCTTGGTGCACGCCTGACACCTCAAGGGAGCCATCAGCTTGGAGATAGCCCATTGAGTGGTGACTTGCAGTCATCGCTTTCAAGGTTGTCTGGTCACGGCCAATATGACAACAACTTTGAGGCCGGTTACGATGACCCTCTCCACGTGAGTGTTTACTCTCTCAAATCACTTCTTCACTTAAAAAAAGTAATTTCACCCAGCCTTATGGTGGTGACGCTACTGTGTATGGTCTGAATAATGGTGTTGGTAACGCTCTCGATGCCCGTCGTTTCAGCTCGTATAGCAATGGCAACGGTCTCGCTGGCACTGGTTCTACGGCTCTGTATCACCATCATGGTTCCCGCTATGGATTGGGAATTGGTAGTCGTGTCGCTAGTGATGGGAAGATGAATGGACTGCATGGCCCTAAGCACAGGCGTGGAGATGTCGATCGGGAATGTGGGCGTCCACTATTTCAACTATCACTCGTCTCGTTCTGCTGACGCTCTGGTCAGTTAATCGCTTCGCTGGCACTCGTCTTGAGGATTTGGCAGGAGAGATCTCGAGCCTGTGCAAAGATCAACATGGTTGCCGGTACCTGCAGAAGAAGCTAGAGGAAGGCGTCCCGGAACACCGTGACATGATTTTCCGTGAGACCTTTGGCCACTTTGCAGATCTTATGACTGGTAAGCGTCCTTCTCATTGCCCAATGAACTATCCTAAATGTTGTCCCCAGATCCGTTCGGCAATTACCTCTGTCAGAAACTGTTGGAGTATTCCACCGATGAGCAGCGAAACATCATTTGCGAGTCCGTCGCGCAAGACCTTGTTAATATTTCTCTCAACATGCACGGGACGCGGGCAGTTCAAAAAATGATCGACTTCCTCTCTACACGGAGACAGGCAAGTATAATTTATATTTATCTTTCCTCCTGTCCACTGACAGGGTGGCGTGGACGCAGACTGACCATAGATACAATGGCCAGATTCATTCGATCATTGTCGCGCTTAGCTTGCATGTCGTTGTACTCATCAAGGATCTGAATGGTAATCATGTCATCCAGAAATGCTTGAATAAATTGGCGCCAGAAGATAATCAGGTCAGTTACCCGTTGTGACACATAATTATGCGCTGATGTTTTTGCTTCTAGTTCATATACAATGCCGTGGCCGCTAACTGTGTTGAGGTTGCCACTCATCGCCACGGTTGTTGTGTGCTTCAGCGATGCATCGATCACGCGTCTGATCATCAACGCATTCAGCTCGTGAATGAGATCACATACAATGCGTTGACTCTTGTTCAGGATCCTTACGGCAACTACGTGAGTCGCCTTTCTTCCGCAAAGAAAGACTTGGCCGTCTGATGTGCCCAATCTCTTAGGTTGTTCAATACATTCTGGACCTTAATGACAACAGGTTCAGTGATGCAGTCATTCGTCAGTTCATCGGCAACGTCTGCGCCCTCTCTGTCCAAAAGTTCAGTTCGAATGTTATTGAGAAGGTATCGTGCTTCCATTGTATCGATATATCATACTCATACGTGATGGTTGCCAGTGTATCCGGGTCGCTGAGCATAACACAAGAAAAATTCTCATCGAAGAGCTTCTGAATCGCACGAGGCTTGAAAAACTGCTTCGCGATTCCTATGGCAATTATTGTGTGCAGGTCAGGCGGACATTAACATTTGCTATTATATACCTCGTTACTCACTTTGAATATATAGACTGCCCTCGACTATGCAGAGCCTAGCCAACGTGCTCTTCTTGTAGATGGGATCCGGCCTGTGCTGCCATTGATTCGCAACACGCCGTATGGCAAGCGCATTCAAAACAAGTTGCAGCGTGAGCAGCAACACCTGGATCACTTTGGTGGTGGCTTCCACAGTCAGCAGGCTCTTGCTGTGAATATGCCCAACCATAGTGCCAGTCGCCACGTCCCAGGCGACCCGCTGGCAGGCGTATATTCAGGTCAGAATGGGCTGTACACTCCTGGCTTACCAAGCCAGAGCCAGGCTGGCCTTTCCCAAGCTAGTCTCCGTGGTCCCATCCACGGTCTCCAACCCCACGCGCTTGACGGTTACGTTCTCCAGAGCAATGCCGGTCATGCCCCCCACCAAGGCGCGTTCTCCACGTTCAATGGGGTCAGTTCCTCATTCCCTGGTGTTGGCGTCGCAAATGGCCTGGCCGATCCGTATCAACGTACGTCTTTTGGCTACACGATGTAAACTACGTTCTGCACTGGTGAAATGGGTTGCCGCTCGGAAGTTCATACAACAAATGATTCATAAACACCACCACCTTATACCCTATAGTATTCTTGTCAAGGACCCCCATATGTTCATTATGCTGTCCCGCGGCAACACATTGACGATCGGGAATCTCTCATGGCATACCACACCAGGCGCATTTGTATTTCAACCCCACATTCATCGTCGCTTCATTCCTGTGTCTTTTGTTTAACACCCTTCCCTGAACAGTTTTTCTTGGTTCGCCACATCTGTACAGCGTAATCTCCAAAGTTTTGATCCCGCCGTTCGGTCTCCGATTCATAACGCATCTGTTTAATCGTATCCCGTCGCACACTATTTGTCTGTCATTGTGTAGTTATTCTGCTCAATCTCAAAGTCGTCTTGGTTGATATGGGCGTGAGATTGTTTTGTCTTTGACACTTTTGTACAAATTTGGTCTTGTAGAAGGCCAGGGATGGTAGTGGTGGTCCGTTGCGCTCTGCCACCATGACTTCGCGCTCATTGCCAGGTCGCCACAAGGCCCAGCAAGAAGAGGAAGATGCTGCTGCTCTGAAGCTAGGCGCAGGCACGTCCGAGTAGCCTATTCTACCCTGTCCGATACTGCGACTCACGCATTCCCGTCCGTCCAATTCCCGCAGAGTTCAACAACGCCGGCTGTCTTCTGATCTCGGAAGTCAAGTATTTGCTCGAAAACAGGGACAAGGACGCGCCAGACACAGTGTGCGTTGTGTCGTGTTCGCTAGCACTATATCTTATCCTCCCACCCCTCCCCCTCTCTTAGGGTGTACAACAAAACTCTCGAATACGTCAAGACTTTTGCCAAGTTCAACACCACCGACTCGGCGTCGGCCGTTCGAGAGTAGGGTCTATTTTTCCACTGTCGTCGGCTCTGCGTCTGATGAGTTGAGCGCTATGCTCATTCATGGCTCGTAAAATAGGATCTTGCGCAGGGAACCAGAGCTGACGCAGTTCGAGACGGCACAGATTGCAAATCTGTGTCCTGCCGATGCGGAGGAAGCGAAGAGCATCATTCCCAGGTATGCATTGGGCTGCATTTTCCACCCGTCGCCCTTTCGTTTGTCAACTGCCACGGTTTTTCCCTCTAGTCTCGTTAAAATCGACGATGATAGACTGCAGGCTCTACTAGACGAGATTCAGGCTATGCGGAAGTTCCAGACATGAACGTGCATGAACGTTCATACGTTCATGCATTCATGAACCGTCGGCAAGCTCACTAAAGTATCCTTCTTTATGTGGTATTATCAAACCGCGGTGATTCACGAGTAGTATACTTCGGTCTCAACATCATTTTCCGTCAGTAGCCCAGTGCATTGTTAATGGGGCCATATTTGCGCCTGCGCGGCGACGTGAGACGCTGCTCTACCCTCGGCCGCGAGCTGTCTAGCGCAAAAATACACACATGCAATTATCGAGTCTTGAGGCACATATTCCCAAATGCGATTTTGCGGTATGAGCAGTAGAAGGAAGATACACGCGATGCGAAGGGGTTAAAAAAAAAAAAAGCTCTGCCTTTTTCTTCACCGGTTCTGAGAATCGCACAAACACGTGGGGTCAAAAAGTTGTGGCAGAGAACACACGGCCGAACGGGACGCTTACCTTCACAAACCCGATGGCAGCTGCCTTTTCACGGAAGCACTGGCGGCACAGGTCAAGGCCATACTTGCGGATGAGACCCGCCTGATGCGCGCAAAGGCGACTGCAAATACCGCGCGAATCTCGTGAGCATTATCTGATCCTGAGCCCGGATTTCGAGGTAGGGGTGCACATACCATTGGCGGGATCCCTTTCCAAACTTGCGGGGGCGGGAAAACCAGACGGCGTCGTGAGTCATGTCTTGGGGAAAAACTGCTACATACGTATAAGTGGGAATGCAGGGCTAGAGGAGAAAAAGAGGGCATAGGCGTACCTTGGTTAAGTTCGCACTGACTATAGTCAGCCAGGCATTGAGCGTTGGTAGTGATGATAAGTGGGTCGTCTTACATAAACTGTACAGTGGCGAAAATTAAGATTCATTGACGCGACGCTTTTCATAAACTCTACACGTGGTACATACAGTACACTTCCAAAATAACGATTAACATAAAGCCCCGGCCAACTAACAGTGATGTTCCGAAGCATGTCCAGGAGCCCCATTGACAGGCAGTGTCCAAGGGAAACAGAGAAAGGGGAACAGAGAATTATAAACCATAAACGTGCGTCAAAAAATACGCGGACTTCGAACAAACTCGGCGCAAAGATAACAGGTTATTCCGAGGAACTCTGGCTGGTACTGGCTAGCGAACTGGTTGTCACTGGGGTCTCGGGGACAGAATCCGTCCCTGACTGCTGTTCCTCTTGATACTGCTCACGCTTTGCCGTTAGTAGCGGAACGATGCCTGAGTCTGGTACCCTCTTGACTGCTTCCGCGACGTTTGTATCCGGGACGACCTGTTCGTGCGTAGATTGTTCTGTTGCGTCCGTTGAGGCCGGTACTTGCAGCGGGAGAGGTGGCAGAGGGGGTGATTGCGCTGCCGTGGCAGCCGCCGGAAGGTCCGTGGAAAGGCGCGAGGGCGACATGGGAGGGTTGCCTCGCGCAGATGGATGAATGCTGCCCGTGGGTCGTGGAGGAAGTTCTGGGGTAAAGTCCGCAACTTGCACCTCTCCGCATTGTGGCAATGTAATCTTTGTGTGTGATGAGCCATAGCTGATGACAGGCACTGCTTCTCCGGCTGGGGCCGGGGGAAGAGGCGGCGACGATGGAAGGCGGTCATCAAACAAAATATGGGCATTTTCAATGAGGTCCTCCATCACGGAGTCCTATTGAAATAAGTACCGGAAAATAAGCAACAAAGTAACAAGTGAACGCACCTTCGCAGGGTGCATACTGAGAAGATCGCCCTGCGGGACTTCATCTTCGCCGAAAAGGACGGGGCTAAAAACGATCGCGAGGTTTTTGGCGTCCATCTTGTTCTTGTCTGAACGCGACGCAACACGAGAAAGATGCTCCACAAGAGCCTTTAGTGATATTCTGTGAACTCCAGGTAGTCGACGAATCTTTGATCGCAACACGACGAAACCATTTGCAGATTGGTTGGCTGTTTAATTTTTGACATCAGATCGCGCATGTAACGGTGGTTGGGGCACTTGAGCCCTACCCTTATCTTCGCTGTGTTGTATACGATCCTGCAAAGGGAATTTGAATAAAGCATCTGGAAGCTCCCTGAGGTAGAGCTATGCGATGGGCAACAGATAAGTTCAACGAATGCATGTGACTGGGAGGGCCAACCTTGAGAAACGATGCAACTGAATAGATGTCATCTGTAAAGGAGTTGAACGAAAACGCCTTTTCATCTCGTTCGAGCTTGTGTTGCAGCTAAGGGACAAATTCGCATCAGTTGGATCGAATGAGAGCGCTCCCCACCGACCTCTTGCACGTTCGCGCGCCGACCAGAAATCTACGGTCCTGAATAAGAAAATGATCACACGACGGGCGTGCGATGGGCTCACCCTGTATATTCCTTCTGCATCTAAGCCCCTCTTGTCGATCTCATCAATGCAAATCCTTAAAATCTTCGGCACCTCATTCTCGCTGCCCCGAGCAGTCGCGTAGTCTGCCAAGCTGACGCCGAAAATCAAGTCCTGACATTCACCAACATGGTAGTTATAATAAAGCGTAGCGGGAGGGATGGAAAGGGCGAGAGAGCGGCGGAGCGAAGCTGCCAAGAGAGAAGTATCGGTCTCTGCGGAGACCTTCTCAACGGCGGAACGAGCGTGCGATGCCAAATAGTTCTGCGTAGTATACGTCGCACTGTGGGTGGCGTCAGTTCCTCAGAAATCGAACGACCGCAGTGGTGGTACTAACATCATGGTATCCGCATATGTAACGAGCACCTTCTTGACAGTTTCCGTGCCCTCGGAAACAAAGCGTTCTAGGCTCTGCGCAGATAACGTTCGTCCTCTTCGGCCTACGTCAAAATGCATGACCTACATTGTATCCGCCTTCCAAGATTTTTACCCTCCGAATTCTAAGAGTCTCGAGCCAATGGACTGCCTTCCGGTAATCTTTGTCTAGATCTAATTCAGCAAACCAAGTGAGAATCGCTGCCGTCATGGGCCCACCTGCGTCTTCGGCTTCACGCTTGGCACGGGTGGAGCGTAATGCAATGTCGGCGTTGCGACTACTGCCCCTGATTCCGCCTTCCTTGTCCAGCAGCGTGATCAATTGATTCAATTGTTTCTTCCCTGTCCATGTGGTCAGTGAAGGTTTTGGCGCAACTTGGGGGTGAAATTAATACCATGCTGGGCTAGATCCGAGAAGGCTGTGGTGGAACCCGATGGCGAGCGATTTCGAGGACCGCCTCCGGAGGGATTGCGATCGAGCGGGCGAAGCGGCTGCGGGGACACAACGTGCGGCCTGGAAGAAGGGAGATTGGGATTGGACCGAGCACCTGCCGCGGTACCACTGTCTGGCACAGCAGGCGCTTGACCAATATGCGGAGGGGGAATGACGGCCGAGCGATGGTCCTGCGGAGTTCCCCAAAATCGATGGCGCATGAGTGCACCGCTATAATAAAGGTGGTGGGATGATCACCTCGAAGTCTTGGCATTTTTTTATGTATGCCCGCTTGAGCTTGGGAAGGGTGTTCTCAGCATACTCGACATGGGTCGAGGCGGAAAGCTTGAGATCTTCCCTGACCCGTTTTCGCGTGCGATCCTGCGTTTCCTATTCGATGGTTTAGAGATGAAGGATACACGACCCAGCGGGGAAGTGCTTCGCTTGCCTTGAGTGCTGTCAGAGGATTGATGATGTCGACCGTCAGCGTGTTCAGGAAAGCCTGCCGGGCTTGAGTTTCTGCGAAGGATGTAGGTCTCGAATCTCATCTCGGGTCGGGGATTAGGTCCGTACCTCTTTCCACGTTATCTCTAATTTCGCTCCATGCCGCCCTAGAAGTATTCGGTTCGATACGCGCGTCGAGGGAGGCATCTACAGCTTTTGCCTTTAGATGGAGTTTCCAAAGAGACTCGATGCTACGGAAACGGGGAATCAGCCAACTTGTGATAACTCCTGTCTCGCAGGCGACAACTCACTAGCCCTCTTCGATCTTCCGGCTGGGTACGAAATAGAATAAGCGTAAGAAAATATCGCAAGTTATGATTAGCAAACCGTTCGAGGAAGAAACCGAGATAGCGATCTGAAACGACTCTTAGATTGATGTCGAATTGTGTGAGCAAGCTGCTCGAAGGGCCGTCCAACGGTACCCTTGACTGAGGTTCCGTGGACATGGAAGACAAGGTTTATCTTGGCCCGTGTTGTGGCCGTGCGCGCTCTCCACTCAACCTGCCACGTGGTAATCTCAGATCACCCCTGAAAGCCTTGCCACACACATCTGATTGCATATACAGGCTACTATCATCAATTTTATTCATTAAAATACTCTCATGTGGTCCTCGACATCCAAGTTGCACATCACTGGTGTTCAACACCAGTTGGCGTAGTTAGTACTGTACTGCACCGCGCCATAAACAAGCCCCTAGTGAGCGAGTCAGTCGAGGTCGAGAACCGCCAACCGCGCTCAACAATCAAGGAGAGTGCAACGAGAAAACGTTCATGAGGACGTTGAGATCTAGAGAGATAGAGACGTCTGTGCGTCTGTTGCCAGCGGCAGCATGACCGATAACCTAAGCACGACAGGAATCCTTAGTAGCATTAATGTCACATTCACATCAGCGCTCGGTAAATAGTTACTAGTCTGGCGAAGCAAGCGAAACAAGCGGTCACATGGAGCATGAGAAACGGCAAAGCAAATATCGCAAGACATAAATCATCGGGCAGCAAGCACTACAAGCAACCAAGCTACGCAAAAGATAAACCAGCACGGCGATGATCAAGACAGAACAAGCGTTGACTGCCGAGATATAGCTTTCGCATTCGCGCAGGATGACGAATACAATGCCCAGTTCGAATAAATTGCTCCAAGTGCTCACTGCCTCCTATAACCCGCATTTTGATCAAGCCCACCTCTGGGGGGATAATCGCGAGCAGCACCCTTAGAAGGAGCCGGAGGAGGCCCAGCGTAGCCTGGAGCACTAGGATAAGCCTCGTAGGTACCAGTACCAGTCCTAGCAGGAGGGCTTTGGGAACGGCGTCTGTTCGAGTTTTTTTTAGCATCGTTTGTGGAAAGGAGTCGCCGCGAAATAACAGACCTCGCACGTGCCTCGGGGCCAGAGCGGGCAGGGTAGTCGGCATACCGTGTTGATGGTGGAGTTACTGGGCGGCGATATTCAGCTGGAGGGGCGTAGTCACTAAACATGGTCCATCAGGAATGTTGTTACGACGAAGAAGAACATTACGGACCGGGCAGGCGGTCTTTCAAATTCTTCCCGGCGCAATGGAGGCCCCCCTCCAGGTGGTGTCCTAGGCCTCACAGCAGGGGGAGGGGCAGGATAACCACCATATCTATCATTGGAAGGAGGGGGGCGCCTGTCATATCGGTCATAGTCCCGAGATGCCGGAGGTGGATAGCCACGAGGGTATGCGACTGGGTCCTCAGAGCCATAGTAGCCAGAGCGAGACTCGTACCGGGGAGGTGGATGAGGAGGCCCACGCATTCTGTAATCGTCCACATCACCCCTGCGAACAGAGGGCTGAGGATAATCGCGGTATTCTCGCGGAGGAGACACCGGTCTTCTAGGCGGAGGATAATCGTACGAGTAACGAGCATCACGGGGAGGAGGTGGATAACCTCGAGGGGGATACTCTTCGCGATAGACGGGATATTCGCGAGCATGGGGAGCGGGCGCTGCATAATCACGCGGTGGATGAATTCTATCGATTAAGGAACCGTCTCCAGCAGGGCTGTGGCGTCTAGAAGTGCCAGTTGCTAAGCATGAGAGGAACGTGATGGAAGCACAAATAAGACTGACTGGACAACATGATTCGGGCATTCCCTGGAAATTTCAAGTCAATGCACTGGAGGAGAAATCAAACAGGTCGAGCTCACCTGGCCCAGTGACCCATCTGGCCACACTTGAAACACGCACCCGGATCTCCGCTAAATTTTGCAAAGCGACCTCCGCCACGAGAGATCTCCACACGGATTTTGTTGCCCATGAAGAAGCCCTCATTATACTTGGCAACGCTTTCCTCGGCCGCTTCACGGGTGTCAAATTCCTAGAGAGAATAAGACCTCAATAATCCCCCCCCAGAAGGTCTTTGAGGGGTACCTACCACAAAACCATACCCTACTCTGCAGGAATCGAATTAGGCTGGGAGAGTCATTTCAATGTCTCGAGAAGGCGTACTTTAGTTCGATATTGACGATATCGCCAATTTTTCCGAAACAGCTTTGAAGGTCCTCTTGACGAGTGTTTTCCGGTAAGCCACCGATATAAACTTTATTTGGCTGCAGAGCACAGGAAGTGAACACCAGTCCAGAACGCTGAAATGAGTAAACATGGAGCAAAAGCGCAGTGTGTGAACCCGTAGCCATGGGAAGCTAGTCTCCGGAAAGCCAGCAATAAGCAGCATGGAATCACGACTAATGGGACTGCCCATGCTCTCTGCCCATGCAGGAACGCATACGTGGCGGGACGAAACGGAGGACATAGGAAGACCTAAGCACCTTGACTTGTTTCTCCCTGTAGATTGTCGACCCACCAGACCTGGAACCAGGGCCAGGATCACCTCCACCAGGACTACGAGGGTGATACTCGGTGTTGACCGGGTCGGACGCTCCACGTTCATCGGGGGGACCACCATTCGAAGGGGGGAGGTCTGCACCGTGTGCCAGAGAATCCCCAGCACGGTCTTCTTTTCCCGACCACTTTTCGCGCACTTGTGTATCGCCACGGTCGACTTGGACAGGAGAGGCGGCCATAGCAAAGGGATGGGAAAAAAAGAAAAGAGATCGCTCGGCCGTGCTCAAGTGTTGTGACTCCTTCATTCAAACTCATTTTCTATCTCCGATTAAGACAGCGCCACACTCACAACAAACAAAACAAAACAATGTGCAAAAGCTAAAAGGTCCAAATCCAAAAGTAATGTCCCACCCCAAAAACGAGGCCTAGCTAGGTACCGGTACTAAAGTGGTACTAATTGAATAAATGTCAATGGGTCCAATGAAAGTCTATGGTCCTCCAATTGCTGATACGATACACGGCAGACTTCTACGCCAATGACCAGAAGCCACCAGCAACACTGACCGCGCCCATCAAGAAGACTCCCAGAAGGGTGCGAGAATCGCTGACAAGAGCCGTTGCCATTGCTCCAGATCTACCGCTCCCGCTGGTAGAAGACGAGCCAGGACGGCCTGTCGTAGATGAGCCAGGTGGGACAAATGTACCCGTAGCGGATGCAAGACAAGAGCTTGCGACTGCTGGAGCCGATCCCGTGGAAGCTTTGTTTACGGTAGCATTCCCAGCAAAGTTGCACGCGTCAGCACTGCGTTGGCTCCCTTCGTAGTATAGACTCATTTCGTACGAGAGTTTAGCGACTATTATGGGCATGAGTGAATGTGGACGAATGCGGATAGAGCAAGCTTACCAGGATCGCAGAAGGCCAACGAACCGTATGTCCCCGTCTGGCCATCGCCACTGATATCCTTACAGTTTCCCCCCCCAGTGGTGTTGGCAAGAGCACAAGTTGAATCAAGAAGGGGACCTAGGATGGCAGTTGTGTTCGAGGTCTGAGGAGTGAACTGACAGCTAACGGAAAATGCCACGCATTGGCAGACGGCATCCCTGGGTGTAGGGGGCAGAGTGGTTGAGGCAAGGACAGTCGTATTTTCTGCAGCGCATGCGGGGTACGTGGCAGCAGGGGCATTGCTTTGGGTCGGAACGTTGACGAATGTTACGTTACTATACGCGGCGACCAAATTGTTATAGTCTGTGGATGTGGTGACTGTCGATCCATCCGGGGAGAGTGTGATCATGCCATATTGGCCACCGTTGCTGTCCGTAGGGAAGTATGTAAATGCCACGCCACCGGACCAGACAGGAGCGGCGTCGGCGCTAAACAGTGCAGCGACGTCCCCCCAAGGGCGAGGAGTTACGGTGACACATCCGTATTCGCTGAAGTACGCGGGGATATTCAAACCGGCAAAATCGGCCGTCTTGGTAGCATAGGAAGCTGCGAAAGTCGACACCCCACAGAATTCACTGTAATTCGATTAAGGCGGCCGTTTTCGCAAATAGCATGCTGGATACCCACTAAATGTTGATCCCGAAGATATCTAAGGCACTATCGCCGGAGTTGCTACCAGAGGGATCACAACCGAAGTAGCTTGCAAGCCCAACGACCCAATTGTCGTCACCATCGATGGAGGTATAGCCAGTGAGAGTAGACAATGACTTTGATTTTCTGAGGCAAACGAAGAGTTGCATCAGCGTTATCATTGGGGACTATAGGTAGAGTAGACAGACAGATAGGCCTTGATGTCACGGCCCGCTGCCTTGATGAATGGTGCAAGGAAGGTTTGGTTGGCACGAGCAACGACCTCGTTGCCGACGTTATAAATCAGCATGTTATCATATTTGGCAAATGCGTCGATTGTCCTAGTGTAAGAGTGGTATAGGCTTGTCGACCATGCAGGGGCACTCCGGTCGATAGAACCATTCCTGGGGAGTGCCAAGTCCAGGCTGTAGGGTGGATTAGAGTCGTCAAAGGTGTCAAGCTCGTCACACGCGGCTCCAGCATAGTTACGTACATAACGTAGATACCGGCGCCACTGAGTGCTTGCATGCAACTGTCATGGTTCAGAGCCGCGTCCACACTATAGACATGGACGGCGTTGATTCCCAGCTGTTTGAGGTAAGGCAAGTCACGCTGACATGCAGTTGCGTTGGCGAGGGGGTCGGTGAAAGTACTCGGCTCGGCGAAGGGACCATTGGCGTCCAAAGTGCTGATACCTGGTAGAGACATCACACATTACATATTATGCAGTGTCCTGACGAGGGTAACACTTACCCGGCTCTTGATACCCAAGGCCTTTGACAAAAAAGCGAGTCCCATTTGGATTATATAAGTAGCGGCCAACCCTTGTGATTTGAGGAAGGCCGTGTACTTTGGAGGACAGCGTAAGGGCGACAGCAAAAGCTGCGGCAACGCGTGAAAAAAACATTAGGTTCGTGCGTGCGTGATCGGGGTATCAGGGAGAAACCAGAAGGGGGGAATGAAGAGAGCGGGAAAAACGCAAGAGGGGGGAGCGCCAGCGACCCATACCCATCGCCCTGCATGTTATGAGAAGCGTGCTAGTTAGGCACCGCCCAGATCACCGTTTGACACCCGCCCGTGCTAAACTAGGAAGACAAGTGAATCGATCACGTGCCTTCCTGGTCTTGGCTTGGCAACAGTGGCCAAATTGGACAAATGCCCTCGATGAGATCGGGCAGGGATGTGTTGTATATATTTGAACTAATGCATTAATATCGCCCGCCTAGCTCAATCGGATAGAGCGTCAGACTCTTACAGCAGGCGTGGAGTAATGCACACAGTTGTGTGATCTGAAGGCTGCGAGTTCGACCCTCGCGGTGGGCTAGAATTTTTTCCCGCTTGCCTAACACATTCCCACGGTTCGCAGTATCCCGCGTGCTTTGTTTCCGGTGCTCGGCGCCCTGTCTGTCCATCACGCACATCACGCACCGATCAAGGGACCTCTCTGACTTGGGCCAGTTCTCATTCCCACAGTCTTCATGGGCTTGTTGGCAGCGCTTTCATTCGTGAGGTCCCTTCGGTCATTCCCCTCCGCCTTCGCAGAGCATCTGGAGGACGAACAGCCCTGGAGACATGCTCCTTTGAGACAGCCCCGGTTCCTCGTTCACCATTTAACCCATCAAGCCGAGTCAGGAGGAGGAAGGAGGATTCCGTACAGTAGTACCATGTCACATCAAACGAGCAAATTGCACTCGGGTGCGATGACGTCCGCTTTTTAACCTTGGTCGAGATGGCCTAGCCTTTTGAAATCCCCGCCCCGCACAATCGTCTTGTCTTCTATTCTGGATTCTGCCGGAGTTCGTCGCGGACGACGCGGAGGGCCATTTCATGTCCATTCAAATCGATCGAAGAAAAAAAAAGGGAAGGGGTCGTCATCACACGACTGGTGTCGGCGACTTCCAGATTTGGAAGCGAGCCAACTTTCAAATTGCAGGCGCACAGCTCGAGTTTGGTTGCATTGCATTGCCCAGATACACACCCACGAGATGATGGGAAGCGGGATGTCAGAGCACTGCCAAGAGCTGTCCAGATTATAGTTTGCGCTCGCGCTCAATTGACCCATGGCCTCGCTAGGACCCCCAAACTTTAGTTCAACAACCCGTTTCAACGAGGCAACCCAGTGAGGTGGCCATCATTTACGGAAGTCTCACCCCGTGGGGACGCCTTCGCTAGCATAAAGCGCCTGCTTGCCTGCTGTCGTACTGTACCTATCGCTCAACGGCGAGTACAGTTTAAGGAATGTATTATGTATGAAGTTACGTTACAGTACTGAGACACTAGTACCACTGTCAATGGCAATGGACGATGTGATCCGTGATCCAAATGGTTCGAATGACTGAGCATTCTATGAACGGCCACCCTTTTTCTTCTGCTTCACAACCTTGAAACCGCCCCACTCCGCCTGCTGCGAAGGCTTGGGCTGTGCCTTGACAACATCAGCAATCGATGGCGCACGGCCTGTCGGTTTTTTGGAAACTACATCCGCCCTCCGCCTCGTAATGAACTCTTGGGCGAAGCGCCTGCCATCTAGCGTAGTGCTATTGTCGTAAATCAGCTCAGAGATTATTTCAACGGTCGTGGCATCGCCATCAAAAGGGAACGACAACAACATGGATGCAATCTCTTCATCTAACCGTCGAATGGTGATCAGTGAGTCGTAGTTCGCATAGTGCCAGAGAAACACATACAATTGACACTGCTGTTGAGCTGTTTCAGCGAATCATTCAGCCACTTCATGAATTCTGGTGACGGCGCAACTGGTGTGTCATCAACCTTGGGGGAAGTGATGGGCGCCTTCGCTGGTGGCGCAGGCGAGCGGACAACAGCAGTAGTGACCGTTCCTCTGGATGAGGCTACTGACCCAATCGAAGAGGATGCTGTTATTGCCGGACGTCCAGCAGGAGACGCAGCGACAACCGCTGCCGTCGCCTTTCCATTGGAACCCACAGTGGTCCATGCCCCGCCAACCAATGGAGTAGAACTCATCTATAAACGAAAAGTAATTGGTCAAGGCAAGTCACGTTGAACCGGTATCTCCTCACCTTGTTAGTGGATTCGGCATATGCCCGACGCTGTGCTACCGATGCCGTGGATTCTTTAGAAGCTGTTTTCTTGCGCCTCTCCTCTTCCTCCAAGATGTCCCTCATAGACTTCTTGGCAGCGGGCTTTTGAGGATTCGTCCAGACTGCGACAGAAGGTACAGATGGAGGGTTTGGAGACGATATCGTAACGGGCGCAGAGGGTGAAGTGGACGTGGGAGATATGATAGCCCCTGGTGTATCTTTAGTTGATAACTTGGCGCCAACTTGGGACGTTGGGAGACCCCAAGACGCCGTAAAGGTCTGAGAATCTTCAGAAGTTGACGTTGCCGCAGCTGCAGGAGCACGTGCACGCTCCCGCTCTGTAGCCTTTCGTGCCTCCTGCTTCTTAGCCTCCATCTCTTGTATCTCTCGGAGACTCGTTGGGCCTCCAACACTCTTCTTTTTATCATCCTCCGTCGACCAAACAGGCTTGGTGGGTACCGAAACAGCAGATGGTGGTGGCGTGGATTCCTTCACGGGCTGAGTAGCAGTGGGAGATAATGGAGTTGGCATAGTTGGTTGAGCTGAATTTGTCTGCACAGAAAACTTGCGACCGGGCCTCGCAGGCTGCTGTGGAGGCTCTGGCGGGCTAGAGATCAAGGGGCTCTGAACCGGTGGTGACACAACCCCATGCGGGGGCGTTGGCTCTAAAGGGCTGTCCAAGGCCGCAGCACTATCTTGGGAGTATACCTCACCAGATTCTTGTTGTTGCGTGTGCTGAGTAAGGTTGCTAACAGTTAAGCTATGCGGACCAGGCACGTGGCCCCAGCCATCGTCGATGATTCCTTGGGACGCATTGAACCATGGGGATTGCGAGGATTCACCTGGAGATGGCTGTTTGTGTACGGGAGCCCATGATTGCGCTGATGGGGGAGGCACGGTGCGGGTCGCAGTAGTATTCCGTGAAGTGGGGAAAGTCGTGTTGTCAAAGGGTGTGATACGCTTAGGCGCAGAATCAGTGGTATCATTCCATGTGGGTTGGGACAGCGGTAGAGATGGAGGAATTGATGCGGGAATGGCAGCAGTAGGAGCCATCGGGGCGCTGGGTTGTTGTGACGTAGGGGAGGCGAAGGTGGTGGAAGACGAGTGAGGGAACGGTTGATGCTGGACAGGGGAGCCGAATGGTGCGACATTCTGCGTCCCATCAAACCCCCCCAAACCCAAACCCGCGCGATGTTCTAGTTGATACAAGTCCCTCGACCCTAAGCGGGAGAGATCACGCTGGTTGACGTTACCGTAGGTTTGCCCGAGGGCGTCTTGCTGCGTTGCAAGCCCCCTAGAAAGAGTAGACTCGTTGGCGTAAGCAGGATCCAAGACGGGCGAGAGGTGAGATGCAAATGGGCTTGGGCCCTTATGGTCGTAAGAGTTGGTGCGGATGCTTAGCGAAGCGGGATGGACAGGATTCGATGGACCCCATGGGGTTTGGGGAGGAATTGATGGGTTCAGACTGTAACTGTCAACGGACGACGTTCGAGTGGGCCCAGTATTGGGAAGACCGGTACGGATATTGAACCCTTGTTCGAAATGGGCGTCAACGTAGCCCGTTCGTCGAGCGATAACAGATGCGGGGTCGACAATATTTCCTGAATGCGAACCGACAGACGGTTCAGTCGAAGACGTAGGGGCCCCAACGAGGCTCCCAAATGAGGCAGGATCAGGCGAATTGTTTCCAAATCGGCCGGCACCAAAGGACGACGAAGGAGAGTTGGACGCAGGAGATGATGAAGCGAAGTACGAATCCAAGGCGGAAGGATGGACCGATCGGGTAGGTACTGGTTGATACGGAGGGTTGTACCCATTCGTCTCTCGCTGCTGTTGAGCCGCATCTCGAGAAGATTCACGACGACGTGAGAGACCAGGAGGAACAGGAGGTGCATCAAAGTTATAGAAGAAGATCCTTTCACTACCGGCTCGTTGAGCCAACTCTCCGACGGGAGTCCATGCATCATCAAGGTTCACGCGCCGCATCAGGAGATCGATAGTAAAATAACCCTCTTCATACCACTTCTGCATAAGCTCCGCCTGGAAAGGGCCTAAGGAAGCGAAAATAGTTAGATGGAAGATGGTTGAAGAGATCGTGCTGTACCTTGTACATTTCCTTGAGGGTCGAGATACGACCACTCCACGCTGGCAGGGTTGGCGACGGCTTGAGACCCAGTGGTCAGAGGAGTAGAATTTGACTGAGCAAGAAGGCCGCCCGCTGGGATGGGATGCGTAGCACTGTGAACCGTAGGACTGGTTGGACCCTCGCTGCCATTCATAGATGATGGGACTACATTGCCATTGTCGACGACAGATAGTTCAGGTCCAGGGGGAGAGTTCCCTGTAGGAGGGCTGGAACCCTGATATGTATTTTGGCCCAGAGAATTACGTGTGTCAGCAGTAGGACCCGAATGTCGATGCTGCTCTTCCTCTTCTTCCTCAATCTTAAGTCTATTCGCAGGTTGGGGTTCATCGTCACCGTCAGCACGGGGAACAGTACCAGAATTAAATCTGGTGCCACTCTCCGATGCCCGCCTCCTGGATACCCAAGTCTCCCCAGAATTCAGGATACCATCAAAGCCTGGGGTAAGAGGACCTCGTGTACGCGGAGACGGAAGGCTGGTTTCGCGTGGAGAGCCAAGCGGGCCCTGGGTGGAAGACAAGGAAAGCTTTCGAGGTATGGTGGAAGCCGGCTGGTCTATGGTTGTCGTGTTTACGTCCGCCCTCGTCGTTATACAGAAGAATAGGTGACGCACCTGTACCATCCCTCTTCCTCATGAGGCCACCGAATTTCTCTCTCAGAGGAGTTGTCATCCCTGAGCCGGCATGAGATAACTTCGGCCTTTCTCCGGGCTGGGTTGAAAGTGGTGATAGGTAGTCGCTTGACTGCCGCCGGCGTACTTCGGAATTGATCGAACTCGCGAAAAGCTGCGGAGGAATGAGCGAAGAGTGTACTTTCAAGTCGTGCACAGAAGTCAAATGCACCTTTCTCTCCCCCTCAGTCCATTCTTTCAACCCCACGGGCTCAGATCCGACTTCTCGAACCACGCCCTCCCACCTCTCAACTTCGAGGCCAAGTCCTCCCCTGCCACCGCCGTCTTTATAAATTTTCAAAAGGTCCTCCTTCGAATAGAGGAATGGATTCGCAGAGTCTGATGACCCCTGTGCGCTAATAACCGAAGGGGCCAAGAGAGCCGAGTAAGACGACGCGCCAGATGGCGCATGCGGGTTAGGAGGGGGTGAAGGAGGATTTTGGGGACGCAACGGGTGCTTCGGGCGCATCCACTCGGGACCAAAGTGCATGGTGGTGGTAGTCATTTTGAATAATTTGGCAAAAAAGGGGTGCGTCGAGGGAATTACTGATTCAAATGCGAGTGGATGCGCAGTGGGGACAAGTTCTGGATGGCTCAAAAGGGCTCAGGCGGAAGATGAGCAAAGCAGCCAATCAATTGGGGGCCCTTATAGCTTTAGGGCAGGCACCGTTGCCCTATTATGCCCGCTTGATGGGTTGAAACCGAATTTCTTTTGGGCCGTTCCACTCGATTGAAAGCCTTACTATGATTTTTTGTTCTCTCAGAGGATGAATGTGGGACAGCAGGTCCATCATCACGCCGCCGACAAGTCACCGGCAGCCAGCGCGCCCAGCGCGTCAACGATGCGATGTCACGGCCCCGAGTCCTCGTTCATACTTTATCAACCAGCTACGCGTCATTTCGCCATTCCGACGATATTCTCTCAAGCAAGGATTTTTCTCGACACCGACACCGCATTCGCTGGCACCCCGCTGGCACGACGGTGTTCTGTGGTCTGCTGGCACACATTTACGTGAGCGGGGCATCTCGGTCCGACAGTGCCGCATCCAGTCGCGTACACAGTTACAAACAAACGCGTCTTGGAACCACCCATGAAGGTCATCGTCAAACAGTGGCACGCCATCGCACAGTGGCAGTGGGACACAGGCAAAGCGGACGAGAACGGCGAACCAGAAGAAGACGTGTGTGGAATTTGTCGCGTTCCCTTCGAGGGATGTTGCCCAACCTGCAAGGTGCCCGGAGATGATTGCCCATTAAGTAGGTCTCCCTTATTGCAGACCGTCTGCTAGCGATGGCTGACAATACCATGACTCTACGAGTATGGGGAGAGTGTAGCCATGTCTTCCATATGCACTGTCTGTTGAAGTGGATAGCGACCGCAGCATCGAAGCAGCAATGTCCTATGGACCGCAGACAGTGGGGTGCGATTTTGCCCCTCTTCGTTGTCCTTTGACTCACAATGTCGCATATATCCAGTGACTGCTGAGAGAAAGGTTGTTGTGGGTGACTCTTGACGTTCGATTGCCATCATTGCTTCCTCCCCCTCCCTTTGGAGGGCATGACCCAATCCCAGTCTCACTGTATCATCAAGAACGCTCTACACGTTACCGATACCCTAATCAGCATCCTGATGCGCACTCCAATGCTACGTACGCGTGATGGCATGCAACAAGTCTCTAACCGTCCTTGTTGAACATACACAAATGCGATGTCTCGCTGATCCCCACACTCTTTGCATAAGTTACATCGAACGCAATTTATTTATTTCACTGTTCTCCACCGAGTAATTCGTAGGGATGTACGGTCGTGCCACAATCTCCAGTACGCACACAACACGATGGGACTACGGCAGCCTACTGCCACCATACAGACGGCGGGTCGGGATTTCCCTAATGGGACGTTCAACTACAGCCCTGGAGTACAACATGGGCTCTCATGTACATTGCTTGGGTGCTAGGATTTACGATTTATTGGAACCTGCGTGCCCTCGCCTGGAGCCACTATGAAGACACTGTCCTCCCTCTCCTGGCAGTGTATTTCAATTAACCACATTTCGAAATGCCGTCATTTGTTTCGTCCCCCTTGAAATCACTGGAATTTTGCAAAACGAAATTGAGACACCCAGAGAAACGGGCAGGTCTATGTGAAATATCCCACACGTCGGATGAGGTAATTTGATGTGCCTGTGATGGATGGGTTGTTAGGTAATAAGGCCGCCCTTAAGTTGACCATCGACCATCAAGGGAACACGGAACATTATCCCCAGCTCAACTGGGGATCCGGAATTGACCACCGTTCGCACTAATGCTCCCCCGCCCTTCTCGATGCCTAGACATTTTCTGGTCAAAGCGATCCCTGTTTGCTTGGATTCTCGCTGCTGGCACTCTATTCACTGCCGCCGCCACTCTCCGACACATCTCTATCGTGATTGAGGGCTCTATATTCACCAGAGAGCGCGCGGAAAATCCCTGGATGAAATCCGATTTTCGTGGTCCCTCCTGTCAGCAGCTGTCGCGTCCGTCAGCCGTCTCCAATAATTCACTCGATGTTCTCGCAAAGGTCTACGTGATATCCCTTCCCCGAAGGACGGACCGCCGTCTCCAAATGGATCGTTTGAAAGACGCCCTTCACCTGAACTGGACATACAGGAATGCCTGCGAAGCGGACGCATCCGTCGTGACCACTATTCTGCACCAAGTACATGTCCTTCGCAGTCAGTTGGGGTCTCGGCCTCAGCCGGACGATGTACACGTGAAGCCTCACGACGCTGCTTCAGCATTTGACTGGCCCCACGACCTGGAGGATACGATACACTGTCAGGAGGCATTGCAGCTCTCTGGTGCTGATCTTTGGACTCTACCTTCCTCGCATGGCTGGTCCGACTCTGCCGTTCTCCCTGAAATGGCGGACCCATATGCCTTCACGCGCACACCCGCTGCCCAAGTTCCGGTAGTATCTGATCCTAAACCGCTTGCTTGTACCTCAGGAAACAATGTTTCAGCTTCATTCTCTCCAAAGCTCCCTCTGCACAGACGCCTTACGGCTGCCAAAGTCGCCTGCTGGTACTCACATTTCCAGGCGATACGTGATGTTGCAAATGGCAAGGACGAGGTAACTTTGGTGCTTGAAGACGACGTTGATATCGAACGCGACGTAAAACGAAGATTGCAAGCTCTTTTGGATGCACTTCCTGGCGCCTGGGACATCGTGTACCTTGGTGCGTCAGTGGACCCCTCTGCCTTTGACAGCCATTAATGATACCATAGGCCATTGTTGGTCGAATGAATCACAGGTTTCACCCCTGCGCAGCGTCTCTTTACGACTACCGAATGGGCGCACAACGTTGTCAGGGTTGTACCCTGCTAGTTCTCCCAAGTGCACCCATGCATATCTTCTGTCGCGCATTGGTGCTCGGCGCATCGTTGCACATCTGCGCCATCCACCATTTGCCTACTCGCGAGCGATCGACCAGGCGTTGGCGTGGCTCGTCCAGAGCGGCCGGTTGCGCGCCTTTAGCATTGTACCGCCAGTTGTTGTGCAACGTAAAATTGTTCTCAGCGATGTTGTTCCAGGGCTGGGCAGCGCATGGCGGGATGAATTGTACGACGGGGTGTTTGGGAATCTCGACGAGCAGTTAGAACGGCACTCGTGCTCGCCATGTTATTGTGTGTTTATTGAAAACGAATATAATTTTTTTTGGTGATCACTTCATCGATGTGACTGTGGAGACGCCGTCAAACCTCTTTTCTTCCTCGAGAGAAGAGAGAGAGAGAGATGTCTTCCCACCCGCGATCCTTCAAAATCCGCGTTCCCGCGACATCCGCCAACATCGGACCGGGTTTTGACGTCGTCGGCCTCTCCCTTTCGCTCTACCTCACTCTGACCGTGACGGTACCGGCACCCAGCCCATCCAGCGCGCCCACGGCGACGGCGACGGCGACACCGGCAGGGCCCACCATCTCGTACACCGGCCAAGGCGCGGACGAGGTGCCGCTCGACGCCTACAAAAACCTCACGACGCGCGTGGCGCTCTACGCGCTGCGCTGCAACGGCGTCCCGCCTTCCCAGCGGGCCTCGCCATCCACGCGCACAACGAGATCCCCTTCGGCCGCGGGCTCGGCTCGTCCGGCGCGGCCGTGATCGCGGGCGTCCTGCTCGGCGACGCGCTCGGGCGCCTCGGCCTCTCGCGCGCGCGCATGCTCGACTATGCGCTCATGGTGGAGCGCCACCCGGACAACGTCACCGCCGCGCTCGTCGGCGGGTTCGTCGGCTCGTACCTGCGCGAGCTCGACCCCAGCGCGACGCAGGCCGCGAGCGTCCCGCTGAGCGAGGTCCTCCCGGAGTATCCCCCCGATGCTGGCCCCGACTGGGGCCGTGACCCTCCGCTGCCGCCCGTGGGGATTGGCCATTATGTTCGCTTCGGGTGGGGAAGGAGATACGTGCGGTGGCCATAATACCCCGCTTCGAGTTGAGCACCGCGACGGCTCGGGAAGTGCTCCCGCAGTCTTACTCCCGAAAGGACGTGGTACGCACTACACGACATGACTTGACCGCAGTCTGACCGCTGGTGACATTCGCATACTTTGACAGGTCTTCAACATGCAACGCCTCGCTGTTCTCACAACGGCCCTCTCACGTTCGCCCCCAGACCCCGACCTTGTGTATGAAGCTATGAAGGATCGAGTTCACCAACCATACCGGCGCGGCCTGGTAGGCACTCCACCACCTCATTCCATTTCCTCTCGGCTGACCGATCGTCTCAGATTCCAGGCCTCCCGGAGGTGACCTCCGCTATAACTCCCGAAACGCATCCAGGGTTACTAGGCATTTGTCTTTCAGGGGCAGGTCCCACAATTCTCGCACTCGCATTGAGCAACTTTGAGGCTATTGCTGAGGACGCACGGAAGATATTCCGCGAGAAGGGTGTCGAAGTAGACTGGATGGTGTTGGATATTGTCACGGAAGGAAGTAGCGTAGATGAGCTGTGATGTTTTTTTCAATGTATCGATTACTACCACCACGAGATTATATTGGGAGCTCGCTCTCAAGTTGGATCCTGATGTGGTCAAGCGGTCAAGCGGTCAAGCGGTCAAGCCGGTCAAGCCTTGTGGGAGCTCCATGCAGCTTGCAATCGATTGGTGAACAGTACATAATTAAGGAATCTCTACGATTGTGAAAAAAGGAACATGTACAGTGCAATTCCATTATATCGGGACTATGAGACACTAGGAGGTATCAAAAGGTTGGATGGTGTTGTACATGATGCAGTGAGATTTGTGATGTATCTAGCCACTAGCCGTGAGGCAGACCGCGCGAGTGGAAACCAAACTACCAGCGTTCTTGTCGAAGGGTAGGTCCACCGTGAATAAGACATCGCTTCGATCGTCGTTGAGGTACACAGGCAAGTTGACGACTGCCGCGCGGGGGTCCATATCACCAGATTGGACCCACCGAACCTGGGACGGATTGAGCCGGACAGACTCCCCTTGGTTGAGCACAAGTTCCTCCTCAACCCAGGATGCGCCCTCTAGAACCAAACCTATGAAGAGTTTTAGGGAACTTTTCGGTGGATGTAGGGCGAACGAATACCATCGATGATGAACGCATTCGGATCGTTCACCCGATCAATATCGAGTCGCAGATGCAACGTCTCCAAACTCCACTTCTTGCGATGAGCAACAGCCTGGCGGGTTGCAGTGATGTAGGCCTCGGGGAAGAACAATCCCCCAAGCCAGACTTCGACATCGGCAAGGTTATCCATTTCGACCAGGCTATCAAGCTGTGCCAGGCGACGAGCGAAATCGGGGATCCACTCCGAAACGGACATCGTTTTCTTGACCTTGTACCGTCGCCAATGATCAGGAATCGTGCCTATAAACGAATATCAGAAGGGACGTTAATATGAACTCCAGTAGACTCATCACCTTTAGTCAGAGAGCTCATCAGCATGCGGAGGTGGTTAGTTTGTTTGAGTTCTCCTTCGCAGACCTTCTTAACGTCGGTGAGATCTTTCCGAACAGAGTGCAGTAGTTTTTGACCGGTGGAGCCTTCGCGCGCATAAAGGCGATAAAGCGGATCCTGATTGTCAGTGGTTTGCTTGTGTGGTGTACGGAAGGTCTGAAGAAATTATCTCATTAGGGTTTGATAAAAATATCTCTAATGGTTTCGCACCGAAGGTAATTGACTGAGCCAATCCTTGCTTCGATCATACAGAACACGCATCCATGCAGGCTGTTGAGATCCTGGTCCTTTTGATGGACCAGTTGTGGAAACGCTGTCATCATCATCATCGGCCAGCATCCGCATCTTCCGCAGCTTCACGAGTAGCTCATTTCCTGATCATGCATTAACTCACGTTGTACGACGAGAGTGCGCAATTACCTTGTGCAACAGCGATAACTCGCTCAGCGGTTGGAGGAAGACTAAGCCAGGCGGGTGGCTCCCTCTCTGGTAGACCTTTGACCCATGATAGGAAGTGGTCCAACTTCGTACCGTCCGGAGCGGTCAGCAACTGTGTACTCGAGGGATTGGGAACTAAGTTGAAGTCAACGTTATAGGCGGCAGGGCTGAAAAGGCCATCGACAAATGCATCGAGAATCCGTTGGTCGAAATCGCTGTCAATCCGTCCGCCATAGACGGACTGCTTGATCAACGTTCGGATAGCATCCCAGGGGATCTGTGCGGGATCGACGTTGGTACGCCCTTTGGAAACAGAGTGCAACCAGGTGTCAATTGTTGTAAAGGCAGACGACATGTCCGAGTCGTTGAAATCATAACTTTTACTCCATCCCAGTGGTACATATCGTAGGCGCTCCTGCACGACAGCATGGAACCAGGCTAAGAGGAAGTACAGGCGGACCTTTTCAGCTGGTCCCTGAGAAAGGCGGGCAGGGGGAATACTGCGAAGCGAGTCGAGTAGGTTTGCCTTAACACCCGGTGCGGGCTCGTTCATGATGATGCGCGACTGCCGCAAGATGTTCACGGGAATCGACGGGTTTGCCTCCATAGTCAAGAAAAGACGGAAGCTCCGGTGCGCATTTAGCGTCTGCAGTTTCTTCTCTAGCTGACCGAGCCATGACGGGGCCAGATGAACGTTCTTCAGAAGGACCCACGTTCCTTGACGAGACGCCACGCCTATCGCCTGGTCCGCAAGCCCGAACCCTTCCTGCGAACCCATAGCCACTTGCGTGCAACGTGTTTGAGTGCTTTGTATTAAACCTTCGACACGATAACTAGCGTCATATCCGGGGACAGAAACCAGAGCCAACGGAGTCTGTGCCTTCACTTCATCAGCAACCATGGTACCTAGATCGAAGGATGCTTCTCCAGACAAGTCAACCCCGAAGACTGTCCGAACGAAGATGGCCGTCGCTTGTAAAAGGCGATCGGGTCGTAGACATTTGATGACGAGCAATGATCTGATCGCCTCCACGGCAGCTGAGGAGGAACGATTAGAGAGGTTTAGAGGTGGGTGACAATAATACTTACGAGTACTCGGGTCCCAGGGCGTAGGTACCATAGACTCAGGAGTGCTGGAGGACAAGAAGGGGACCCATGCATCCTCATGCTCAATTATGTGTGCTTCCACAGGCTTGAACAATGACTGTTTGGCGTAGGTATCGAGACGCTGTTGCTGTTCAGCGGTCAAACACCCGATCGCTCGGTTTGTTGAGGTGGGCGCAGCAACTGATCCATCACTGGCCTCCAACAAGAACTCCAACTCTTCATTGATGTCCTCCAATCCGCGGAGCTTGACCTGTGCAAGAAGAACTGCAAGCATGACATGATCTTTATGGAAAAGCGCGCGCGAGGTCCGTTTATAAGTGATCAAGAATAGTCCCCTGAGGAGGATGTCGCGACGTTCTCCGTGATCTGAGACGCCTTGGAGGCGAGGGTTATGATGAAGGACGTAGTCGAAGATATCCAGGAAGAAACGTAAGGAGAATTGATAGAAATAGTTGACAAGATTCAGTTGCTCCAGGATAAAGAATACCGAACTGCAAGCTTGGGCGATAGGAAGATAGTCTGCTGTCACTTGTTCCACTTCCTTCATGACTATGTCGGTTTCTTCCACCTTGCGTGTGATGTCCGCAGCCTCCCGTTTCAAAGTTTCCAAGGTATCGATCACTTTGTCGTCGTCAAGAATGTTGCCGGTCGACTCGTTGAGAGCTTGCAACAGTAGCTTTTCGAGCGTACGCAGCCGCACTCGGAATGCACCTTGCACTTTCATGAGGTCTGTCCTCTTTTGTTCGGTGTCTGGTCGCTCTACCTTTAGGACTTGGTCGAGCGACTGACTCTGCAGACTGCTCCTGGTCATTGTGAAGTTGACGAACGTGACACGACTACAGATGTCAGGCGAGAAGTCGACAGAGGGGTCACGAGTTGACAAGAACATCGTAAATGATGGTGAAAAGTCGATGTCTTGACTGCCCAGTCGGATGAGCACACGACCACCAGTCCTGCGTATCTCTTTATTGAGCACCGCGTTAAGGATAGGGTCGAGGTGTTCCACGTCTTGAATGAGGAGAGGGTTTCCAAAGCGAAGGGCACTCTCCAAGACTTTCAGGAAAGCTTCATCCAAGAAGCTAGTGACAGTGATCTTGCGATCTTTGTGCTCGCTGAGTAGGAATGCAGTTGCTTGTCCTGTGGGATCGATGATAAGAGGATAGCGACTGAAACGCTTGAGCATAATGGCGTTCTCCGTGAAAAGATTGTCAGACGGTAGGCCTTTTGATTGCCAATTAAGTCGGTCGTCAGCTGTGGATAGGTATTCTGTGAAGGATAGTTCGGGTTTGAACTTGATGTTAGCTTCAGTCATATGGCTGATCCATTCTTGCCACATAACTTCGCGATAGTGTTGGTCAAAGAAACCGCCATATGCTAAGAATGCGGCGGAGAGTAAGACATCGCCAACAATAGTGCTCATCTCTACATCGAAGGTTCGGCTCCCCGCCTCCCAGCGCGCTCTTTCCGATGAAAGGCTTTCTAGAAGCTTCATGCTACGGTCGACCTTGCCTTGCACGCGCTCCATCTCGAATTTGATGGCTTGGGTTTGGCTGATAAGGATTGCGTATTCTTCTTTGTACTTTTGGATGCTGGCCTCAAGCTCGGAAATCATCGTGATGATCGTGGTTGCTTGTTGCTTAGTCTGCTCGGCCTGCTGTTCCAGGGACTGGACTTCATACCGCAGTGGTTCGACTTTGTCCAGGATTTCAGAGAAGCGGACTTGAGCAAGGGCCCATTTCACAAGGGGACCACAAGCCCTGGAGGCGCGTTGAACAGTGTCGAAGTTGTATGAGGGGCGACTCAAGTAATCCTTCTTCATCTGGTCCCGGAGCGGTTTCGTCATCTGGGCATTCGTGTCGAAATTCACGATTCGTTGGATGAAATCATCACGGCGAATGATGCTTTGCACGGTACGCCAGCTATCGATTTTGTGCCCCAAGACGGTACATACGGATTCCATTGTTAGTTTAACTGCTTCCGGTGGATTGGCCATTGCTCGAACTTCCTGGAGGTGCTGCTTCTTGATGTTACTGACAGCTGATTGGGCTTCTAGTACGGCCGGCTCAGCGTCTGCAAGGTCCGCCATCACCACTGCGCGACGTTGTTCAATGTACTTGTCCTGTTCAACAAGAGCAGCCTGGATCTCGATGGAAGCGGCTTTCTTTTGCTCGGCCTCTTGCTGGTCGGAAACCATCTGTCGCAGCTTTTCGTTGGCTTCCTTATCCTTGGCTTCGAGTTGAGCACGCTTGACAGCAAGGCTCTTTCTCAACTGCTCGACTTGGGTGACCGTATCGCGGAGTTTATCTAACCCAACGTGGAGGTGGCGTTGTTGTTCTTCTAGTTCGTCCCTCTTTTCGTTGTACAGGCGAACATAGTGATTAATGCTGTAATCAGGTCAATAGAGGTAGAATGGGAAATTAAATGACGACTTACAAGTCCAGGTAATGGCGGGGTGTGACATAATTGTAGCGGCCTTGCCTGCGACTAAGGCGTTGATTGATCTGATATAACGACATGTGAACGTGGACCAAGGCATTGACAACGGCTGTGCGATGGATGGGCGGCATGGAAAGTTCGCGATATGCGATGGGGAAGATAGCAGGTGGGGTGTATGACGATAGGTCGAGGTCGAGGGTATAGGTAAACTCCATGCCGACTTGGTAGAAGGCTTGGTCGGACCAGTCCCCAAACCAGTCGAGGACGCAACGGTTGAAAAGGGCTGGAGAAGTGGCAGCGCGTGAGGCTAGGCCGTTCTCCGGAGGATTCATGGTGAAAACAACGTGGAGGTTCTTCGCCACTTGTTGAGTGAACCAGCGATATAGTTCTTCGTGTGAATCTAGCATCAGGCCATCCCGTTGCGATCCCTCCTTGCAAGCCGTCATGAGAGCAGCGTGCTCGTCGCCCTCAAATAACCCGGGTACCTCTGCGTTGGCGAGTAACGTATTCATGCGTTCCAAAAACCCTGATTCAAGGACGTTCGACTCGTCCATGATAAAGCAGATCTTCTCTCCTTTAGTACCTGCACGGCGAAGTACGGTACGCAAGTCTTCATCGAAGTCATCGCCAGTGTACTTATTAGAAACTTTGATTTGGAATATGCTGAGACCGTTCATCCACGCGACGAACCGAGATAGTGTGGTCTGATATATTACGGTGTCAGCAGCGATCCGTGTTCTGATGCGATGCCCTTACCTTCCCACTTCCACTGACGCCGATCAATAATAAATGGCCCTGGACTTGGCGGAATACACGATCGATACGAAGGACGTGATCAAGAACGTCGTTGAAAAGAACGAGAGGAACATCGAGCTCCTCTTCGTAGAACACGCGAAGGCGCTGCTTTGTGTAGTCACGAAGTACCTCACGACCCACGGGAATATAGTTCTTGGAAGTCCAATTGGAGAATAAGATCGGCCGTACAAGGGCCTCGTCCTTGTTGATGGTGGGGAAGTGCACCATGGCAGTACCATCAATGTTTTCGTCAGTCCACTGTCTTTCTTCCTCGGCAACCAGTCTGTCTTGAAAGAGTCGTAGAGCCTCATGCGCCCAGACCCGCACAAGACCTTCTACGGTCAGGACCTCCAACGGCCGGATTGCTTCGTAGATTCCGCGTACCCATCGGGTAAGTTCACGAGGACTATACACGTAATGTGCTTGGATGTCCGTTGTGAATCGGCGTTGGGAGGCCAAGTAGAAGTCCACCATGGCATCAGTGAGGGGGTCGGTGTATGCACGGAGATTTGGGACGACTTTCAGCACAGCACGTACGTACGTGCCATAAATCTGCTTCAGGGAAACCTCCCAGGATAGTCGACCATGATAAGTGGGGCATGGCGCAAGAAACGATGACTAAGAGGAACACGACCAGGATCTGTGGGGGGATTGCACGCGCCAACAAATTGGATGCGTTCTAATTTAACCCAGGACATATCAGTGGTTCGCCAAAAGCCGCCGGATTCGACGAGCTGACGAATAAAGGATATGACCCTCTGAGTCCCGTATTTATCGGTGGCCGGGAGATTGATCTCGTCGCAGAACACCACGAGCCAGCGACCCAACTGAATGGGGGCAAGCAGAACGCCGTTGGGAGTCTTTCTATATTCACAGTATTGTTCGAAGGTCTTCAATATCAATTCTGGGGTTGTCGCGCTTGAGAAGTTGAGACCAACCACCTCCATGTCTGGAAGTTTCCGGAGAGCACTGAATAGCGTCATCGTCTTCCCGGAACCGGGGGGTCCGCAAAGCATAAGGGGTTTGTGCTCAGAGAGCCAAGAATAAAGGACCTCTTCGTGGCGCACGGTATCCACGGTGGGCACAACAACGTCAGATGCGGTTACGGTATGAGGCTCGATCTCGATCTGTGGGACCTTTGTGGCCCATGCAGCCCATTCGCCGCTTGCAATGTGAACATCGAAGTCGATCAAAGAGGCCCCGGATAATAAGGGAGGAAGGTCCACTCCTGTCCTCTGGCTAAGGAAGTGCCCAAGTTCTGCGCGCAAATCGAGCTTTGTGTCTCCGGAAAAGGCCCAGATGATACTGACGAGCAAACGCTTGGTGACGTATTGTTCTACCTGCTCAGCGCTGAGGGGAAAATCTGAGTGCTGCGAGTTGTACTCCAGCACATTCCGGATAGTCTTGTTGAGCAGGGAAAATAGGGTATTCAGCGCACGGGTTGTCGTGAAGTCCATGATATGCTCGATGCTGGTTGCATATTCAAGGGCAACCTCAACCAATTCGCCATCAGAGAAGTACGGCTCCAAGATAGTAGCAATCTGCTTCTGGGTGGCCAGGTTGACACCAGATCCATCAGCGCCCTCTTCCACGCGCCGACCTATGAGGCCGGAGGCCTCATCGTCGTCAGCATCCAGGGGAACAGCTGCTAGGGAGTTGAGATATTGGCGATAAAGCATCGGAGGTTCGATGACATCTTCACTAAACCAGATCATGCCGCAGCGACTGACAGTTGCGAGCGTGGCATAACGAAGGTGCTCAACCTCGAACATGATACGGACATTGGGAGGAAGTTGAGACGTTCGCCATTCGGCAGGGTGAGTAACTTGTTGTCGTCAAGCACGCTGTTTCAAGTCATGTTATGTGACCGGAAGTGAAGGGATCGAGTGAGGGACTGACCTATTCAGGTTCTCGACCCATTCAGGATCGACATCTCCATCAAAGATGATCCAATGTCTTTTCCCACTTTCACCGCGGACATCATCCACTATTTTGCGCAACACATGGGTGAAAAGGCCATCGCTCCATTCACGGGTCGTCGGATCGAGCGTCCCGTATAATGCGTCCTTATGCATAGCCTTTGGATCGATGACGTATGGGACACCTTCGATGCCATCCAGTCGCTCAAGCGCAGTAAGCAGGACCTGCCAAGCATTTGTCTTGCCGCTTCCGGAAGGCCCTACCATCATAAGCCCATGTTGGATCTTCTGGATTTGATAAAGCTGCAGGATCTTGTTGACCCAGCGCTCCCCTTCGACTAGGCGCCTCTCTTCGCAAACCTTGCTGATGTAACCACGAAGAGCACCGAGGTCCACTGGAACATATTCAGTGCCAGGAAAGACGTCAGCAAGAAGGCTATGGAGCGAATTAGTCGAAAACACATGGCTACAGATCTTAAGAGGACAAACCTCGTGAGCAGGGGCACGTCGTCTGCAACCAGCTTGGGCACAATTGTCTCGGTAACGCTCTGGATAAGAATGACTTGTTCGGACGTGACATCAGAGAGTCCTGCAAGGTCAGGGCTATCTCCACTAGAACGAGTTTCTTGAAGGCGCTCGCGCTTGAGGATACCGGCACTTGCAAGGACCGCCTTCAACGCGCGCAAACCAAAATCGTAGTGCGGCTGGGGGGAAAGCTGTTCGTCGCAGAGGTTGAAGAACGGAACAATTTTGGATGCGAGCGACTCCGCCGTACGAAATCCTTGGGAAAAAAGCATGACTTGGGCAATGAGCTCACGATCAGGACGAGTCATTGCCATACTACAAGATTGTCGGGACTACGCGTTTACGAGAGAAACTGAGCACGTACGGCCTGAATAACTTTGTCAAGTTCGGTGGGAGCTGCGAACGACCAGCATAATTGGGGTTCGTTGTGATGAAAATCCCGATATTCTTGTTGATCTTCAGGTTTTTTCCAACCAGCTCGATTTCCGCGTTAGGATTCTTCACGAGTGCGGCCAGACCTTGCTGTATACTCTGCACTTGCTGACTGACGGCGCTGAGAATTCTCTCCTCCAGCCGATTGAATTCGTCGAAACAGCCCCATGCGCCAACTTGACAAAGACCTACAAATATACGACCCATAGCTTGGAAATCGAATGTCTCGTCACAACAGAAGACGAGCACAAATCTGCCAAGTTGAAGGCCCAGAGCCTTGACGGATTCAGTCTTGCCCGTGCCGGCAGGACCAAAGGGTGCACCACCGAGTTGCGTTTCAAGAGCTTGGGTCAGTGTAAGATAGCACCGATCAGTGAGTGGGGTTTGGACCAAGCGATCGGGGACACCGAGGTATTCCCATCCATACGGGAACGAAGCGTCCGCGACACGAATGGCTAACCGGTCAAGCGGATTTTCCGTAGCGCGATCGAGGTAGAAACGCATCTGAGATAACCATGCAAACTCTTGTTGTCGGCCGCGCGTTGTTGAGCAAGCGTACGTGTCACGTCGCGCTGATGAACTAGTTCGGTGATAAGGTGCTCGCATTTCTTGCGGGTGACAGGTATGAGTTCTGTGAGCACGATATCAGCGAGGAGATCCAAGCTTTGCTTGATGGTATCAAGAGGTGTGCTGAGCGATTGAGACGCCTCGAACGCGGCCTCAATAGAAGCAGTCCAGGCAACTTGAACAGCAAGTGTGACGAGCTGCGCAGGGAACTTCTCCACCCACGCAATAAACCTATCTACAGGCAGTGTTGCTCCAGTTCCGTAGAAGGTCTGCAACTCGTCGACAGAGTCACAAAGTAGCTGTGCTAGGGACAAGCGCATGGAATACTCGATCCTGGCTAACCAGTCGTTGATCTTGGGGTAATCTTTGAGTAATATGGGTTCTTTGTATGCAACCTCCTCGCCCTCGCGGGAGGCCATCCCCTGGATCTGTGTCAGGTCATCATCGAGTTTGATGGTCGCAATGCCCGCAAACATCTTCTTGAGGTGTTTCATTATCCGTACAATGTCCTTGCTGTTTCCGATTATCTCGAGCAAGTCCTCGTCACCCACGAAGTAGAAGCGAGGGAAGGAAGCCCGCTCTCGCTCAAGATATTCTCCGAGAGCCTTTTGTATCTTGTTGAGCAGGTCTGCAAGCCGCTCTAGGCTCTTCTGAATGCCTTGGATATTCATGACGTCCGTGACAAATGGTGACTTGTAAACTTTCTTCATCACTGTGAGGAATTCGGTGTTGATGTTTTGGAAACGTGCGCTCTCGACGGGGAGGAGGTGTTTGATATCGGCACTCCCAGAAAAGATGCCCTCCAAGTATACCCATTGACGTTGAACATCAATCCACACGTCTGTTGATACATCAGTCTGACTTCGCCATCGCAAATGCTTAGAAAACTAACCAAAAAGGACGTGTATTCGATTGAGCTTCTCTTCCCAAGAGCTCGCCTTGAGGACGCATTAACGAAGATCACATTGGCTGACAGCGGAAACACACCTCTTCCTCAAATACTGCGGAAGAGATTCAGCGAAAGTAAGACAAATATGGAAGTGTATATCACCTTTGTAGTAAGGAGATAACTTCATGGCTACCAAGGAGTTCAGATTCTCGCTGCACTTGTTAAATAGGTCATCCCAACCACTAAGGAACATCCGGGGTCAGTTCCAAACAAGGCAAGGCAAACTATATGGGTACCGAATCAAGCGGCACTTGTTCTGGTAGTTAACGAGGTCAAGCGTGTAACTAGTCCAGGTCTCTTTGACTTGCTTGATGTACTCTTCGAGAGCCATCTATGCACCAGTTAACCGAGGCCACGTAAGAGTAACAGTGAGCGAACCTCTCCCTGAGCTTGAGTTATGACATCCTTGATCTTACTTTCGTTCTTCTTCAGATCCAGGTCGTAAACATTGCCTAAAGTCATGCTGTGTATACCACGAGTTCGATGAATATCAGTGAAAGTAGAAAAGACAACTCACAGGGTCAAACTTGGTTGAGATGACGTCTTCAACAACTTGAATAGCTGCTTCCAGTGGCGATCCTTCAAAGCCTCGCTCTTCAGCTCCCCAATGAGGGTGTTCGACTTGAGTAAACCCCTCAACACGTCCTGCACGTATTCAAAAGCGGCATACTGCCGCATACGCGTCGGCATGTCCTTGGTACTGCCCAGCAGCCCATCGATCTGTTGCCTCAACTTTCGCGGCTGCACAGTTGCCCAGGCCAAGTCACGCAGCTCGCTGATCTGGCTCCAGATGCCGGAGAGCGCTGTCCAGACAGCCTTCAAGTCGCGTAACTCCTCGAAGACGGGTTCGAGGCGAGTATGCGGATAAGCTCCAGGCTCAGGGCCTCCTTGGCGCGACAGAGGAGGTCGTATTCCTCCTGCACACGGTTGAGCTTTCCCTCGAACACGTTGATGGTATTCATAGCGGTATCGGCACGCATGTTACCCTGCACTGGGCGCGTCTGAATCCATTCCTCCAGTATGTCATTGATCTTGTTCTCCACGATCTTATCCTCCGCGACAACCTTGAGTTGAAGACCAGCTATTGAGAGACACCGATGTCAGAGGCCGATACATCACAGTCTGAGACAAAGGGCAAGCGTACCGAGCTGTTCCTGGATCGAGTCGTTCTTCCGCTTCAAAATCTCATTGTATGCACTCCATTCTCCACGTAGTTGGTCACTGTAGAGCCAGTCATCGGGGAATTGGTATCTGAATCTTTCCAGGGTCTTCTCCCCAGAAGCGCAGAGTTCGATCATTGGGCCCCATGTTTTCGTTTTCGAATTAAGGTCTTGGACGAAGGTGATGAAGTTTACCGCCGCAGCAGTGGACGAGTTGCTTGGTGCCAGTGCCTGTTGTTAGAATGGCTGAGTCGACGCGAAAATAGATGAAGACACGCGTAGAAATGTGCACCTCCATCGTGACGGAACCAAGGCAAGCGTTGAGAGGACGGCGTTGACGCGTCTCCCAATCGACCAAATTCAGAAATTCAGAAAACCTTAACCCTAATCATAGCCTTTCACACGTAAATTCCCTTGAACGACATCAACCATCAGGCCATCAGGAACCCACGAAAACCCTCACCGGCAACTCGTAGCAAATCTATCATCATGTCAGGGCGTCAGCAGCGTGTGATGGTTCAGCCCATCGTGCGTAGTACATTTTGTTTGGCCACATCCCTGGTCCTGATCTCACTCCCTGGCAGAATGTTATTTTCAAAAATCTACAGCAGGTGAGTCCTCGCGGACGCTAACTCAGATATATTCTGACCATTGACCTTTCAGAGGTCTAAGGTTATAATCTGGCTTTATGACAACATCGAAATGCGGCTAGAAGGCCGAATCACTGTACGTGATCAGCTAAGGATTCTGTAAACACCGTGTTGAAGTCGTGTCGCCACACAAAGGGTCACGCTAATCTTCTTGGCTGACTCCAAGTTCCTTTCATGCTATTTTCCCTCATTTTGTTTTTCGTTTCCTCGTGAACATGGACACTAATGTATCAACCAATATAGGGCTTCGACGAGTTCATGAACGTAGTCTTGGACGAGGCAGTAGAGGTGTACGTAAAGGAAGCAAAGCCCCGGCGTGAACTAGGTGTGTGAACTCCCAGGAGTCGTGAATACTGACAAACCCCTTGCCAGGGCGCATCCTATTGAAAGGGGATAACATCACACTCATACAGCAAGCTGTATAACCCATCCTTGAGCCTATGAGCTTTGTTATCATGTAAAAAAGATGCTACACTGCACATGTCTCTGCCTCCTCGCACGTGGCCTCTTTGCTGTTTAATCTAATCGGCCAACTGAGCTCGTGAGCCTTGGTTCGCTATAAGTTGTAGATGGGCAGAAGTCTGGTCAAGTCCAATGACTGGCGGCAGAGGGGACACTCAGGCTGCAGGACCATATCTCAGAAACTCCGCTCAACGCCACTCCAGCAAGTAAGGAGACGTACCCTTTCCCTTCCCCAACTGTATATGCAATTCCAATCGAAGAGATGACCGCATTCCGTGACGCAAGTGGCAGTACGCTCTTCCAAGCAAAGCGTACACGTCCTGCCGGCTCTAACAGATGCCGGGACCGTTTCAAGGTCAAGGACGGTCTGCCTTTCCTTCTCGTTCGATGACGCAAGGTCAGCTTCCGGGTCGTAGTTAAGTAACGTAGAGACAGGACGACCATCAAGCTGCGGTTCGTCAGAATTGCTACGGCTGGGGGCCTTCTCGTCGGTTATAGACGGCTCGCGTTGCGGCGAACGAGCCCGCAAGAAGTTGAGCAGGCGATGGGCTATTCGAACGAGGATGAGGACACCGAGCAGTGAGTATGATGGTGGCCGGGTGTTCGGGTCGATCGGCGTTGCGGAAATCTGCAGTGTTTCCAAATCGGAGCGTCAGCATCATACCGGGCATGTGGTGAAGGCGGGGATGCACGCACATGCGGTACGCCCCAGAGCCTCCGCACGAGGCGATAGTACACTCCGCTGATATAAAAGCGGCGAGGTTCACCTCACCCGCGATTTCTAGCGCGTTCACGGTCGCAGTTGCGATGTCTTTGGACCGTGGGTAGCGCGCATATAGGGAGGGCCCCAGCCGCGCCAGGATATAGGATGGGACGGAGGGCAGCAGGACGAGCGCTGCCCGGATGCGTGGCGACCGTGCCCACTTGGGGTGTACCCATATGTTCGTATATTCCTCTCCCAGAGTCTGGATCGCTAGAGGAGAATTTCGGATTCAATAATCGCGAGTGGGATCGATTGTGAAGGGGGGGGGTGGGGGACCGACCGCGTCCTGTCGTAAGGGCCTGATAGATGAGTCGGATGGAAAGCTCGACCTCCTTGTCGAAGCGCGTCAACCAACGTGTTCCTGCACGCAAGCGGGATCAACGTCGATTGTAAATGTGAAAGAATTTTGCAGACCGGTTCAGGGGAGGGGTAGCGTACCGAACCATGAACGCAGGATGTTCTCCGTCTGCTCTCTCAGCGAAGACACGTGAATCAGGTCCCTCTGGTGCGCGCGAACTGCAGTCAAAGGGATCGTTCGGCGACTAGATGTGAGAAAAACGGGACACGGGCGCGGCTGGTGATATATTTTTCGACGCACTTATCTGAGCCTGCTGTGCGAGTGGGAAGGAAGGTAGGCGTATGGAAGACATGAAAGGGAAAGGAAAAGTCTACGGCCCCACGGACTCGGGCTTCACTTTTCCTTTTCCCGTTTTCCGAACTCTGAACTGAGCCGCCGGGAGATCGGTTGGTCTCCGTGCGGGGTTAAGGTTAACGACCTCCTCGGACGTGAATTCGCTCCCCGTTTCTCACCCATTCCCTCGAGTTCGAACAAAATGCCTCCTCCCGTGAAACATGGCGGAGAACCATCTGTGTGGCAAAAAAGTGCGTCCGCCGAACTTTCCAAACCGAAAATATTTCGTGTGTGTCTGACGTTCCCTCCGTTCCTTGCTGTACAACAGTGAAGTACGTTCCCGGTTTATCAATTTCTCCCCTGGCCCTCACGAGAGATGACCTTCTTTGGTTTCTTTTCTTGTCAGAATGGGCGCCCTCATGGGAGGGGGAGTTGGGCTTACCATCGGCTTCATCTTTGGCAGCTATAGCATCCTCCGGTACGCACACACACCCAACCCTTCCTGTCTCCCCTCTCCTCATCTCATCTCATCTCATCTCCGCTCTGCGCACTCACACATTCGTTCGAAGGGGTGGTACTGGCCCGCGCGGCTTCCTTGCGACCCTCTCGCAGTACATGCTCAGCAGCGCGGCAACATTCTCATTCTTCCTTGCCATCGGATCGGTGCGGTTCCGTTTCTTACTTCCCTCTTTTGGTGTCACCCCTCCGTTTCACTTCACGAGATGGCATCTCGCTTTTACCGAGTTTTTCACCACCGTTGACACGCCGTCCAGGTTATTCGAAATGATGCCCTCCTGCCACCGCATTATGAAGCCGCGCGACTCCAGTTCCTTCCTCCTGTAGTGCGTGCTCGTGCTGAGGGCGCCACATTGATTCATGCACGTTGGGCAGCTGAGCGCCAAAACAGTCGTATGCAGGCATGACGGCAACCGCACTTTGTTGGTCGCTCGAATCTCCTGTGCATATGATCTATGACAGCCTTCCCCTTTATTTGCATTAAATCACAGAAGAGTGCATTACATTTCCATTAATAAGGCAAAGTACACGAATCATTTGTCTGCTGTGAACATCAGGAACCCTGCTCCCCTGCAGGTTCCAACAAGTGCATGATCAACATATCACATAGCATACACCTAGGCTTAGGGAATCATCATAAGTAAACATAATGTATCAATGTGGCGCAGCCCTGCCTGGCTCTCAGCGCTGGTGCATCGCCTGACGGCGTGTTTATGGCTAACCTAGTCACCTGGATAGGTGTAGCGAGTGTCCCCTTTGAGGGGCTAGATTTTTCTCGAATATGAGCGCTCGGACTAATACACCGTCAACTTTCACATCCTCACATTTCGCAAAGCGAGAGCGAGTGCTCACCTATCGAGGATGCAACTACGACACCTTCAGGTACCTGCCCATCAGGGAACGTAGCTTGTTTTCTTTCTTCGGCGGGCCCTTGGATATCTCTTTCAACAAATCGCTATGACTTCGGTTGACTTCTTTCATATGTCGAATAGACGCCGTTCGTGCGAGGGGCATCGGACCCGAGATTGTAGGGCGCTCTTTAGGAGACTTTGCGTTCTTGTTGGACGCCCCCATGAGGCGCTTGAGAAACGGTTCGTTAGGGGTCCGTTCGCCTGGTGGCGGAAGCGTGATAATCGAGTCCGAGTCCGAGTCCTTGCGGGTGCGCCACTCGACGTGCGACTGCTGCTGCTCCCCACAGTCAACGTTGATTTCCTCTTCCGGACGGGGGTACTCCCAAACGCCCGGCTGCTCGGCAAACTTGACGCAGCCGAGCGATCGTGGCGATTTGATGGTGCGGGGACTGGTGGGATGTGAGTCCGCGCGTAGAATGCTGCGCGGCATGGACGCCGCAGAGGGCGGACGGTGTTTGCCACGGAAGGGAGAAACCGCACGCGGTGCGGTCTGCCCAAATATCGGTTGCTCGGGTTCGGTTTTGGGCCATCGCGCCTGCAGCAGCGAGGCGAGGAAGGATTGTGTGCGGGAGTCGTTGGGTGAAGACGGTGGTGAGTTCCTTGGGGCAGGTGAGCGCTTGGGGCGATGGAGCCAAAGACGCGGCTTTGCTGAAGCCAGAGAGGAATGCGATAGAAGGTTGACTGACGACGAGGAAGGTGTTGCAAGTAACAGCTCGTCAGGCAGAAGACTTGAGGTTGGGGATGGCGGGACGCAATACTCCGAATGCTCAGAGATGGGCTGGAGGAGGTGTGCATAAGACCGTCATTCTGTTACTGTAGCGCCGAGCGACCTACCAGCATGTAGTCGAGGTGCATCATGACATGTTCATCACCGAGATAAACGGGCGTCGACACTCCCTGTATGAATATTAGCTCAACAGAGACTAGTCATGGTAGAATCGCTCATACAGCATTGTCAACTAGTGTTGAGCAATTGGAAGTGCCACTTGAATGCTGAACGAAACAAGACTCAGATGTCAGAGGACCGGTGTAAATGAAGGGCACGCACTGAGTCGGCGCGACTAGGAGCTGTAGAATGACCCTGCAAGGTCCCTTGGCTGACATCTATCACAGGCTGCCGCCGCATCGAAAGGGACGGCACAGTGGATGCCAGGAGAGAGTATGCGGGAGGGAATATATGTTTCGTATGGGAGTCGACGACGGGAGGCATTTGCTCAGGGTCGGAGCGGGAGATGGTGGGTGGGGTAAGGGAAGATCGAAGGGTTGAACCCTCCAGCGGACACGACCTTGATATTGCCCGGTAATCATGCATGCGTAGACCACACCCCAGAAATGAGCTCTTCTGAGCGCTCTCCCCACCTAGGACCCTGATCATGCACAGCACCGAAAGAGTGTATCACGCTGGACGGGAGACGAAAAAGACACGCGTTCAAGGCGTGTTGTAGCCACATCGCACACGGGAAGCGGAATGATCATCTTATCATGTGCCATATTTCCTTTTATGGTTTATAGACGCTGGCCGGCGATGAAAGGGCATGGGGATCGTGTGCAGTACGAAATGCTGTGATTGCGTCAAACCTATCACAAGAACATATCTCATGAGTCACAATGAACGTGGCGGACTCCACTGAAACGCGATTGCCAGCTATCGACGAGAAAATATCATATAATAGCATTATGGCGACGGTCTGTTGAAAAAACGTGTGGTCAGCAGGATATAAAGACGAGGTGTAGACTGCACACGCGCCTTCGCTATGTATCATACCATGTCAGCCAATACCAAATCATATTTGGAACGGTGTATCGTGAAGACCGCTCCAGATGCCCCTGGCCGATTCCGCTGTGCTCTCTACAGTGCGCCGCTTCAATGACTTGATCTTAGCACCGGAGGAATCGAGTAGAAGTTGAACTTTTGTCTCGATACCGGTGACCTCAAAGCCATTCAGAGGAACGACTTTCTCGTTGTCATTGACTGAGTCGGAGGAAAAAGTGTAAGATTAGAGAAAGCGGACAAAAGTATGAGAGGCGCACGGTAAAAGCCTCGCACTATAGGCTGTCGATTGTTCCGCTGCCTGACAACGACCTCGATGTGAGGGTTGGCACGGGCTAGGTTCTGGAGGTTGTTTCGGAGGTAGGATCGTGTGTTTGCAGAGGAGGACCAGTTTTGGGCATACTCAAAGACGAGCTTGCGAATTTGTGGGACAAAAGCGGCGTGACCGTTTGACTGTTTTGAGGTGAGCTGGGCTCTGAATATAGGTTTTGTCGCGGGGACGAGCCTTGAGGCCATCGGGGGATGGTGCAAGGAGAAGGGGGTTCACGTGACGCGTGGGAATGAAAATGGGTGGGGCGCCTTGGCTACAGCTGCGGGTGCGGTCAGTGGCAGTCCCAGTCAGGTCAGACAGGGTCATTCAGGCAAGTCGCGTCTCGCATCTCGCATACACATGCAGACGCGTACCCATTAATCTCCATCTCCTCGTCTCTCAACAACAGCCCCTTTCTTCTCTCGCACCCTTATTATAATACCCACTCTTAAATATGGCACGCACAACACGTTCACAAAAACTCTCAGATGACACCTCAAATGGTCTAACGACTTCTCATCCCGTAAACTCTTCGTCCAAGCCAAATCACCCACAAGGAAACGCAAACGTGCATCCTTGGCTCCCCCAGAGGATCAGCCCGCACAAAGCAGCCTCGAAACGGTGACGCTGCCGACGGGCACATCAACGAAGAGCAGGCGCAGCCACCCTCGGATTCTACAAATCATACTTCCCTATATCCCAAGGGTGCCGGCGACCTCCCACTCGACTCTCGCGTCGCACAGCAGATTCTTGATATTCTCGAAATGTCAGTCCCTTGTCCTCTTTGCGTCGTATCGTGTGAAACCATTTCATCACTGCGGGACGGAACAGAATTGACACACAAGGCCTTCTTGATCGCGTCTTTCCCCTCCGACTGATTCTTCTGGCTCTCCTCTTCCGTCACCTCCCAATCGTCCTCCCAATCGCAAACTTACTCTTTCCGCACCCTCCTGAAAGAGTCTTCACGGCATCCTCTCCGTGTCCTCCGAGTACGTTTTCACACAGCACTTTCATCCGCAATCATTCCACTGACTTCCATTCCTGCAGTCCGCAGTACAGCCCTCTTCCCCGTCTTCGCTCACCCTCGCTCCAGGCCGTCCGCGCCCGCCGCGCAACAACTCAAATTCTGCAACCTCACCCTTTCTCTTCTCGACCAGTCCTCCTTCCGCACCCCAGAGTCCATCCTTGATCTCGAGACCCTGATACCAACCAAACCCGAAAATGATGCTGCAACCGACCATCAAAACCAATTGATGCCCCACTCGCCTCCCCTGATCTTCCGCGGAAACGCAATACGCTCTCATGCAAACACTACCTTCAGGTGAATGGTGGACATCCCTCAACGCCGACATCGCTTCCCTCGACGGACCGGACTTTAAGAATTTGCCCACTGCTCATGCAGAACTCGTTGCCATCCTGCCTTCAGTGTCCGCCCCGGAGACCCTGGGATCTTCCGTCCCCACACTGGGGTCCCTTTCAAGGAAACTCCACGCAAAGAAACCCACCTACCTGGCCCACGACATGTCAGCACAGGCTCGTTCCTGGACTATGGTCCCAACGCCAGCTTTGCGCCGACTTTCGATCAGGACAGTGTTGAAGTTGGACGGTTTGCACTGGGTGACGTCATGTGGTCGCGCCTGAGGGGTAGGAGGTTGGATTCTGCATCTCAAGCACATATTCCGAAGAGGCATCTTTCTCCAGCTGCGGCGGAAGAGGTGCAAATGATTGATGGCTCTCCGGATGAACACCGTTCTCCGCAATGCGATGACGAAATGGACCAAGGGGGTGCAAAACAGATTATCTTGGATCCGCTTCTTGAGCCAGACCAAGTGGCGGCCATCCAAGATTTCATGAATACGTTGGACTTTGAAGTGGCCATTCAGGAACTGTTGGATCGGAATGAGCGGGCCCTCACGAGACTCGAAGAACTACAAACACAACGATTAGGCGAAGAGAATGGAGGCACTAGCCAGGTAGAGGTTGGCTCGGAAGAGTGGGATGTTGGTGCGTAATCTACGCATCTTCTAACCTGGCTGCACTTCATGAATTACTTTTACTTTTCTGCAGCCCAAGCTATCTCTGATTCACTGATCCTCCTTGCTTCTCTCCGTCCCCGTTCAACAAAGGACTCTTCTTCCCTGATCCCTCCTCCCGAGCTTCTTCGCAAACTGCATCGCAGCCTTCCCAGTGAGCCATCTGAAGGTTGGTTCGGCACGCTTCCACCCAGCAACCCCACGGCACTACGTGACGACACGACATTGCAGATCAAACCGGGGGCTAGCATTCCTGTGGGCACACTCTCAGGTGCCGGATCCACCACGTTGCCTTCGCCTGCTGTGTCTACCGGGACTACAACGACTGCCGCTGGCAAACCAACCCCCAGGCCGCCTACGCGAACTTTTCCTATCCCAACTATGGTGGCAACCAGTATCGAGGGGCTTACGCTTACACGGCGAGCACAAACCCTTACTACCCTAATGCGTATGCCCAATCTCCCGGCCAACCTGCACAGGCGCAAGCACAGCCGGCGCAGGCCTACGTTGGCCAGCAGCAGCAGTACAACAGCTACGGTTCGTGGTACAACTACCAACAACACCAAGCTCAGGGGCCAGCGACGCCAACGTCGCTCGCTGCTTCGTATGCGTCGTTCTTCAACTCGCAACAAGCACAGCAACAACAGACTGCGCCGCGCGCGGTGGCGAATACCGTCACGACGGGCAAGGCGGCAGGGAACTGGACAGCTACCCCAACACTACCGCCACATCTCCGTCCTGGGGTGACGCCCCAGCCTCCGGGAACCCCGACACCACAGGGAAACTACTACTATCCTGGATATCAGCAACAAGCGACTGGAGCTCGTTGACACATCCGGATGGTGGTTACTCTTCACGTTCATTCCTTGTTTCCCATTTTCGTTTAGATGTTACTGTACAGGGACTGTTCCTCCTACTTGTCTTTTCTTACGGCTCAATAGTTTTGTGTCCCGAACCCAGGGGCCATACTCTAATTGAAACATCTCGATCTGTTCGTCTCTGGCCTCGCAACTGCGGGCACTACAAAAGGTACAAGGGCACTGTACAACTCCATCACAAGGTACACAGCAATCGATTACTCTTGGCTAATCGGCTCACCTCAGGGAAGGGGCTCAAAAAGAAAGAGAGTAGCGCAGCACGGGGAGATGGTTCCCCCCCTACAAACAAGCGTGTATTATGAGCACTGTACAACTCCAAAGGTACACAGTAATCGATTACCCTTGGGGTAAAAATGAAAACTTTGGGCATGTCCGATGCCGTCTACGACTTCCCGACCACGGAACAACCAGCGAGTGCTGCTCGGAGGGCTGGTAAGCTGACTTGCAGCACCGTTCGAGTCCATTCTCACGCGCCAAACCACCCCTTCACTGCCTCAAGCGCGCGGCGCTCTTCAGAAGGGGAAAGCACCCGACCGCACGGAAAGGAACCCGACTCCAGAAAAACGGAGACGAGCAGAGCCTAGAGTAGCAAGTGCGGACGGGCAAGCGCGTTCGGGTTGAGCTGCGTGACGCGCCGTTGAAAAAGGGCTGGCGCTCGGCCGTTGCCGTTGCCGATCGCGCAGAGCCGTCTCCGCCTTCGGCCTCACGCGCCTCACGAGCGAGTGACGGAGCAGAGTCATCATCACTGTATTGTACTGTGCCGTGGGACGCATCGGAAAATTCCGCATCGTATCTATGCGAAAAAATTATTCTACGATGCAGACATCTTATACGGCGCCGCCAGCCGCCACAATTGAATCCATGCCCATCGATGGGTCGACCCATCATCATCATCCAAGGGGGGGGCCCACACCGCCAACGCCAAGCCCACGCCACTCGTTTCTTTTTTGCTTTGAGCCTTCGCCTTCTTAGGCTAGGTCCTCGTCCACTATTCTCGGACATACATACATGTACATCAAGGCTCGCGAGGCAACTTGATGGCTCTAGACATTCTCAAGCGCCTTGCGAGCGGCCTTTCGCCCGTGAATAAGGCCACCACAGCGCTCGCGGCGACTATGATCGCCACCGCGACAAGATTGAGAATCGTCCACCCTTGACTGTAGCGTTGGAATATCTGCGAGAAGAAGAAAGAACGACAGTATAAGATGAGGATGAGAATGCGTCGAAAAAAGGAAAAAGAATAGGTCGTACCTCTCCGCTAAGTGCGGGGCCCACTGAGTAAGACGCACGCAGAAGGGCACACAATGAACGGTTTTGTTCGAGCCGGCTCCGTACTGTACGAAGAAAGACTCTGACTCACCAGCAGCGCCGATACCGACGGCGAAATTGAATGCACCGTAGACATGCGCGTCTTTCGGGAGATGCTATCGGCTTTAGTACGTGCTGAGCAGCAGATGAAAACGGGCACGTACATCCGACACCGCGTATGCACCTCGAGACTAGAGCAAGCTCGGTGGTGACGGGAGCGACAAATGCGGCGGTGAACAGATCTAGGAGAAAAAATCGATCGATCTCTAAGCTGGTCCACACCGCTCGGCTATGGATGACCTACTCTCGAACGCGAACGCGGCGACGAAGAAAGGCAGCTTTGCGCAGGTCGTGACAGCGATCCACCACGGAACGGCGAGAATCAGACAGAGGAACGAGACCCACTCCGTGCCTATATGATCTGTGAACAAGCCAGCTATGGGAGGAGCTGCGCACAATAAGTCCCTATTTAATCGTGTGTGCGTGATATGCACGAGGGCGCACTGACCTAGCATGGCAAACAGTGCGGCGGGAATAAAGACAAGTCCGACTTGGGAAGAATTGAGCTGCCACGTTTTCTGCAAATGAAGAGGCAGGGCCGGTTCTTGAAAGCTATAAAGGATCCTACTCCGAGCGTGATCAGCGAAGCGAACGTGTCGATAAGGTCTCGCACATATCATACCCGCTTACGAGGCTGTTCAATACAGCCGCCACAGCCCGCGAGGACATGCAGAGCACCCTGATAACTTGGAAGAATGATATAGGTTCGTCCTGGGTGGTGGACGTCAGTTCCCCATGAGCGCCCGTTTCCCCATCCAGTGTGGAATCGGTGGAGTCGGTTTCTACAGAGACAGATGGATCCGAGGCTTGACGCTCCCTCCCACCTTGGGAGCCTGTCTCTGCGGCGAATGTTCCATATCGAGGATCTGTATAACTATTCGGATGCGACGCGTGATCAGGAGAGGTGTTCATGCTCGCAGAAGGATCGAATCCCCATGCAAGTGCCTCCTTGCGCTCGATAAGCAGGAGGCGACCGACCAGGTCGACAGATATGACGATCACGCTGAAAAGACAAGGGCCACGAATGCCGAAGCGGTCAAATAGAGCACCGCCCACTGGGGGCCAATCAGCTGGCTGAACGTCGATGAGATATAACGCGAAGACGAAACCAAAGTCTGGAGAGCTTACCCTAATGGGAAACCAGACATGGCTAGGCCAAGGTAGCCTGTAACAGTGTAAGAAATGCAAGGCGCGTGTCTTTTGACCCTTCACTTACGGCCGACATTTTCTCCGACACAGTATCGCATCTGGGAAGAGGTGAGAACGCCCGCGAGAGATTGCAAGAAGAGCTCTCCTCTCACAATAAAGCAAGGCCGGCCGTCCAAACTGCAGCCGCGCTGATGCCCTGGAGCACACGGGCGATTGCCATGATCCAGTACTCTCGACACTCCATTAGTAGTATCTGGGACCCGGAAAGTGCAAGCAGACCGATCATCAGGGTTTCTTTTCTAGTTTTCAGCCGCTCGGTGTACCACGCGATGACAGGCGTTGCTGCAAGAGGGGTAAATGAGCAACCTCAAGGCTACCCAGGAAGTGCCTCTCGTACATAACGCCAAACCACTGGACTAGGTAGCGAAACGAGATGCGAGAGTCAGAACAGGCGGCCAAACCAAATGGTCGGTCGATACGTACATAGGCAACGAGGAGATATCCCACGAGCGATGATATTTCAGAGTACCCAAGGGCCTGTAGGTGAAACGGCATGACTGGAATGATGATAGAATATATCAGGAAGTCCGAAGTGATGCCTGAAGGTGCCACGATGAATGGTGATGTCTGAAGTGGGCATTTTGATATGCGTACCCATCCCCACCACTGGATGCGAAGACGATTTTTACTTAGCAAACACATACATGACCCATCCGGACAAGAAATGTAGTACCTAGCGTGATGAACCATGACGATGCCCGCCATTGCAGTCCACATGGGCGAATTTTGGACGTCTTGTGGGTTATGGGCATGAGGGGTGGACAGCAAGAGCAGACTCGGAGGATATCCACGCTGAGCGGGGGTCTAATGACACATGGGGTTTCAGAAGAGAGGATTATGAATGGAATCTCCGGACGGGAGGCGCCGTAGAACCGAAAAATGGGGCTTTTCCCAATCTCAGACTGTCACTTTGGTTGCGCCAAATGGCAATATCATGCTGTAACATTTCGCCAAGTCAACGACGCCTCGGAATCCCTGCGTGCGCGATCAGAATCAGAAAGTTTAGTATTCTGAGTTCCTGGATTCCGGAACGATCCTCCTGTGCTCGGAGCCGAGCAGCAATGCAGCAGAAACTGTGCATGGTCCAACGGACACCGAAGGCGAACTAGAGCCATGGTCCGTTGAGTCCGTACATCAGGAAAAAGGTTGCTATATAGCTACATGTTCCGGACTCTTTGAAACTCCAAGCCTGAGTGAAAATTTAGCGGCGGACCAAGCGCCATTGTCAGATGGAGCGTGATTTTCGAGGTGGAGCCAAGCCAAGTGGGAACAAAACGCGTTGTATTGATCGTTGATTGACGTTTTTGCATGCTGAACGTCGAACGTTGAATGTTGAGTACTGCTTGGCCGGGCGTCCACGCGTCACGGATCGGGTCGGACCGAGATGAACTTGAATGCCGTCCCACGATTTCCCAACGCGCATCGACTCAAGTTACCAAGCGCCGTCGAGGCTTGCCTAGTTTGACTGTCCATCATGCCGGAGCTTCCAGGTCAATGCTTTTGCCCATTTAGCAATATTCTAGACGCTCGCCTGCTCACCTTCACGCGCCTGTACCACAGAGGTTGAGCGCGCGGCAGCACTCCTGCGTTCCGTAGGGCTTAACAAGCAAATCAAGCGAGTGGAAACAGTGGAAGATAAAATAGTGTACGCGGGCGTGGCCCACGACGCGTTTGTATGATCATCAGACGCACCTGCCAGTCGATCACGGCTCTGACGATCGCAAGCAGGCCCATGAAATCACCGGACGCACCATCAAGACCGTAGGGCGATATGGTACACGGACTAGCATTCCATAGGAGGCTGGGAAATACGCTAAATTCTCATATGTAAGGCAAAGTTTTCTATATCGAGCTCGATGGCGAAGGGCGACATCCTGTACTTCATTTTGGCATGACTGGCATGCTTCAGGTGCGCGCATTCAGTCGTCTTCGTAGCCCTTTCCATTCTCAAAGCCACCCCCTTTCGAAGATTAGGGGAAGTTTACCCATACACTATAGGGAGGCCCCCAGCAAGGTGTCCACGGAGTGGCCACCTCGATTTATGAAGGTAGAAGGCGTTATGACCAACTCGCGCCACAGGATCTCACTGACTATTTATCGAGTTTATCCTCCATCTCGGTTTTCCTTCGGATGAAAATGAAGAGGTAATGGAAGTAGCATTTCTCGATGCCCGTAGGCTGGGGCGCATTCGCTTATGCAAGACGCCACTCACCGAACCACCCATCTCTGAGTTGGGCTTCGACCCCATTTTATCCATGCCAGATTTGGCGGATTTCAGTACTAAGCTTCTCAAGAGAACCTGTCCAATCAAGGCACTCCTACTAGACCAATCTTTCAGCGCAGGTGTAGGAAATTATATTGCAGGTGTGAAGGTCGCATCCGAGTCGCGTGCTTGTCCGTTTTCGTGACGACTTTTCCCGGCCAGATGAGGTTTTATATCACGCTAGAGTCCATCCGGAACAGCGCTGCAACACACTCTCGGAGGAGCAAATTCGAGCCTTGCATCAACAGATCAAAGACGTCTGCACAATTGCGGTCAATGCGAACGCAGACTATACCAAGTTCCCAGATGATTGGCTGTTCAGGCATCGTTGGGTAAATACTACCTTTTTTTTTTGCCCGCGCTTTGCAAAACTCGGGGGCAACGTATTGATGTCGCTGTGGAAGGGAAAGGGAAAGGGCAAAAAGGCAAAGGAGGGCGACGATTCAATACTAAAGCTCGTGAGGATTCCGTCTGCAACCCATACACACTGCTTGTTTCCTGAACGGGGCACATTTAGCCAGACGGACGACCTGCAACTATCCGATGGGTCACCGTGGGCGGCCGTACTTCGGCGTACGTTATAGAGTTGCAACGTCTCTCCGGTGGTAGTGCCGCTCAGAAGCCCGGGCCCAGCAAGGTATGAGTAATTCTAGCCATGTGTGCCCTGTTGTGATTGAGACGCTCTTCCACAGAAAGCTGACCCAGCGAATCCCCGACACCTCCCGCAGCTGAGATAGAGACGGTACGTATGACTAGAAAACGGGCGAAAAAGGTCGGCGAGCTCTTGTTATGTGCCATGACGACAACACATTGAACACCATCCAGGAGACATCCGCGACACGCACTGGCAAGAAGCGACGATCATAGACGCACCATTATATAACACACATAGATAGTATACAGGATTATACAGTATGTCCGTTCCTATGCCTGAGTCCATGCTGATGATAGTACCATACTACTGAGCTCATGTTGCATCGAAAACCCTTCTCAGGCTCGGGATGAGGATGACCGCCCTGCCCATTCTTGCCCTCTGTTCTCGATCTCTTCCCATTGCTTCAATGCATCCTCGTCCCACTTCTTTCCTGTCGGATCGCCCTCATCACGCAATACCTTCTCCCCACGAATCTGCGGTGGTAAATACTCGTTGGTGACCGGGTGCCTGGAATTCTGCGTCAATACCAATGGCAATCATCTCTGAGATGAAGGGCCCTTACGCAAATTGCGGCTGATACTTATAATCTTCCCCGTACCCTAGCTCTTTCATCAGGGGGGTAGGTGCATTGCGCATGGTCATCGGTACTGGTAGGGTCATGTCTTGCTTCGCGAGTTCTCTGGCCCGGTCGTATGCTTCCAGAGTGCGAGTTGACTTGGGCGCCTCCGAGAGGTAGGTTACCACGTGGGCAAGGTTGATGCGGCATTCTGGCATTCCGATTGCTTGACAGGCTTGTAGTCCTGCCATTGCCTTTCCGGATATATGAGTGCAACCGGACATTCTTCTGGCGAGGCAGCACTTACCAGAGGAAGCGCTTTTGAGTCGGCCATTCCGATGTCTTCGCTTGCACAGACAACGAGACGCCTTGCGATGTACATTGGGTCCTCGCCTGCCTCGAGCATACGTGCCAGCCAGTATAAAGCAGCACCGCCCTGGCTACCTCGTATACTTTTCTGCAATGCCGATATGAGGTCGTATCGTGCATCGCCCGTCCTGTCATACGACGTAGCTACTGAATGTTTCATAGAGTCAAGCAGCGTAGACTCTTGCGTTTCAGCGGGTGCAAGAAGTATCTGCTCGAGCAAAGACAGTGCCGTACGCGCGTCCCCTCCCGCGAGTGACGCCATCGAATCAATGATCCAGTGTGTAACATGAGGGTATTGAGGAAACAAGGGTTGCAAGGCCTTGTGGCTTGGCGCCGGAGACTCAGGTTTCGTATTCGACTGGGAAGATAACTCCATCGGCGAAGACGGTTGTGGGGAGAAACGTGCTGAGACGTCTGGCGGGAATGTTGCTGGTGAATTTAGTGGCACGGCGACTACATCCCTCTCGTCCTGTTCTGACGATGCGACACGCGCAATGGCCCTCTTGATGATCTGAACGATCTCTTCGTCTGTCAGTCGCTCAAGTACAAATACCCTTCAGCGATGTCAGGAAGAAGAATCGCGTGATGACTGTGAGCGTTACATACCGGCATCGACTCAGTAGCGCCCCGTTTAGTTTGAAAGATGGATTCTCTGTTGTCGCTCCTATGAGCTGGATACGGTACTAGTTAAAAAAAATCGCATGTGAATCGGTCGGTGAGGCGGGTACGTACTTGAACGAAGCCACGTTCAAGAAATGGAAGAAATATGTCCTTGTCGGAGTATCAGTAGGGATGAGAGAGTCTTGCATCTCAGAGCGGCATACCTGCTGCGATCGTGTAAATCGATGTATCTCGTCAAGGAAAATTATTGTACGCCTTTCAAAGATGCCACTGAGCCACGCATATTGTACAGTCACTTTTGGTCCACCCACCTGCCCGTCAGCTGGAGTGTGCTTTTCGCCTCGTTGAAGATCGGTCGGACGTCATTAATGCCCACGACTGTCGCGCTAAGCTCCTTGAAATTTGCGTTCGTGCGTTTTGCAACAAGTCGCGCCAACGTCGTCTTTCCACAGCTGCTGACGGAGGCGGCACGCGATCAGCGCTGCCGCGACATGGGGGGGGGATGAGAGAACGGAGTGATTTTCACCCAGGCGGGCCCCATAATATCATGCTTCCCACCGCCGCGCCCTTCTCGGTGTAAGGGTGGAGAGGAAAGATCAGGGCCGGTCAGATGGACCTGGCCGACGAACTCGTCCAAGGTGCTCGGCCGCAGGCGCTCGGCTAATGGAGAGGCGGCCTGCAGACGCGATCCGATCGTTTGTTTGCTCCGCTTCGAGTTGGCCGGTGACGGATGAGCGGAAGATCGAGGAAGATCCCCCGATGGTCTCCTTTTTTGGGGCGGTCTGTTTGTTGCGGGACGTTGGCTTGGTTGCTGCTGCAAAGTAGACACGTCCTCGGGCTGCCTAGCAGCGGCGGGACCACCGGTCTTGAAAATTGGCGCAACGGCGCGGGCCGACGATGTCCGCGTTTCTTGGGGGTCGAGGGGCCGGGGATGGAATCCCTGCAGTTGGCATCGAGATGCTGGTTGATCGACTGCGCAGGCACTTGTCGCGAGCATATGGGGCTGTGGTCAAGGGCAGCGACTAAGAAACACAAAGAACCGCGATACAGCGAGATGGTGTCATACCAAGTGACTGCATAAAATTGCGGTCATTACCTCAGATAAGACCCGGCAGAAAATACACCGGCACGATCTCACCTGTGCTAGAACTAGACATTGTCCTCGCGGACTACCAGCGGGACACAGAAAAGAAAGTTGGGGGTATGCAACAAAGTGACGGTGACCGTTGGAGCTGCTTCCCCGCTCAGCGCCCGCGCCTGAAAGAGGTCAGTCGCCGCGATCCGGAGCTGAAGGGAAGCTTATTCGATGAGAATTTCGTAAAGATTTGCATGCCCCAACGAGCGGCAAAATTGAAGGGCGAGAGCCTGAGCCAATTACGTGTAGGCACACAGGAACGGAAGAAATCCCGTCTACAGGCCGGACCAGCAACAAGGCCGCGCCTGACCACCTCTTCCTCGGAATACTAGTACAAATCAAAAAAGAAAAGATCCACTAACGCTGCCTACTTGTACAGCTCAGTACATCACACAGCTCCTTCAAATAGCGCAACGAGAACTTCATGGCTGTACTGTCCTTGGAACCGTCTGTGTTGGTCCTTACTCGTATTAATTTATCTTTTCCTGTCAATGTCTATGCCTGCGTCGGATCTGCTGCACAGTTTCCGGATTCCATCGTCTCTCATGTGCTCTTTGATGCAGCTCACCGACCATGCCGTTACTATGGAGACGCCCTGTTCAAACCCGATGTAACAACGCGCTCATCTTGCTCCTTTTTCGTCGTGATGAGTTGGACCCCTTGTCTCCCACCGGTAAACTCATCGCTCACTGGTCTGGCAGATTGCGGTGCCGGGAAGCGTGTCTCATCTGTCAGGTCGACTTCAATCAAAGTTGTGGCATGGACACGATTATCATCAGAACCGATAAGGTTCGTCATGAGAAGGGGTCAGTCACCATAGAATCCCCTCGCAAGTAAAGTCAGTTGGTGCCCCATTCACACCAACGAGCGAATGCCGAGCAGTCCTTTGGCGCATGACTTGGCTCGGCACAATGAGCGTGTACGCCGTGACTAGTAAGCCGGGCAATACATACGACTAGACTGATTACAAGCACGGGCCCGGCAGTGCTTCTCGCTGCCGTTTTGCACAGGAGGTGATTTCAATGAGGGCTGATCTGGATTCTGGCATACCTTTACACCAAAGTGGAGAGTATGACTTTTTCCCGTCCGAGGATGACACCAATATCTTTCGGACATGTGGTGAATAGAGTCGATTCCTATCGGAGGACGCAGGTGTACGGACAGTGCATTTGACAAACGTACGCAAAGTGACAACTCCCGTGCCACTTGTGCTGGGCAATGTGTGAAGGTTACGAATCTAGGTCACGGTTGAGCCAGGAAAAACCACTACATTCGGCGGATGTCCAAAGAGATTTAACACAATGTCAAACAACATACTACGAGAAGCTACAGACTCGGAGAATTTCGAACCAGGGTACACTACAACTACAACTACCACCGAGAATCGCTGATAGAACCTGACCTTACGCCTGCTTCACAAACCAAACGTCAGATGCCTCCTCCACTGATACTGCCTGTTCTAAATCGTGCAAGACACCAAACCCGACAATACACCCTTTTTCCACAACGAAGTCCACCACCCAATCAGCGGACTCTAGTGTCGAAAACGGCGTAGAATTTTTCCCGTAACCTCCCGGATAGATCATCCCAGCCGATGCCAGGAATAGGGTGCCATTTGCGTGCGTGAGACGGATGTGCGAGACAAACACCGAGTCCCAAGCGATAAGTAGATCCGTCGAGTTTGGCGAAAGAGATTTGTCAACGGACCGGAAGTCACTCAGACTTTCTGGCAGGAAGGAGACGAGCTGCGCACGCTGCACAACTCAGCTGTGCCATAACCGGCGTGAAGTAAGTCCCTGCCGGGTCAAGATTGGACACCTCCCTGATGCTGGCCGTCGCATCAGCACGTCGATTATGTTCGGGAGGTGAAACGATGCGTTTGTTTGCCGGAGGGGAGGAGGCGGCGAGTTTAAGGCGTTCTTTCCGATGGCGATGGTAATATTCGTCAAGGCCTCTTGCTTCTCGTCGGCATTCGCGAGTGCAACAATCCCGATGCCACTCGAACGGGCAATAATGGTGAGTGACGACACTCCCGGTGCCCCTCCGTCGTGCAGCAGGAACTGTAGGTGAGCATCACGTCACATGTTACAACAAGCAAAGGACAGCTCTGACGCACATCCTCGCCATCGGCAGAGACTAAAATCCACCCTAGTCCGTATACAAGGGTTGAGAGCGGTGGAATGAGGTCGGGAGTTATGATACTGTGCGGCGATGTGATGATTTTGAACTGCTTCGGTGGTATGATTGTTACATTCGTATCGGGGTTGATACCACCATTCATAATCGTCCTAACCCAAGGTGCCTGCTCAGGATGCAAGTCAGATTTGATACATTCCTCCAAATGGCGTGACGCACCAAGTCTTTGGCACTAGAAATCACTCCACCTGGACCTGCAATGAGATCCGCGAAGTCCTCCCTTATCCAAGGGGGTATCAGCCGGCCAAAGGTGGTCCAGGTATTGGTGAATCTACCCGTCTTGATAGCCGCATCGATGGAGTAGGTCGAAGAACTCATCCCCAGGGGCTTGAATATGCGCTCCTTGACAAAGTCCGCGTAACCCATTCCGGACAACTTGGAGATTATGTTTGCGCCGACGATGTACATCTACTTCCCAATTGAGTTGGGCCCCAAATTAAGAAACGGGGCTGTGTACCTGGTTATTGTATAGCCATTGTTCGCGAAGCTCGAAACTGGGGCGCAAATTGCGAAGATTTCTCGTTACGTCTCCCACCTTGAAATTTGTCTTGTATGACAAGTCGTGGCTGTCCACCAAGATCAGCACCGTGCGTGCACAATAGAATGGTAATAAAAAAAGCACACCTGTCCAGGCCAGACACGTGAGTAAGTATATCGATGAGGTTGGCCTTTTCGCTTGCCCAAGGGTCCATAAGCTTCCATGCATCTGGGAGGATATTTGCCACCTTGGTCTGCCAACCAGAGTTGGTAGGCCTGCAGGCAGCGGAGTGCGGTTACGTCCATGCGCAAAATCGTCGATCAGGATTCCCAGAGAAGCTGAGAGAAACGCCTTTGAGCAAGAGGCGATATTAAACAACGTCTAAGATACACGTCGTGGTTCTATTAGTGCAACTAGCATCTAGAGTATCAAAGAGACCAGCATACATCCGTGGTCATGTTGGTGCCGTTCTCGGACTTGATGCCCCATGCGCCAAGTTCCACATGGCCGGATTTATCGACGATAGCCACGGTCAAGCCAGGAATCTTATTTGCGTCGGCAATCTTTTGCACAATTCCTATGACATCTGGGGTAAGGATTGTAGCAGATGTCCCAGCAGGGGTGGCTCGCTGCGTGATGCTCGCAATCGCATCAGTGGCAGCATGGATAGCAACAAGGATAGGGAGGAAGGACCAGAGTCTCATCGAGTGTTAGAAACAGCGTGGTTTGGGGGTTCTGCAAGAGCAGTACTTATATGTTTTTCACAGCACAGCAGATCAGGCCTCAGGGTTCAATAAGTTCAATATCCAATTCTAGTTCCGCAGCCATGGGCATCAGTGATCGTAAATCGTTGTCAGAATTAGCGCTCTAAGTCACCTGCAACGTGCCAGGTATTGGGACCAATCCGAGAGAAGGAATCGATGTAAAAACGATGGTGTTGAAGAGGCCGTGATATCGAGGTACTAGTATTGCCCTGGAAAGCCATACCTGAATGGTTCGTCACAGTCCAAAAGCCCGTTGAAGGGGTAGAAAGGAAGGATTTTTCCAAGACCTACTAGTACTGCCACTGAGCCAAGGAACATGATGGTCTGGAAGTCTAGTGCTGGCGCTGAGCGCTGAGCGCTGAGTGGCTGAGACATACTGTCGATTCTGAGGTGTGGCAAGTCACCGAGGCCAGTCCGGCCCCGAGCCACGAGCCAGTCGTCTGGCGACATTACATAAGCCAGTGGTTTCCGCCCGCTGCCAACGGTCACCAGTTTCAAACGGTCATGTCTGCAGACATTCCAGCTGCACTTTACTCGCAGTCACGTCAGCGGCGGTATAGATGGCAGCAAGGATGCGGATGAGGGACCAGAGCCTCATGGCACAGATTGATGCCAGATGAGGGTTCGGAGTGGTACTTATAAGCTTTTCGCCGTCAGCAGAGGGGTTCTGAAACCATACAGTACTAGTTTCCTACAGTAATTCCGCAGTCATCTTCCTTCCATCGTCAACACTGCATAATAATTGATGCTCCAGGGTCACCTCCAGCGTGTCGGGTTATTTGGAGCCCAATGCATGAGAAGGAATCGGTAGTATTAAAGTCAATATGAGAGGAAGGTTAAGGAGATACTCAACAATAATGATATGTAGCGTGAAAGACAGAAACCCGTCGCTCCGGAAAACGAGAACCCATAGTGAATAATTTGCCCAAGCCCTAAAAAGTCCTGCGCAATCAGAAAGGGTAGTGCACATGTGGGTCAGGGTCAGGGACATCTCGTCATTGCTCATCAGGCCATCAGGAATCGGGCGCTTTAGTTTCGAGAGGTTGCTCAACTTGAGCAACCAATGGAAACCAGTGGAAACCAGCGGAAACCCCGGAAACTTGACAACTTGGAAACGCAGGCCCAATTTCCTGGAAACCTTATGTAATAGTACTAAATTTGTAAAGTAATGGTACTAAATTTGTAGGTAATATCTTACAGTAATATGGTGGTGCAAGTTTCCGAGTTTTCAGGTTTTTGGGTTCCCGGAAACTTAAAAACCAGTGGAAACCCGTGGAAACCTGGAATTTGATTTTCCAGTTTACTGATGCTGGCTGTCAGAAATGATCTTGCCAGGTCCGAGGAAGTCGTGAGGATGCGGTGCTCGAACGCCACAGAAGAGCCTCTCCAGTCCTTCGGGATGCGCCCAAGCCCTACAAGTATATGGCGCAGCTCCAACCGCGCGGTATGATTGTTCGATCAATTATTCGTTGTTTGTGGAGTGGCGCGAGTGCGAATGTTGGCTCTGCGGTGCTTGGTCACCTCACCCTGCTAGTACTGCTGCTGGGAGCCTGTCGTTGAGGCTATTGGCCTTGCACAAAATTGCGGATTCGAATGCACTACACCAGAACGGAGGGGAATGCAACTAATTACACCACCCAGTTGGTGGCTGAGCGCTGAGGCCTGAGGCCTAGCCTGAGGTATCACAGCTGTTGAGTTGGAGGTTACGGTCAGAAAGTAAGTGTAGCAAGCTCGGCCCGCGCTGATGCGAACGGGAACGGGACGCCTCGGAGCACCTGAACGGCCTGAACCCTCCCTAGCCTCCTTCCCAGCGACCCTTACCCGCTACCTCAAGGAGGACTGTAGTACGACTCCTATTCATTTGAATCAACCCCAATAGGCTCTAATACATCGTAGAACATGTTCTATCCACACCCTAAATAAATGTGCATTCGGCCGACCCACAACTGCAACATTTGATGTTCTCTTTTACCACCCAATCTCGGGACCTTCGCACTGATCCCTGGCACGCCGAACCATCCACATTTTACATAATCCTCCTTTGAATTACCTCGTTGACTTTAATAACATCGGCCGAGGGACACTCGAACTGTATATAAGGACAAGAGACTGCCAGTGAGATATGGCGTCGATTCAGTGCCCCAGACGTCCGTTCTCCTTTCCACATTCTCTGCTGAATTTCCCCAAAACTATTCTCACTCCTTCTGACTTGTGGATGTCTGCTGGAGTTACCGTGCTCTCTGGCGTCGGCTCTTCCAGCTCCAAGTCTCTTCACTTGTGCTTCCTGCTGTCGCTCACCAGTATCCTCTCGCGTCATCCCTTCCACCCCCACGCTCACTCTAGTCGCTTCTTGCTCCATCTATCCTATCTATCCAATCCCCTCCCTTTCTTCTCATCTCCCTTTCCCCTCTCGCACTTGCTTGCTGCTTGCGCGCCATCGCGTGCTTCAGTGTCACGCGGGGCCGACAGCCAGCACCGTGATTTTGGCATGCGAAGTGCCGCTGCACTCTTAGCGTAGTGTTATCTCTGACCACCATACCAATGTCCTTTGAAATACAGTCACACCTTGATAGCACGGGCGAGGGTCATCGAATAGCCAATAAGATGGGACAGACAGCACAGCGACGGCGACATTTCAATCGTACACCCCGAATACTAAAAACAAGGGACCCACAAAGTGTCAGCCCAAAGACGATATCCGTCTAGCTATACAAAATTTCGAATTACGCTTTACTCGAACTGCTACCAACCACGATCACTGATAGAACCCGACTCATTCCTGCTTCACGAACCAAATGTCAGATGTCTCCTCCACTGGTCCCTGCGGTGCGCCTATGCTGACATCAAAGCCCACAACCTTCTCATTTTCTACGACGAACGTTGCTGGTGCAACGGGAGCCAGTGTCGAAAAGGGCGTGGAATTTTTCCCGTAACCTTCTGGGTAGATTGTCCCACTCGATATCACGTATTGGGTACCGTTTGTGTGCGTGAGACGGATGTGTGAGAGAAATGGTGAATTCCAAGAGACGAACAGATCCGGGGAGTTTGGAGAAAGTGATTTGTCAACAGATTCGAAGTCGCGCAGAACATTCTGGCAGGAAGGTGTCGAGCTGCGCATACTGCACAACACGGCTGTACCATAACCGGCGTTGAAGTACGTCCCCGCCAGGTCAAGAGCAGGCGGCCCAGTGACGTTATCTGCCCGAGTCGTCACATCAGCACGTCGCTTGTGTTGAGTGCGTGAAGCGATAGATTGATTCGCTGGAGGCGAGGAAGATGCAATGCCAAGGGCTTTCTCCCCAACGATGAGGGTAATATTGGTTAAAGCGTCTCCCTTATCGTCGGCATTCGCGAGCGCAACAATCCCCACGCCATTCGAGAGGGCGACAGTGATGAGTGCCGACACTCCGGGTGCCCCTCCATCGTGCTGCAGGATCTGTTGACGAGCATCGTGTCACGTTACAGAAACAGGACAAGACAGATCTCACACACATCGTAGCTTTCAAGGGAGTATCTGATCCACCCTAGCCCGTATAATAGGGTAGAAAAAGGCCTACTGATGTTCGGACTTATGATACTGTGTGGCGATGTGATGACGTCGAATTGTGCTGGTGGTATGATTGTTTCATTTGTATCGGGATCGACGCCATCATTCAGGATCATTTTGACCCAAGTCGCCTGCAAGGGACCTAAATCAAATAAGGTATTCCTTCAAACGGTGTGACACACCAATTCTTCGACACTGGAAATCACTCCACCGGGGCCTGCCATGAGATCCACGTACCCCTCTTTTAACCAAGGGGGTATCAATCGGCCAAAGGAGGTCCAGGTATCAGTGAATCTACCGATCCCGATCGCCGCATCGATGGAGTAGGTCGAAGAACTCATTCCCAGGGGCTTGAATATGCGCTCCTCTACAAAGTCCGCATACCGCTTCCCTGACAACGTGGAGACGATGTTTGCACCGACCATATACATCTACTTTCCATCTGAGTCGGGCCCAGACAAGGGAACAAGGCGGCTTACCTGATTGTTGTACAGCCATTGTTCGCGAAGCTCAAATGAGGGAGGCAAATTTCGGAGATTTCTCGTTACGTCCCCCACACTGAAATTTGTCTTGAATGACAAGTCGTGACTGACCGCCAAGACGCCAAGATGAACACTGTACATACATGATGCCATAGAATAGGAGGCGCACCTGTCCAGGCCAGACACATGGGTAAGTATATCGATGAGGTTGGCCTTTTCGCTTGCCCAAGGGTCCATAAGCTTCCATGCATCTGGGAGGATATCTGCCACCTTGGTCTTCCAAGTCAGGTTTGATAAGCCCACGGGAAGCGGGGTGCTGTTACGTCCACGCGCAAAATCGTCGATCAGTATCCCCAGAGAAGCGGACATGAACGCCTTTGAGCAAGAGGCGATATTGAACAACGTCTAAGATACACATCGTGGTCCTATTAGTTCATCTACCCTCTAGAGTCTCAGAGAGACCAGCGTACATCCGTGGTCATGTTGGTGCCGTTCTCGGACTTGATGCCCCATGCGCCAAATTCCACATGGCCAGTTTTATTGACGATGGCAACAGTCAAGCCCGGAATCTTGTCTGCGTCGATAATGTTTTGCACGATTCCCACAACATCGGGGGTGAGAATGGTAGCAGAGGTTCCATCAGAAGTGGATCGCTGCGCTTTACTGGCGGTCACGCCGACCGCGATATGGATGGCAACAACAATGGGCCCGGGGAGAAGGGACCACAATTTCATGGCAGCGAAAGATAGAGATGGCGTGGTTCGAGAGTTCGGGGCAGTACTTATAAGTTTTCGTTTTCGCACCGAAAGGGATTCCAAATCCCTACAGTGGTTCCGCAGTCATCTTCTATCTGTAATGATTACGGCGATGACTGACAGCGCTGTTGTTTCAGTTCCACATCTTATGTGATGTGTCAGGCTACTGAGGCCGATTAGAGAGTAAGTATCAGTAGCGTTAATTTTGGATGCGCATCCATTGCCCTGGAATGTCATTATGAATGATTTATGGAGTTCGCTGTTAGAAGGGAAAGATTTGGCCCAGTGTGACATTGTCTCCACGGAGGCGTCGTCATCAAGGTCGTCATTGTTGGCTAGTGCATCCGGTGATAACACTTTTCGATAATAACCCCACCGTCCAAGGACGTCGATAACGGGGCTGCGGGTCAAAGCGCTACAGGAGAGCCTCTCAAAAAACTGCGAGCCAGTCGTTTGGGGTGCGCCCGGGCCCATCCTTCTTCTTCTTCTGATGACCGTGTCTAGTCCGTGACTGCAGTGACTGATCTGGCTAACACGTGATCGGCGTGATATACCCGGCAACAGACTCCGTGTGGAAGGCGTTTGGTCCGGTCCAAAGAATCAGATGTAATGTTACACGTTTGACTTCCACTACGTCTCTCAGGGACGAACCAAAGAGTAAAAAGAGGGGCGAGGCGCGGGAAGGAACTGGCGTGCAAAGATTATTGGCTGGCGTGCGCGTAACCTGCGGGATATTGTCCGAAACCATTTTGTTGCTGCTGGGGCGGTGGTGGCTGAGGCTGTGGAATCTGTGCAATTTGCGGATTCGAATACACTACACCAGATTGCGGGGGTTGTGGGTAATTATACTGCCCGGGAGGTGGCTGAGGCATTACGGCTCCTTGCTGAGTAGGGTATGGTGTAGGTACAGGACCGCCTGAGTTCGGTCCAAGACCAGCAGAAGTGAAGTACGCATACTGAAGAGCTTCGGCGGCTGTGATACGCTTCGCGGGATCAAACTGAAGAAGGCGCTCAAGTAAGTCGATTGCTACCCAGGCAGGGAACATCAGCTAGTAATCCAATCGCGACGAGCGGACAGCGTACCTTGCGGCGACGCCTTTGGAAGAACCTGTTGGAATGGTATCTTAGGATACCTAGGCCATTGCTTTATCTGGATTTCAGGCCTTTCAGGCTTCGAACAGTGTATTAGTAAGCTGGCCGATCGCAACTGTAGGAGCATAGACACACCGATTCCGCAACCATTTTACGGAGGGTCCGTTCGTCAGGTGTCCCTATGATCCTCATAATGTGCAGGAGCTGGTCGGCGTTATCTCTACCACGGAAAAGGGGGACGCCGGAGATCATTTCGGCGACATGACCATACATCTATGGAAGTGCCATACGTCCTCCTGGAGCGAAGAACGTCCGGGGCACGGTACCAAAGTGTTACGACCTTACATCTCATGAGTCGGGGTTTACGTGGAGGGAACCATATCGCGTACTTCATTCGAGAATGTGTTCACAGGAACACCAAAGGCCCGAGCCAGTCCAAAATCTCCAAGTTTGAGCTCTCCTTTCCTATTGATAAGTAGGTTCTGTGGTTTAAGATCGCGGTGCAGCACTCGGTTCTCATGACAAAAGGCAGTCCCCATGAGAAGCTGGTACATGAAGCTCCTAACTGTATTTGGATCAAGGGCACCGCGGTCGCCATGCGCATCCATGTACTTTTTGAGGTCCCGTTCACAGTACTCGAAGATAAGGACGAGCTTTGTTTCCGTGTGGATGACATCATAAAGGCGCACGATGTTGACATGCTTAAGCTCCTTCATGAGGGAGATCTCGCGAATCGCAGTAGATGGGGTTCCTTCCTCAGCATCGAGGTGTATCTCTTTGAGTGCCACGATCTCATTTGTTGTTCTGGAACAACCCTGGGTATTACGTGGAGATGAGATGTGAAGGGAGATCAAGTGAGGTACACCATACCTTGTACACTGTGGCGTATATCCCTTCGCCTGCATCGGGTGAAGAGATCAGCCAAGGCACAAACGATGTGGACGCACCGAGCTCCTCGAGCTGTTGAATGTCATGTAGGTAATGTACGGGAAGGGGCGAGGAGAGAAGTGAGAAGGGGAAGAGGGAACGGAGAGACGGCGAACAAGCCAGTGGTGGCAGTGGCGGCGGCAACACAAACACGATCCGGCCCGGGTCTACCCGGAATGCAAGGTCACGTGACATCAATGTTTTGAGGTTAGCGGTCAGTTTGCTTGAAAGCAGTTTGCTGAAAGGAAAGTGTTGTAAGCTCGGCCGAGGGACACTCGAACTGTATATAAGGACAAGAGACTGAGAAACGGCATCGATTCGGTGCCCACCAGACGTCCGTTCTCTTTTCCACACTCTCTGCTGAATTTCCCCAACTATTCTCGCTCCCTCTGACTCGTTGATATCTGCTGGAGCTATCGTGCTCTCTGGCATCAACTCTTCCACCTCCAAGTCTCTTCTCGTGCTTCCTGCTGTCGCCTACTAGTATCCTCTCTCGTCATTCATTCCACCACCACGCTCACTCCAGTCGCTCCTTGCCCCATCTATCCAATCCCTTCTCTTTCTTCTCATCTTTCTTTCCTCTGTCGTCTTTCTGGGCTTCTCGCCCTTCTCACACTTACTTGCGCGCCATCGCGTGCTTCAGTGTCACGCGGGCCGACAGCCAGCTCCGTGATTTTGGCAAGCGAAGTGCGGCTGCACTCTTAGCGCTTAGCGTAGTGTTATCTCTGACCACACCAATGTCCTTTGGAAATGTGGGAATAAGTCACACCTTGATAGCACGGGCGAGGGTCGTAGAATGGCCAATAAGATGGGACAGACGGCGCAGCAACGGCGACATTTCAATTCGTACGCCCCGGATACTAAAACTGAACAAGGGATCCACAAAGCGTCAGCGCTGTCAGCCCTGAGACGATATCCGTCTAGCTGTACAGAATTTCGAATTACGCTCTACTCGAACTGCTACCAACCACAATAACTGATGAACCCGACTCATTCCTGCTTCACGAACCAAATATCAGATGTCTCCTCCACTGGTCCCACTAGTGCGCCTATGCTGATACTAAACCCCACAACCTTTTCACTTTCTACGACGAACGTTGCTGATGCAACGGGAGCCAGTGTCGAAAAGGGCGTGGAATTTTTCCCGTAACCTCCTGGGTAAATTGTCCCAACCGACATCACGTATTGGGTACCATTTGTGTGCGTGAAACGGAAGTGTGAGAGAACTGGTGAATTCCAAGAGACGAACAGATCCGGGGAGTTTGGAGAAAGTGACTTGTCAATAGATTCGAAGTCACGCAGAACATTCTGGCAGGAAGGTGTCGAGCTGCGCATACTGCACAACACGGCTGTACCATAACCGGCGTTGAAGTACGTCCCCGCCAGGTCAAGAGCAGGCGGCCCAGTGATGTTATCTGCCCGAGTCGTCACATCAGCACGTCGCTTGTGTTGAGTGCGTGAAGCGATAGATTGATTCGCTGCAGGCGAGGAAGATGCAATGCTAAGGGCTTTCTCCCCAATGGCGAGGGTAATGTTGGTTAAAGCGTCTCCCTTATCGTCGGCATTCGCGAGCGCAACAATCCCCAAGCCATTCGAGAGGGCGACAGTGATGAGTGTCGACACTCCGGGTACCCCTCCATCGTGCTGCAGGATCTGTTGACGAGCATCGTGTCACGTTACAGGAAACAGGACAAGATAGATCTCACATACGTCGTAGCCTTCAAGGGAGTATCTGATCCACCCTAGTCCGTATAATAGGGTAGAAACAGGCCCACTGATGTTCGGACTTATGATACTGTGTGGCGATGTGATGATGTCGAATTGTGCCGGTGGTATGATTGTTTCATTTGTATCGGGATCGACACCACCATTCAGAATCATTTTGACCCAAGTCGCCTACAAGGGACCTAGTCAAAAAAGGTATTCCTTCAAATGGTGTGACACACCAATTCTTCGACACTGGAAATCACTCCACCGGGGCCTGCCATGAGATCCACGTACCCCTCTTTTAACCAAGGGGGTATCAATCGGCCAAAGGAGGTCCAGGTATCAGTGAATCTACCGGTCCCGATAGCCGCATCGATGGAGTAGGTCGAAGAACTCATTCCCAGGGGCTTGAATATGCGCTCCTCTACAAAGTCCGCATACCGCTTCCCTGACAACGTGGAGACGATGTTTGCACCGACCATATACATCTACTTCCAACTGAGTCGGGCCCAGACAAGGGAACAAGGCGGCTTACCTGGTTGTTGTAAGACCATTGTTCGCGAAGCTCAAATGAGGGAGGCAAATTTCGGAGATTTCTCGTTACGTCCCCCATACTGAAATTTGCCTTGTATGACAAGTCGTGCCTGACCGCCAAAACGCCAAGATGAACACTGTAGATGCATAATGCCATAGAATAGGAGGCGCACCTGTCCAGACCAGACACATGGGTAAGTATATCGATGAGGTTGGCCTTTTCGCTTGCCCAAGGGTCCATAAGCTTCCATGCATCTGGGAGGGTATCTGCCACCTTGGTCTTCCAAGTCAGGTTTGATAAGCCCACAGGAAGCGGGGTGCTGTTACGTCCACGCGCAAAATCGTCGATCAGTATCCCCAGAGAAGCGGACACGAACGCTTTTGAGCAAGAGCCGATATTAAACAACGTCTAAGACACACATCGTGGTCCTATTAGTGCATCTAGCATCCAGAGTCTCAGAGAGATCAGCGTACATCCGTGGTCATGTTGGTGCCGTTCTCGGACTTGATGCCCCATGCGCCAAATTCCACATGGCCAGTTTTATTGACGATGGCAACAGTCAAGCCCGGAATCTTGTCTGCGTCGACGATGTTTTGCACGATTCCCACAACATCGGGGGTGAGGATGGTAGCAGAGGTTCCATCAGAAGTGGATCGCTGCGCTTTACTGGCGGTAACGTCGACCGCGGTATGGATGGCAACAACAATGGGGAGAAGGGACCACAATATCATTGCAGCGAAAGATAGAGATGGCGTGGTTCGAGAGTTCGGGGCAGTACTTATAAGTTTTCGTTTTCGCACCGAAAGGGATTCCAAATCCCTACAGTGGTTCCGCAGTCATCTTCTATCTGTAATGATTACGGTGATGACTGACAGCGCTGATGTTTCCGTTCAACATCTTATGTGATGTGTCAGGCTACTGAGGTCGATTAGAGACTCGGAGTAAGTATCAGTAGTGTTAATTTTGGATGCGCAGCCATAAGGACATAGAAAATCGTTGTCCTGGAATGTCTTTATGGATGATTTAAGGTTTGCTTAAAGCCGATGCTTCGTGGAGTTTGCTGTAACTAGAAAATTTCGAAGGGAAAGATTTGGCCCAGTGCGTGGGTTACGTGACATTGTCTCCACGGAGGCGTCGTCATTGCTGGCTAGTGCACCCCGGCGATAACACTTGTCGATATTAACCCCACTGTCCAAGGACGTCGATAACGGGGCTGCGGGTCAGAGAGCGCTACAGAAGAGCCTCTCAAACAGCGAGCCAGTCGTTTGGAGGTGCCGGTGTGTTAGGACCCGGAGCGCTTGTTTGCTGTAGGACCCGTGACTGGCACTGGCTAACACGCGTGATCCCGGAATGACGGACATTCGCAACAGACTTCGTCCGGCATGGGCCGAGGCGTTTGGTCCGGTCCAAAGAATCAGATGTAATGTTACACGATTGACTTCTACTACATCTCTCAGGAACAAATCAAAGGGTAAAAAGAGGGGCGAGGCGCGGGAACTGGTGTGCAAAAATTAACGGCTGGCGTGCGCGTAACCTGCGGGATATTGTCCGAAACCATTTGGTTGCTGCTGCTGCGGTGGTGGCTGAGGCTGTGGAATCTGTGCAATTTGCGGATTCGAATACACTACACCAGATTGGGGGGGATGTGGGTAATTATACTGCCCGGGAGGTGGCTGAGGCATTACGGCTCCTTGCTGAGCCGGAGGGTATGGTGTAGGTACAGGACCGCCTGAGTTCGGTCCAAGACCGGCAGAAGTGAAGTACGCATGCTGAAGAGCTTCGGCGGCTGTGATACGCTTCGCGGGATCAAATTGAAGAAGGCGCTCAAGTAAGTCGATTGCTACCCAGGCAGGGAACATCAGCTAGTAATCCAATCGCGACGAGTGGACAGCGTACCTTGCGGCGACGCCTTTGGAAGAACCTGCTGGAATGGTATTTTGGGATACCTGGGCCATTGCTTTATCTGTATTTCAGGCTTCGAACAGTGTGTTAGTAAGCTGGCCGATCGCAACTGTAGGAGCGTAGACACACCGATTCCGCAACCATTTTACGGAGGGTCCGTTCGTCAGGTGTCCCTATAATCCTCATAATGTGCAGGAGCTGGTCGGCGTTATCTCTACCACGGAAAAGGGGGACGCCGGAGATCATTTCGGCGAAAATACATCCACATGACCATACATCTATGGAAGTGCTGTACGTCCTGGAGCCAAGGAGAACGTCCGGGGCACGGTACCAAAGTGTTACGACCTTACATCTCATGAGTCGGGGTTTACGTGGAGGGAACCATATCGCGTACTTCATTCGAGAATGTGTTCACAGGAACACCAAAGGCCCGAGCCAGTCCAAAATCTCCAAGTTTGAGCTCTCCTTTCCTATTGATAAGTAGGTTCTGTGGTTTAAGATCCCGGTGCAGCACTCGGTTCTCATGACAAAAGGCCGTCCCCATGAGAAGCTGGTACATGAAGCTCCTAACTGTATTTGGATCAAGGGCACCGCGATCGCCGTGTGCATCCATGTACTTTTTGAGGTCCCGTTCACAGTACTCGAAGATAAGGACGAGCTTTGTTTCCGTGTGGATGACATCATAAAGGCGCACGATGTTGACATGCTTAAGCTCCTTCATGAGGGAGATCTCGCGAATCGCAGTAGATGGGGTTCCTTCCTCAGCATCGAGGTGTATCTCTTTGAGTGCCACGATCTCATTTGTTGTTCTGGAACGACCCTGGGTATTGCGTGGAGATGAGATGTGAAGGGAGATCAAGTGAGTGACACCATACCTTGTACACTGTGGCGTATGTCCCTTCGCCTGCATAGAGTGAAGAGATCAGCCATGGCACAAATCGGCATCGATGTGGACGCACCGAGCTTCTCGAGCTGTTGAATGTCATGTATTAGCGAGGAGGAAAGGTGACGGAGGAGGGCTGACCTGGATATAGTTCATTACAGTACCGCAAGAAGGAGAGGTAATGTACGGGAAGGGGCGAGATGAGAAGTGAGAAGGGAACGGAGAGACGGCGAACAAGCCAGTGGCGGCGGCACAACACGATCCGGCCCGGGTCTACCCGGTCTGCAAGGTCACGTGACATGATATTTTGATTTTGAATTTTAATTTTGAGATTTGCTCGCTCGCTCGCTCGCTCGTCGAGTTCTCCACGCGCTCGCGAATGGCGTCGACTGCTACGTCAAAAAAGCAAAGAACAAAACCTCAAAAGGGGAGACCAATATCAACATCGTCCCTTTCTCATCCCCCCTTGCAGGGTTCTTCGTTCTCCACCTCCCTCTCCGCATTTTCCCCATCTGCGGATCTTTTTGCCATCGTTTCTCTTGCTGTCGACAAGCACCGTCTGCGTATACATGACACTGACACCGGAAGGAGTATTTCTGAGCATATAGTCGACTCTGGGCGTGTAACAGCTCTCTCTTGGGCCATATTTCAGAGCCCCAAGCCTTTGGCCGAAGGCCAAGATATTGAAGACCCTGCACCCCGCAAGAAACGGAAAAAGCCCGAGTCTCGCACCCTTCAGTCTGTCTCAGAACCGGATGCCATCCCCGTAGTTGTCTTGGGCCTCTCGACGGGTTCCGTGGTCATATTCTCCCCCTCTCATGCTCGCGTCATGCGCACACTCTCCCATCCATCAAGCACGTCTTCTGTCCTCTCCCTCGATGTCCACCCTCATGTTCCGGGCGCCGAGTTGATCATCCTGACGTCGACTGTGGATAATTTTATTCGTATTTGGAACGCGAAAACAGGCGAGCTCCTGTCAAGCAGTAAAACCGACGATCGTTCACCTGGGACATCAGTCACCCTCCGCCCCAGCGTTGAGTCGGACCACCCGACCATTCTCCTTGCACACCACAGTATCCGTCTACTCTCTTTTTCGTCCGACTCCTTGCTTACTTCCACACAAAAGCTCGCGGAAGAGGCGCGTTTCGTCGGGCACGCCTCCAACACTACCATGTTGCGGTGGCAACCTTTTGAACATGACAGCCAGCCCCCACGAAGATTTGCCTCCGTCGCTGAGTCGGACCGTCACGTTCTCATGTGGGAGGTGCCCCATGTCTCAGGGGGCGAGGGCAAGCTGGTCGCATCTGCGCCGCTTGATTCCGATGCGAGGCACATATCATTCTCTCAGTCGCAAGCTTACCCTAGTCTACTCACACTCTCTGCGTCTGGCCGCATCGCGATTTTCACGCCTCCGAACGACCGAATGGCCACAATGACATCTAGAAAAGCGAAGGAGAAAATTGCTACACTTTTGCCAAGATCATCGGTGTCAGTCTCATTTAGACGGGGTACAAGAGACGTGCAAGTCATCAACGCGGCGTTCGAACAAGGCGGCCGGATACGGGTTGCATGGCTAGCTGGTGGTGTGAGGCCGGTGTTCGACGTCGTTGTGAGTTTGTCTGGCTCGTATACTTCTGTCAGATTAACGTGACTACGCACATATCAGCGATATCTGGACGATTCCGGAGAATTTGTCCAGGATGTTAGTATTGTACACGAAGACGGGAGTGCTGGTCTTGTGGATGCAGATGACCATGCGACGGTACGTGGTCCCCGTGCATTTCTCATCGCTCTTACGACCATCCTCTTCAGACTGCCTTGAACAAGCGTTACGTGGAACCCTCGTCCCTTGCCGTCCGAAGCGGCATAGAAATAGCACAAGATCCGTCTGCTGATGACCTCCCCGATCTGGAGGGTCATTTGGATGTAGACCTCGCTGAACTTTCCCTTGGCCAACGCCTAACTGCCCTCGACCCCGTCACGTCACGACATGCAGACGCGGAGCAGTCAGATTCTGACCACCCAGAACGTCCCGCCGTGCCGGCTTCGCGCAGCGAGCAGCCCAACTCAATTACGCTCACGCGGACGCTGATCCAGGCGCTGCACTCGACAGACACCAAGCTACTCGAGACTTGCCTCACGTACAGCGATAATACGCTCATTACGCAGACAGTGCAACGCCTACCGCCACAGCTAGCCGTGCCATTAATTGGCGCATGTGTTCAGCGGCTAGGTCGCACCGCTGCACCGGGCAGTCAACGTGCGGCCGTGCTCGTGCGCTGGCTACGAGCAGTACTCGTCGTCCACAGCGGACATCTCATGACAGTGCGTCACAACGGAGGTCCCCTTGTGTTCTGAGCATTGATTCCTCCTAACGCGGCTCTGTGGTCTTTTGGGACAGATGCCAGATCTTGTGGCCCGGCTCGCCGGTTTGCACGCGACGCTAACAACGCGCCTTACATTGCGCGAGTCGCTGCTCTCCCTGTCTGGCAGGCTGGATATGATACTGCAACAGGTCGATCTCCGTGCATCCGCAGCGCCTGCGCCGTTAACGCACGTTGGCAAGAAAAGTAAGGCAGCAGCTGGTGCCGCCGCGACGCGCGAGCCGCGGCGGTATGTGGAAGGCGAGAGCGAGCAGGAGGCGGAAGCCATGGAGGTCGAGTTGGAGGAAGGGAGTGACGCGGGGAGCATCGAAGACATCGAGCTCGGCGCTGAGAGTGGATCTGAGGCCGACGACAACGGCAACATGGAGGACGTGGAGGACGATGAGGAGGAAGAGGAGGGCGAAGACGGATTGGATGAAGACGACAGCGAGGACAACGAGGATAGCGAAGGAGCTGAGGGTCCATGGCTTAACGGGTTCATAGACGATGAGGCAGAGGAGGACGAAGAAAGCGAGAGCGAATAAGGCGCTCCTACAGACTCACCTAGGCGCAGCTGCTGTGTGCATGTTTATATTTTGCACGGGTGTCTACAGGTGTCCGTGTTATGGCACCCGAGATATCGGAGCTACCGAAACCCCCAGCCTTTGAGTTCGAGTATCTTCACCGCTGAGATACAGGAAAGCGTTATAATGCAAGACAAAAGTGCTAGTACCGATCTGGCAATGATGGAGGGTACAAGAGGTCTACTGAGTACATGACATTTTTGATAGGGATATATCGCGTGTATATGTTAATATAGTTAATTGGAATGGGATGATATATGACTGAGATCGTCTATGCCACAGAAAGAACGAGTAGACAGACAACAGCAAGACAGACAACAACGAAAGCAACAAAACAACCAGGATCCAACAGAAACAATCGGGTCATAGACTTTGTCCGTGTATCATCTGCTACGGCTGCCCTGCGGTGCAGACGTGCCATACGTCGTGAGAAGCGATGCAAGATCGCCTCAGGGTGGGGTTAGCAAGTGCAGACCTGATATGACTGGTTAAACTCACTCTTCTTCAAAGGCTTACTGAAGAACAGGTTCATTCCGGCGCTGAGACAGAGCATTTTTGTCGACTCTTGGCAATCAGCGCTTAACGCGACGACTTCATGGATCGAGACATCAGATGTGCGCCTCGCCGGGTCTATTGAAGACCCTTACCTGGAAGAAACTCTGATACTTTGCGCCGGCTCTCGAGTGATCGCAACCTCTTAGCGGCTTCTACTCCGTCGCAGATTGGCATGTCTGATATGAGATATTAGAGCGATAGAAAACAGCACAAGGTGATACATACGATGATCGAAAATCGCAAGGCTGAAATAGCTAGGGTCGTGCCGTTCCCATTCTAAAGATGACGCGGTGAGCCGGGTGAGGGCGCCGTAAAAGAGTCGCGACTCACCTGCAATGGCCTCTTCCCCATTCGAGGTAGCAATCACATTCAAGTTATAGCGTTTGTAATTGCTTGACAAGCAGTTTCTGAGCGACTGGGTTGTCTAAACAGCCGTCCTTCAGGCCAGCTCACGCCGATATAATGCCCCGGCGCTCACCTTCCGCTATTAAAACATTGCCGAACAGCGTCCGCTGAGATTCTGGGGGCTCCTCAACGATCGAAGTGACCGCAGACCTCAGATCAGCGTATGTCTCTGGTGGCAGCTCCCTAAGTTTAGCTAGAGCTTGAAGGAGCCGAGCTTTGCGAGCTGGTTTCGTCATGCG